>JANIJH010000002.1:42504423-42518221 GCA_024520975.1 Erythroxylum areolatum | reverse complement strand
AGATGACAAAGCAGAAGTACACTATTTTCCCAATCATAAGGAAAACTGTGATCAAGGTTGTGCCTGATATTCAACCTTAACCTTTCATTATTCGCAATGAGGAAAAGGGGAAAAAGAAAATGTATCCTGAAAGGATAAATGATCTGACAGAAGAACATATCGAAGCTAAATTGAGAAACATTGATGAAGCATGCCATACAGTCCAGTAGACTGGAACTTATGTTTCCCACTTCATTTCAACAGCATCAGGAAGCAATTGTGGTCAGCAAACCACTAAAGATTCTTTTCAAGCAGGTGGAAGACTTTCAGAAGGGCAGTACAGATCCATTAAGGTTGGAGACTAAAGCTACTCAGTAGAGTTCCTTGTGCATCTCATTATGCACATTAGACCCTTATCAATTGTGTCTTCATTTGGTGATGTTCTACACCTATTTGAAAGACAAGTTCCATGACTAACTGGTCTTAATGATCTTGATCTTTCAGAACCTAACCTATCTATTCAAACTCCTACTCTTACAATAATTGAACCAGATGTTATATCTTCAGATGCATATAATACGATTGTTGGTTTTGAATTTGTACAACAGAAGCCTGATGAAGATATTGAAGAGAAAGTTGATTATCTGTGTGCTTCTGTGGGACTTGCATAAAGAAGTAGAGGATATTCGACAAGATATCAAGCCACTTCGTATTGAGATAAGAGAAATGTTTTCTGAAATTTTGAAGCATCTGCGCCCATGATCTTTTTGATCAATAACAAATAGGGGGAGAAAGGAGAAAAAGAAGAAGAAATGACAAAGATAGGGGAGAACAGAACAAGAGAAGAGAAGGAGAACATAACAGAACAAGAAAGATAAGAAAATGACTTTTCTATGATTATTTGTTATCATCAAAAAAGGGTAGATTTTTAAGTCAAAATGACTTTACGATTAATTTTGATGAAAATCGAATAATGAGATGGAAGAAAATAAGATGGACGCGAAATGAGACGCAAAGACAGAAATGAGATGGAAGCAAAATGAGATGCAAAGCAGAAAGCAGAAATGAGATGGAAGCAAAATAAGACACAAAGGCAATAATGAGACGAAATAATAATGAGACAGAAGAAAATGAGACAAAAGAATCGAAGACAAAGAACCAAATCAGTTTGAGTTAGTTACAAAACTCAACTGAATAACTGTTTCTTTAAAGATCAAGAAGTAGTTGAAGACGAAGACTATAAATACAAGTCGAAGTCGAAGACTGAAAAAGTTAGTGATTTTGAAAAAGCTAAATAATGTATTTGTGTGAAACATGAGAGCTATATTTTCTGTAACAAAGCTCGCAATATCCTTCTGTAAGAAAGAAGAAAAGCTGAGAGCCTGAAGAGGCTAAGTGAGAAAAAGAAAGAAGAAAAGCTGAGAGCCTGAAGAGGCTAAGTGAGAAAAAGAATACTTGTTGTAAGAGACCTGAAGAGGCTCAGTGAAAGGAATACTTGTACTTTTGCAAATTATAGTGAAATCTCATAAGGGATTCTGAGGACTGGACGTAGCCCACGGTTTGGGGTGAACCAGTATAAAATTGCTATGTCGATTCTCATTCTCAACTCTTAACTCTTATTTCTATTGTTGATATAAATACTTCATAATATTGTTTGTTAATCGTTTTGAGAAAGCAAATTTTTAAAAAGGGGATTGTACTAAAAATTCGAGTACACAATTCAACCCCCCTTTCTTGTGCATTTTGTATATCGTATACTAACGTGTGATTCACTTCACACTTCACATAGCATAGTCCTTGCCATTTCCTGAATCATCCTGTTCTTTCTTTCTACAACTCCATTATGTTGTGAAGTTCTAAAAGCAGAGAAATTATGGAAAATTCCATTCTCTTCACAAAACATTTTGAATTTTCATTTTCAAATTCTCCACCATGATCACTCCTAATTCCAGCAATAGAAATTCCTTTTTCATTTTGTAGCTTTTTGGATAGAACTTTAAAACACTTAAGAGATTCATCTTTATGTGATAAAAATAATATCCAACAAAATCTAGTGAAGTCATCAACAATTATGATACCATACTTCTTTTCACCAAGACTTAGTGTTCCAGTTGGACCAAACAAATCTATATGTAACAACTCTAGAGGTCTAGACGAAGTTACAACATTTTTAGAAGAAAAAGATATTTTAACTTGTTTTCCTTTTTGACAACTCTCACAAAAGAAATCTTTGTTAAAACTTATTTTTAGTAATCCTCTTACCAAATCATGTCTAACCAACTTGAAAATATGTTTAAAACTAACATGGCCTAGCTTTTTATGCCAAATCAATTTTTCCTCATCTATTGATATAAAACATGAAATATTTTGACTTTTCAAATCATCTAATTTAATCTTATAAAGATTGTTTCATCTCTTAGCAAAAAAGAATACAAAACCGTCCTTATTTTTTACTACACAAGAATTTTGATTAAAGGATACTCAAAGCCAGAATCACATAATTGACTTACACTAATAAGATTATGCTTTAATCCTTCAACTAGCAGAACATTATCAATAGATGCAAATGAATCTTTACCTTGCCGATTCCAACTATTTTGCCTTGCTGGATGTCTCCAAAAGTTACTGATCCTCCTTGCTTATTTTGGAGGTCTAGGAATATAGACCTTCTTCCCATCATGTGTCGCGAGCATCCACTATCCAAGTACCATTGGTGCTAGTTACTTTTTCCAAGAAAGGAGATCCATAGTATATATTATGTCTTTCTTAGGTACCCATATTTTCTTGGGTCCTTTGGGGTTAGACTTACAATTATTCCTTGAATAATAAGAATATTGTTTCTTTTTCTTCTTGTTAGGAACAAAACTCTTATTATGACGAACATTACTATTAGCAAACCCTAAACCACTCTTATCATTTGAATGTCTATATTTTCCAATCATATCATTCATCATTTTTGTACTTTCAGTAAATGTTGATAAATCTACTGAAAGACTATTAATCCTTAGTTTTAGTTGTTTAATTTCCTCAAATCTATCTACAGTTACTTTTTTTTCATGTCGTCTACTTGTTTCTTAAGGCAGACGTTTTCTTTTTCTAACACTTCCGTTTTCTTCAAGCTTTCATCAAATTTCTTTTTCAAAACCCTATGTTGTTTTAATATAGCATGTGAATCTTCTAACAATTCTAAATATGCCTCTTGAAGTTCATTAAAGTTAGAGGTTACATCATCATCGCATTCCTTTTTAGCTACCAAGCATATATTTGCTTGTTCTGATGCTTCTGAATCGAAGTCAGATTCGAACGAATCCAAATCTTCCCAAGTTTCCATCATGCTCTTTTTGTTTTCTTTACTTTTCTTCTATTTTCTTTTGAGCAATGAACATTCAGACTTGTAATGTCCTAGTTTGTTGCACTCATATCAGACGATAGAAGTTTTCTCATTCTTAACTTCATCTTTGCTATTTTTATTAAAAGAAAAGTCTTTATTTCCCTTTGCTTTCTTTTTCCACATCCTCCTAATCTTTCTTGAAATGAAGGATAGTTCATCATCATCTTCACTTGAATCTTGATCACATTCACTGGCATCATCATTCTTGATTTCTTTTGTTCTGGTTCTTTTAATTCTTCTGACTAGCCTTTAATGCGATAGATTTATCTCTTCTAGGTTTATCTTCTGCATCAAGCTCTACTTTATGTATCTTCAGTGAACCAAGTAATTCATCTAGCTTCAGCTTACTTAAGTCCTTGGCCTCTTGTATTACTATAACTTTGGGTCTCCATCTTTTAGGAAGACTCTAAGAATCATTCTAATATGATCTTGATTATCGTAGATTCTCCCAAGAGTTTTAAGTCCGTTAACAATCGTTTGAAATTGTCCAAACATCTGATCGATAGTCTCCTCATCTTTCATCTTAAACAGCTCATACTGATGAACAAGAATACTGATCTTGGACTCTTTCACTTGATTTATGCCTTCGTGCACAATGCCTAATGTTTTCCACATTTCCTTTGCAGATACACATCCATAAACCTTATGATATTCACTTTTGTTTAGGGCATAACTTAGAAAGAACTTGGCCTTTGAGTTTAATTGAAATCGAGCTTTTTGATCGGCTGACCATTTGTCACAAAAGATGATATTGCCTTTGTCATCTGTTGGTGTATATGGACCATTCTCAATGATATCCCAAAGATCAATATGTGTGGATTCTATAAAGAGTCGCATCCTGTCCTTCCAATAATGATAATCCTCACCATTGAATGTATGAGCTCTTGTGACCGAGGCACCTTCAGCTATAAAAACATGTGATTCAGCCAAGGATCTTTGTCCTTATTTTGTGATAGTATTCTTGGAAACCTCTCTCTAATACCAACTGAAGTAAATCACTTGTTAATATAAAAATCGGGTATAATATGTAAAATACACAAGAAGGGGGGTTGAATTGTGTAATCTTTTCAAAAATATTAATCTTTCTAAATTTCTTGAATTTCTTTACAAAAATTTAGATGATTACTAAAACACTTTGCTAAATTTGATAAGTAATGCAATCACAAGTAATATTGTCTACTCGTCTAACAATAAGAAAATTAAAAGATAAGGGTTAGAGAATAGACGCTGCGATTTTATACTGGTTCACCCCAAACCTTGGGCTATGCCCAGTCTTCAGAGTTTGTCTGAGATTTCACTATATTCTTCAACTTTATAATTATTCTTTCTACACTTGTAGAGCCTCTTCAGGTCTCTCACATAAAGTATTCTTTATCTGCTATCTTAGCCTCTTTAGGTTCTAGCCTTTTTTCTCTCTCTAGGAAAGATATTCTTGAGCTTCACGTTACAGATGTATTCGCTCTCGTCTTTCACACTTTGAATACAGAATTTCTCTAATGTAAAAATGTTATCTTAGTTTTCAACTCGAACTAGTATTTATAATCTAAGTCTCTAACTGTCTTCTTGAGAAACTGCTTCTTGAATCTTCTAGAAACCATTATTAGTTGAGTCTTGTAACTAACTCTAACTAACTAACTAACTGATGTTCTAGAATATCTTCCTTTTATATCGTTTAGAAAAATACTTCTTCTGTTATCATGTTTCGTCTGATATAGCACTTTTGTCTGGTATCGCACTTTCTTCTGGTATCGTACTTCGTCTGGTGTCACACTTTCATCTGGTGTTGCACTTTCGTCTGTTGTTGCGCTTTGTCTGGTGTTGTGCTTCATATGTTGTTGCGCTTCATCTGTTTTTGTGCTTCGTCTGTTGTTGATGTATCATCTGTCGTTAACCATGCATCTTCTGGATTGACTAAGTGTTACTTACATTTTTCTGCACACTTAACAAACTCATCAAAACAATTTATACATTTCTAAGATTATTATTATTTGATTGTCATCAAAATTTATAGAAGTGAAGTCCTCTTGACTTAATAGAGATATAATCAAACCAATTGATGCAACTAAGTTTGAGAAAATCCTATCCTCCATAAACCCCAACAAAGCTCCTAGCCTAAAGAGTTTCAATGTGAATTTCTTTTTAAAATGTGGAATCACACTAAAACAATGGTGGCAAATGTTGTATTAAAGTTCTTCAAGAATGGAAAAATGTGGAAATAGCTCAACAAAACCTATATAAGGCTCGATCTTAAGGTATAATCTCCAATTTCTCTTAAAGATTATCTTCTTATATTTTGTTGTAATACGATTTATAAGGTGATTGCCAAAGTGCTAGCTGAAATAATGAATCCAGCTCTAAACCACTTGGTGGAATCCATACAAGGTGTCTATATCAGAGGAAAATCCATAGAAGATAAAATTCTTACAGTCTAGGAACTTCTCAAAATTACTCAAGGAGTAAATCTTATAAGAATTTTGCATTGAAGATTGATTTTCATAAACATATAACTCATTGAATTGGAATTTCATGCATAATAATATATAAGCTTTTGTCCTTCTAGCTCAATTCATTAAATTGGTTTCTCAATGCTTCACAATAGTCTCGTACAAAATCCTAGTTAATGGAGAGCCCACTAAACAGGTGATGGAAGTAAGAGGTCTAAGACAAGGAAACCCCATATCACCATATCTTTTAACTTTGGTTGTGGAGTTATTGATGTGATTAATTAGGATCAAGATCAGTAGGGATCACAACTTCAAATTCCATTCTAAATATAAAGGGTTGAGGATTGTAAGTTTATCATTTGCAGATGATTTAATAATTTTCTCCAAAGTTGATCCTCACTCTATGAGTTTACTAATGATAACCTTTAATACATTTAGAATATTGTCTAGGTTAGTCATTATCAAATAGAAAAGTTTACTAATTATGTCAACTAGTGCAAGAGGAATCGAAGTTTGGTTAGCTAGTTTAATAGGTATCAAAATCACTAAATCTCCTTTTTGCTATCTAGGAGTTCCTATAATTATAAAAGACCTTCTTTTATAGACTTCAAACCACTTCTAGAGAAGATCAAGTCTAGAATGACCAACTATAACTCTCAATGTCTTTACACAGTTGGTAAGACCTAGCTAGTCAAATTAGTCTTTAATAATTTACATACGTATTGGTGTTCCCACATATAGTTCCCTAACATCTTTAAGAGTATTAGAAAATTGTTAAGAAGATTTATATGGAATGGTAATGTGGAAGGAAATTATACATTAAAGTTAAATGGAGTGAGGTGTGAAAAGATTAAAAGGAATGAGGGTTATGTGTTTAACTAGTCAAAATTATGAATAAAGTCCTAATGATCAAAAGGGTGTGGAGGATTTTGGTGAACAAAACTTCATTATGGGTGTGATGAATTCATGAATATTATATAAAGAATTACAATTTATAGCTTTTCAAACCTAAACTAGAGTGCTCTTGGACCATGCTCAACTTATTTAGGCCTAAGGAAAAGTTCATAGGAGAGTTTGTACACCACATAGGGAATAGTAAAAACATTTCTTTCTAATTTGACAATTGGACTAGCTTGGGGACTCTTGGTGAGCTTTAGGAACTCAACCTTCTCAAGAACTCTATTATTGAATGAACAACAGTTCAGCAAGACTCAACCATGCATAAAATTGCTATTGTAAGGCTGAACTATAATCAGGCACTATTAATCCAGCTAACTATAAATAAAGAGGATCAAATTAAGTGGACAAACAATATCCAAGGAGAATTTAGTAACAAATCATATGGGGAACTTCTATATGGGGTGAGGAATAAGGTGTTATGGCAATAGCTAGTCTAGTATAATCACTTTAATCCTTAAAGTTTTATTATGGTATAACTGGCCATAAAAGGCAAATTGAATACTCTAACTAGGCTAAAAAAGTCCATTTACATTTCTAACATGTAAAACAGAAGGAGGATGTAGCACCCCATTCTCGCAAGACATGTACCCGACATCTTGAGTGATGTCCGAGTGCGAATCCCACAAGGGTGGCATGCTAGAAAGGCCAACTCTGGAAAACTCAGTACAAAATTTTTTCCAAAAATAGTATAAGTATATGTAGGAATCAGTAATCAAATTTGGGCCAATTCTTTTCTTTCATAACGTCAAAATCACATTTATTATTATTACACTCAAGATCATTCTCATTTTCAAACCCTTTTCCACTTTGGAAAGTTATTACAAAACAACATATTCAAATATACGTGTTACAATAATTGTGAAAGACTCAATTTGATATAAAAATAAGAAAATACAAATGTAGATGCTAACTGATCCCAACCTTTACCTCTTATTTGAATGCAGTGGCTATACTCCTGTTTTCCCAATGGGGTAACTCTTCTGAGCCTAAAAAATATTGCAAATTTTGGGTGAGCTTTGCGAACTCAGTGAGAGACCATCCTCAATAGCTCACTCAATCACACAACACACATAGTACACATATTCACATAATACACATCAATTCATTAATAATTATATTGAGTCACATATATTTCACATTCGCTTAAAACATATTTCACATTCAGAAAATCAGTCAAACTATTTAAAGCATACACATCAAATGCATATGTCATGCTTACGAGACTCACTTTCAATTTACTATTGTTGTGATCAAGTGCCTATAACTGTCCCGTATCCACTATAGATACTAGACTCATTAATAACTATCCTGTATCTATTGGAGATACCGGGCTCATTTTACATAGTGAGCCTTTAGCTCTTATACACTTTTTGAGCTTTAAGCTCTTTTTCACAATCTGAGCTTTAAGCTCTTTTTCACATCTGAGCTTTAAGCTCTTTTTCGATGGCTACGCCGATTGCAATAGCCTTTATCTTTAATGCATTCATGAAATGAAATGCATCACATTCACATCTTTTCAATTAGTTACTTTAATTCACTTTACACATATTATCGGACCTTAATCTAGCATTCAACATTAAAGTTAAGAATCACTTTTTCATTTATATGCATATTCACATTTCTCATCGAAACTCAGTCCAGCATTTAACAATCAATTTGTATATCACATATGTCATCAAATTCACAAATAAGGAGCACTTCTATTATTATTCATGCATTTATCAAACTCCTCGGACATGCAATGTCCAGAATCAGAACAATCATATTTCATTTCAATGGCAATTTAAAGCAAAATTTTAAAACATAACAAATAGTGAATGAGACCATCTAGGTTGACTCACAGTATGATTCAAATTAGCAATTGCTTCCAAGATATGGAAACGGCTGAATGCAGACGTTTATCCTGCACATCTAAATTATGCAACATACATATTACACATACTCACATTAATAATTGCACAATTATAAGCATTTATTTATGCACAAATATGTATATGGAATAAGTACAATGCATGCTCGATGACAATCCCAAGTATCGTTCCATTATTTTCATCATATAAACATTCATATTTCCAAACTCACATAAGTATCATTCATATTTATGGCTTATACCTCAATAAAACCATTAGAATCAAAATTTATAACTCATTTGGTCAAATTCAGATTTTTCCTAAAACATACTTTCAGGTCAACTTTGCATGTTCTTTTTGACCAAGAAAATGGAGTAATTTGAGAATACTTTCTTCTAGTAAATTGTTCTCTTGTCTCTTAAGTTTCTAATGATACTAAGATCACTCAATTTGGTTCAGTATTTTGAAAGTTATACTCCAAATATTTTCATACTATTCTCATTCTAAAATAGTACGCTATACTCAAATTCCATCCAGAAATTGAAATTCTTAGAGACTGAACTAACATTTAATTTCTTCAGACAATTTATAGCCTTATGTCTCTAGTTTACTCAATTAAAAATAATTCTATTCAGATAACTACAAAACAAGATATTGTCAAAGTACTGAAGCCTATTCAATGAAATCTTTCTGGATATCATATTCCAGCACAGTCAACATTTTCATCTTAAATCCATTAACCCAACCAAATTAAGTCACAGCTGTGCAAGATCAATGCACGACCGTGCATTCCAACACATTTAATTCACGATTGTGCAACCATGATGCACGCCCGTGCACACTAACATAATGCACGTCCGTGTAACTTAATGCACAGCTGTGCATACCCAGCCCAGATTTTTCCTCATCATTTCTGTCCTAATTTTATCACTCAATCTCTCCAAAATGATTTCAAATGGCTAAGATTTTTGGTGGAGATGTAGATAAATGTTTTATGAGTCTTTTGTTTCAAGAATCAAGTCATTTGGATGACAAGAGAAAAATTTATAATAAAAAGATTGAAGGATGTTCAGAAAACCATTTTCCTGTAAACAGCTTCAGATCACGATTGTGCAGAGGCACAATCGTGAGTTTTCAAACAGTCAACGAAGCCCGCGATCATGCTTAAGCATGATCGTGTTTTCTAACTTTTTGAGTGATATTGCGATCGTGCTGAAGCACGATCATGCATCCTCCTTCTTCTTGTTTCACCGAAACTGTAATTCTTCTTCTTTCCTTCCAATTTTTTCAAGATTTCTCATTCCTATATTATTCAACTACCACATAAATCATCTATACTTCTTCCCTTTTGGTTCAACTCAACAAAAATGAATCAAAAATCCAAGATTCAATCTTAAACATCAAAAATCCGATTCTCATACATGCAAATTTCAATTTATGCAATTTTTTTTCTCTATCTACTTTCATCCGATACATATTTCCACCTTTCTACTCTTTCATTTCATCAAAAACTTATCATTTTATCAAATTTATACCTATTCTTTAACTCTAAATTCATTTTTTGTTTATCTCTAAAACACCTAAAATATTCAATCATACACAATCACCTACAT
This sequence comes from Erythroxylum areolatum, assembly GCA_024520975.1. Classification (NCBI taxonomy): domain Eukaryota; kingdom Viridiplantae; phylum Streptophyta; class Magnoliopsida; order Malpighiales; family Erythroxylaceae; genus Erythroxylum; species Erythroxylum areolatum. The sequence goes on along the minus strand of JANIJH010000002.1, from coordinate 42,507,984 downwards.
ATCCACAGTAAACAGAGCATATATGAATATCATCTTTAATGAATTTCATACTCATTTTTGTTGTTCTTACAACTCCAAAAATCATTTCTTCACTATCATATAACATTTTGATCATCAAAACCCACAAAAAATCAGTATATTCATCCTATACTCACGGTATATATGAAAATTTCCATTTTTTTCTTGTTCATGTCATGACAATAAATCACTATTTTTGTTTCATAAACCAACAACTCTAAAGGATTTACAAGATACTTACTTGATAAAACTCCAAAATCTTCAAAAACTCAAGAAACCCTAATTTTCTTGCAACTCGCATACACCATTGTAGAGGTTGGCAAGTTTCGGCTTTTCTTAAGGCAAATGGAAGAAAACCGAAGTTGGAAGTAGAAAAAGAAATAGATGAAAATAAGGTTTAACTTTGGTGGAGGTTTGATGAAAAACTCTGTGTTAATGAAGAACTTGAGGAAGAAGCTACGAGAAAGATAAAGCTAAGAGCACTGTACTTGGTCTTTTAAAGTAATTGTATGCTAAAACTTGAACTAGACAAGTGACACTTGTCACTTATCTAACATTTAATGCTTTAACTAAGTTCTTATTGAACTAGTCCCTTAACTCTCATCTTTCCAATCATCTCTAAAATTTTCCATATCAATAACTCACAAATTCTAAAGTCATGTCCAATTTTTCAATGTCATTTTTTTACGATTCTCCAATACCATTTGATTCTTATTTTTATTTCTGTTTATCCATTTACTTGCCTCTTGGCATGTTTCCTAGTCCAATAATACTTAATATTTTCAAAAAAATTTTCCAAAAACTCACCAAAAATTCTAAATCAATACATATGTTCTCCACATAGATTTTCAATACAATTAATTTACAATTCTCATATAATCACATTTATAATCAATTATACCTAGCAATTGTCAATAAATGCAAGTACAGTCATTTTAATGTGTGCAAAAAATTCAAATTCACGTGCATGTATGCTAACAATATGCATGGCATGAAAATGTATTTTTCTTAATCTCTCATTGATCTCACATGTACCACATTTTTAGGTTCTAACTCTTAATATGGGAATGGGATGTTATAGAGGAGACAACTAATCATATTTTATTTGATTGCCAATACTCTTCCAGAGTATGAGCACAATTCAGAAATTTATAAGAGGTCCTTATTCTGTCCACAAACTAGTAAGGCCTTATACAGTGATGTGGTAGACTTCACAAGAAGAAATAAAAGCACTAGGAAATGATAAAATTGGTACTAAGCAACTCAGTTTAGAAACTTTCGATGGATAGGAATGGAAGTATTGAAAAAAAAACAAGAGGTTATAGATACAAAGCCTAATAAGTATAATTACAAACTCCATAAAGGAACAACTTACAAAAATCTAGAATTCCAAGGAATTAAGCATGGAAACAACACACAAATGGAGAATACCTCTGTCTCCACACACCAGGTAGGAATCAAAAAGTAAAGGGACCAAAGAAGAATTGTTTAAATAGTAATTCAGTGGAAAATAGAGGTCTCAACATCAAGCAACAATTTATAAGATGGATTACCAAACATGTAAGGCAGGAAAGGAATAGTTCATAACATAACATCCAGACCAAACTTAAGGTAAAAGAAGGAATTGATGAACTCACACATGATGAAAGAGGAATGTGGAGACTAAATTGAAGAATAATCTGACCATTGAGGAGCCATACGAGTAAGAATGAGCACTTACAACCTTCTAGAATAAGTGTCAATTAATTTTCTCCAAATATGTGTTATAGTAGAGAGAGGTCCCAAGTGTTAAAAAAGTTTTTCTAGATACCAAACTTATACTGAAGTCGTGTCTTATCCTTTGGATAACAATCTCACTTAGGTTAATTTAATCAAAACTCAACCTTCTACGTGATTGTTAACCAACAAAACCTTATTCTTGAATGTCTCATGACCCACGAAGTATTTAACTCTCACATTAGAGTAAGAATACTACAAAAGTATTAAATAAGCATAGGCAACAACAAAACGTACAAGAGCTATGGTAAAAACAAACCTTTATTACTTCTCCAAAAGAATACAAAGGAATACTCTCTCTTAATGTGTTCCCTTCCTCTTATATCTCGCGTATAGAAGCAAGGTTCAAATAAGCTATTTATAAGCACCTCTGGCTTTATAATTTGGAATCGTAATTGAAGTGAACTAACTAGATCACATCTATCCTTTTCAGATTACATCACACTAACTAATTGAATGGCACTCCCATCAAAAGAAAACTTTATCTGATAGGATTTAGCTACATCACAACTACTAAGATAAGATATTACATTTAACTAGGAATAATAGATCCATATATATAAAGAACTCTACTATCTTTAGATGATTCTCTTGGATAATCTTTATCTTTTAGATCTAATATATATCTACAATGATCTTATCTGCCACATCATCTAAGATCGCCCCTCGATCTCTATCAATTGATGATGAGTCATCCAAGCTCAAAGCCTTTCATAGCACACTTGCCTAGTCCAATGCTTACCTATATCAACTCAATTAGTCATGATCTGGTTATTTGAGTTCACATTAAATTTTTAAAGCTCTCATATATCTCTCTCATGCATGTGATCCAACTAACCTTCAACCTAAGATCCATCTTAAGCTATCTTTTAATCTCACATTTGAATATTACATCTTGTCGTAGATTTTTGCCAATGTGCACCAATGTATGCCAACTTATTGACAATGTATTTTTTCCTTACCTACTCGTAATTCTTTACCTTGTTCCATCATGAAACATTGGTCAAGACTTGCCAATGCCTGCACAATTCTGCTATTAGTATTTAAGGGTCTAACAAACCACCCCTACACTACAAGAAATTGTATTTTTAGTGAAAGTAAAAATTGTCACTAAAAGCAATAATATTTGTCACTATTATTAATAGTGTCCAATTTTTGAAGTTGTCACCTCCCGTCACAAATACCTCCGTCACTAATGAAATAGTGACTAATTCAAAACATGGTCACAATTACGCAACACTTTTGTGACACAAATACTGACACTAAAACTTGTGAAATGTGTGACAAAACTATATGGTCACAATAACTTTACATATTTATGACAAGTTTATCGTCACAAATAATATAAAGTAGTGAAGAATTAAGTCGTAACAATACTTCATTTTATTATAGCAAAATTGCCGACACTAAAACCTATCAAATGTGTGACAATATTATATGGTCACAACAACTATACTTATTTATGACAAGTTTTTTGACACAAATAATATAAAGTAGTGACGAATAAAGTGGTAACAATACTTCATTATATTGTGACAAAATTGTTGACACTAAAACCTATGGAATGTGTGACAACACTATATGGTCACAACAACTTTACATATTGATGACAATTTTTTGACTCAAATAATATAAAGTAGTGATGAATGAAGTCGTAACAATACTTAATTTTATTGTTACAACATTATCGCCACTAAAATAATTATAAATAGTGACAAAATATTTGTCACTAATAATTTTTTTATCAGTGTCCATTACTTCTTGGTC
>JANIJH010000002.1:42484955-42495684 GCA_024520975.1 Erythroxylum areolatum | reverse complement strand
TATTTTAGGAAAGCATAAAATTTGAAATAAAAATTATTTAGGAAGTGCTTTATTTTATGAATTATATATGTAATTTTTATAATTATTTAATGAATTATTATTTTATATTTTCAATGGGCCTCAAGGAAATTTTTAAAATTTATTATTTTATGCATTTAACGAGGTTATTATTTTATTCCATTGGCCCAAGTCGGGACCGGAGAAAATTATTATTTAATTGAGGTTATTAATTTATCGAATATTCATTTATCGAGATTTTACTGTTCACCATATTTTACTAATTTCGATAATTATATAAAATTAATATTTGTTTGTTTATAAATTTTAGTTAATAAAGGTAATGTTATTATTTATAATTAAAATTTTGATATTTAAATTTTAGTTCATACATAAATGTTTTAACCTAAAAAAAATCCTATTAACTATAATTTTCATTAGTAATTAATGTCAAAATAACTAATTAGTATATAATAATTAATAATAAATTTTAGATTAAGAAACCAAAAATCAAAAATCAAAACTAAATTTTATGAATTATGAAAATATGAAGAAGTTAAAGCAAAAAATTGAAAATTAAAAACTCAACCAACATTTTTCATTGAATTTGAAAACAATAGAAATTCACAAACATAGCAAAACTAAATATGTCCTTTAAGTTTTCAAAATATGAAAACTTTATAGTAATTATGTTAGTGAAACTCATTTAGGGAAGAAAATAATTAACCGTCAAAAAAAGTGTACCTTACTATAAACTGGTTTTTAATTTTATTTTTTTGTTTTTTCTCGTAATCTAGTTTATTATCAATTAAATATATATTATTTAATTATTTGATATATTAATTATTAATAAGAATTATAAAAAATTTAGTTTAATATTATATATTTAATTAATTTAATTTAAATAAATAATTATTAATAAATTTAATTAAATTTAAAATATCTTCAAAATACATAAATTTTAAATAAAATTTACTAAATAATTAAATATATTTAAAATACATTTTAAAATTTAAATTATTTAATTAAAAATAAAATAATTTTGTTGATAATTTATTAATAAATATTATGTAAGAGGTTAAAATAAATATAATTAATTAAAAATAATTTATTTTAAATTTTATCTAATATATAATCATTATCAATAATAAAAAGTATAGCTACATTTATATTATAAATCAACAAAATTTTGTTTTTATTTAAAAATAAAAAATTACAATAAAAAAATGAAAGTGGAGCCCAGCGGCTCTAAGTTTGCGAAAGGATTTGAATTATTTTGAATGCTGAAACAAAAAGTTAGATTAAGAAAAGGAGATGCAGAAAAAAGCCAATCGAAAATTAATAGGTTGGGATTAAAATTGAACACTCAAAGTCAAAGGCTCTATGACTGAATCAAACAAATAAAATAATTTAAATACTAAATTAAATACTTTAGCCTTGAGAATGTGTATTTTTACATCTTTGGCTATCCTCAACTTCAAGTTCAAGGACGACTGATTATAATTGTATTAGGGAAATGTTTTACATATATAATTAAAATTAAAAAAGGCCCTAGAGATTATAATGTAGTGATACGAATTTTGTACTATAATGGTTAGAAAATGGTACAAAACTTTATCTGTAATTACCGGTCGGTATTGGTAATTTTGTATGGTATCGGCCGGTATTTAAAATACTGACCAAATATTGACTAGTATCAGAAACTTTGAAGGAGCGCTTGGTTCATAGAAGACAATGAGAATGAGAATGAGAATGAATATAGTGCGGAATAGAAATGGATATAATCATTGTAATTATGATGGTTGGTTAAGATAAAAGAATGATTATCATTACCATTAACGGTGGTTGGATTGTAAAAAATGTTAAGAAATAAAAATTTGTTAAAATTTTGTTTTATAGCAAATTTTAAATATATTTTAAATTATTATTTTTAATTTATGCACCTTAATTATAATGACAAAATATTTAAAATCAAGTATATTGCGATTTTTCCTTTCTATAGCTCTTGAAGAAAAAAATACTCTAGTATTTTTTTACATCAACATATCATTAATTACATAATATTCTCAAAATATAGATTAATCATCATCAATATTGTAATATCTACCACTTCATTGCTACACTAAAATTAAGTAACATAATTTAATACAATTTACATTCCTATGATAATATAAATGATTTTATATTTTAAGTAATTAATGAATAATATTTTAATTAATTACAATATAATTAAATAAATAAATAATTATATTTTAATTAATTAATTACATATTAATTATATTTTAATTAATTAATTTTAATTAATTATATTTTAATTAGATTTTAATTAATAATGTAATTAATTATATTTTAATTAACTAAGTAGATTTTAATTAGACTTTAATTAATTATTTATTTTAATTAATTAATTAGATTTTATGTTGATTAATTATTTTAATTAATTAATTAATTAGATTTTGTAATTATTTTAATTAATTAATTAATTAACTTTTATTTTAATTAATTTAATTTATTAATTAATTATATTTTATAGTTTAATTAAATATATTTTAATTAATTACATTTTAATTATATTTAATTAAAAAAATAGTGTTGGTAGGAATCAAACTCATTCTTCCCATATATGGAGGTATGGGCTATTACCTAAACTTGAGTATATAAAAATTATTCAATCAATCATAATAACCAACCAACCATTACTATTCCTTCCATTCTCATTGATTTATTCTCATACCTCTTAACCAAGCACCCCCTGAAATTTTGGGAGACTATTCTGCAACAGAACACCACGAAGCCCTTCTGCTATAAGAACCACCTGCCTCCCCCCTGTGCCTTGTTTCAACTCTTTCTTTGGTTATGTTACTCCAAAATCTTTGTTAACAACACCCACAACTATCATCCCCATTAGACAACACCCATTGTTGCACTATGCGTAGTCCATAAAACAAGTTTTGAAAATGAGTTTGAGAAAATAACGAGGGTAGAAACAAATGGGTAAGGAGAGGACGTGAGCGTGTGGGTTTTGTGTAGTTCAGAAAACTAAAAGGGTGGTTGGTTCACACAGGAGAATGATAATATGAATAAAAATGAATACAGTAAAAAATGAGAATGAATATAATCATTATAATTATGATAGTTGGTTAAGAAAAATAAATGATTAACATTACTATTGATAGTGGTTGGTTTGTTAAAAAATTGAGAAATAAAAATTGTTATATTTTAAATAATTAATAAATTATATTTTAATTACATTGTAATTAACTAATTAATTATATTTTAATTAATTACATTTTTATTAATTAATTATATTTAATTAATTACATTTTAAATAATTATATTGTAATATATTACATTTTAATAAATTATATTTTATATTTTATATTTTAATTAATTACATTTTAATTAATTATATTTAATTAAAAAATTAAAAATATTAGTGTTTGTGGGAATCAAAACCATTCTTCCCACAAATGGGGGTATGGATTATTATTTTAAACTGGGCTATGAAAAATTATTCAATCAGCAATAATAAATAACTAACCATTATCATTCATTTTTTTATTGATTTATTCTCATACCCCTTAACAAAGCACCCCCTAAGTTTATGAAAATAGGTTTGAGGAAATAATGGGTGTAGAAACAAATGGTTAAGGAGAGGAAGTAAAATGAAAAAAAAAGTTAAAATAAGCAGATGGGCTTTGACTTTTGAGTTAATAGTTTTTATAGGAATGTTAATGGGTCAATCCGGACCCTATGGCTCCTAACCCAACCTGGCTCGACTATGAACTAAAGTAGTCAACTCAACCCACCTTATATTTATAAAAAAATGACAAAAATGACATTGTTTTTAAAGTTATGGTTGGGTCATGAGTCGGGTTGCGCTAGCTTGTGCTTGCCCTGTGGCCTAGTCGGGTCAATCACTTTTGGCCCGTGGCTAGTGTTACAAAAGTCACCTTGGAACTTAAACTTTCACGATCACACCCTTTACACGGCAATCTCACTTAGATCCGTTTAATTAAAACTTCAGCCTTTCCTAACCCTTAAAATGTTTACCTCGCACACTCGAAAAAACAACATTATGAAAGCAATAAGAAAACAAAGACAATCGCAAGACAAGAGAGATAAACAACCAACCTTTATATTACTTTCCTTAAAAAGAATACAAGGAATGCTCTCTCAACCTGAATAGAGAAAAGCAAAGCTCGAATGAGCTATATATAGACATCTAACTTGGAATCCAAGTCACATTCAGATTTTCACTAAATCCGAAATACCTAAGATCGTGTTAAGATCATGTCCATCCCTATCAGATAATATCACATGAACCAATTAGACGACACCTTATCTAAATAGGACTCTAACTGATAAGATAGAATCTAACAAAATAACAAAAAGATAGAGTTTACATTTATCTAGAACACTAACATCCTTATCCGCAAAGATCTCTACTATCTTCAGGTGTTGAGTTCCACTGCAATTCTAACTCCTAGTCATCGCCACATCGTCCAAGATCTCTTCGCAATCTCTATCCACTAATGATGCAATGTGATCTTGTCGAAGCCTACTAGCACACTGGACTGATCCAATGCTTCCCACAACAAGTCCATTAGTCATGGTCCATCTATCCGAGCATAGCCAAGTCCTTAGTCCGTCAAGTCCTTAGCCTGGGTCGAGTCAATTCCACAAAGTTTGAGACTCTACCAAAATTCGCACCAAGTCCGATCCCACTCGCCCATAAATACCTTAGTATTTTCGCATGCTTTTCTCATGTGTGAATCCAGCTAACCTTCTTCCTAAGGCTCCCCATGAAGGTCGCTAAGAAGTGCTCTGGAACTTAGGGATCTAACAAACCATCCCCATTAGATGGATTCGACGCCCTCTTTGAATTAGTCTGAAGGTAGGCGTTCACCTGGTCCTCGAATTGCCACATGGTCGTATCTTTCTCCAACATAGCTTCCGCGATAGGTATAATCTTCCACTGAATTAAGAACTCGGTCTGTCAGTTCTTCTTATGTTGACCTATGGTTCGATGATCTAGGATCTTCTCCACTTGATCCTTAAACTGTTTTCTCACAACCGGTGGTGGCTTCACCTGACTCCTATGCAGATCTGATGCATCCTCATAGTAAGGCTTGATAAAACTAACATGAAAAGTAGGATGTACCTTTAATTGCTCAGGCAACTTCAATCAGTACGCCACGTTCCCCACTTTATGTAGCACTTCAAATGGTCCATCGTACTTCGGCACCAATCCACTATGAACCTACTTACTCGAGATCTTCTTTTAAATGTGCGGGGTCAGTTTCAATATAACCTTATCTCTCACGTTAAATTGCAAAGGTCTCCTTCTAAGATCTACTTGGTTCTTCATTTGTCGAGAAGCTTAACGAAGATTATCCCTCGCCTCATCCAACATCTCTTGCTTCTCCAATGCAAACGTATGCACCGCAGGACATTTTCCATCTGTCCTTTATTGAGCATTCTCTAGTGGAGTGAGAAGCTATTGTCCCAACACAATCTCAAAGGGACTCTTCTTCATAGCTAAAGATTTGTGCAGGTTATAACAGAACTGTGCAGTAACAAGTAAATTCAACAAATTGCATTGACTTGCACTTATGTAATGCTGAAGATAATCCTCTAACAGCATTAATTCGTTCAATTTGGCCATCCGTTTGTGGGTGATTTGCCATTGAAAATTTTAAATAGCAACCCATCAAGTTAAAGAGAGACTTCTAGAATCAGCCTGTAAATCTGGCATCTCAGTTGCTGAAACTCCAAAATACTTGATCACATTCTTGTAGAACAGTTCAGTCGTAACATCCAAGGGACAAATTACAGGAGTTGGCACGAAGACTGTATATTTTGAGAACCTATCAATCACCATCATGATTGACACCATGTTGTCCACCTTTGAAAACCCATTGATGAAATCCATTGAGACCGACATCCATTATCTCTCGAGGATAGATAAGGGTTGTAGCAAACTGGCTTCCTTCTTCCTCTCCGGTTTATCCAATTGACACACAAGGCATGTCCTGACGTAACACTCTACGTCATTTTCCATCTTCGGCCAAAAGTAGGAATGCGATAGGAGCGCTAGCATCCGTTGAACTCCTTGGTAACTAGCCCACTTCGAGTCATGCATCTCCTTCAACAATTGTTTCTGCAATCCACCAAAGCTTGGCACGTAAACTTGACTACTCTTAATCATCAACAGCTCATCATCATCAAACCAAAACCTATGTACAATACCCTCATTTACTTGAGTAATTAACTTACAGTATATGGTGTCTAGTGGAGCTGCCGTCTTGGTATGCTCCAATAGGTTGGATTCCACCCTCGTGATTGAGTAAAGGGCCGCAAATACCTCCTTCTTACTCAAGGCATCTGCCATTATTGTGTCTCCTCGATTTATGTTCCCACATAAAGTCATATTCGGCCCAGAACTTCTGCCACCGGGCTTGTTTTGCGGACAACTTCTTCTGGGTCCAAAAAAATGTGTTAGCCACATTGTCTGTCCAAGCAACGAACCTAGTCCCTAATAAATATACTCACCACGCCTCCAAGCAATGCACCACCGCAAGCATCTCCTTCTCATGCATCGAGTATCGCTGCTCCACACTATTGAGCTTTCAACTCTCAAATGCAACTGGATGACCTTCTTGTATAAGTACTCCACCAATGCCTTTGTCCAAAGCATCAGTATGTACCTCAAATGGAAGATCGAACTTAGGCAGCTTCAACACCGGTTTAGTTGAGATCGTAGCTTTAAGTTTTCCGAATGCCACCTCATATGAACTCGACCAAAACCACTCTTGCTTCTTCTTCAACAAGTTCGTTAATGGCGTCGCTTTTTTGGAGTATCCTACTATGAACCACCTATAGTAGTTCGCCAGACAAAGAAAACTTTGCAATTCTCGTACTATTATAGGAGCCTGCCACTTTACTATTGCTTTCACTTTCTTCGGATCCATTCTGACTTGACCCTTGCTTACCACGTGACCTAAGAATTTGATCTCCAATTGAGCGAACTCACACTTCTCCATCTCCACATAGAGCTTGTGTTGTCTCAGTCTTTTGAACACTCGCCTCAAATGTTCCACATGTTTCGCCATGTTTGCCCTATACACCATGATGTCGTCTAGATAGACCACAATGAACACGTCTAGAAAGTCGTACAGCACGTCATTCATTAGGTTGCAAAATGTCACAGGAGCGTTAGTTAATCCAAACGACATAACTAAAAATTTGTAAGATCCATATCGAGTTACATATGTTGACTTCTACTTATCTCCCTCGACTATCCGCACTTGCCAATACCCACTTCAAAGATCTAACTTCGTGAATACCTCAGCCCTTGACAATCTGTCCATCAAATCTTGAATCAAAGGTATCAAACACTTGTTTTTGATCATTACCTTGTTCAATGCTTGATAATCCACACATATCTTCGATGTACCATCTTGCTTCTGAAACAATACTAGGGTGTTGTACGGAGCTTTAGATGATTGGATAAACCTTGCCTCCAACAACTCACCAAGTTGTTTCTGAAGTTCCGTCAATTCCATCGGGGACATCCTATATGGGGCACGCACAGGTGGGATCGCTCCAAGAACCAACTCGACCCTGTGATCTACCTCATGATGAGGGGGAAGAGTTTTCGACAACTCTTTCGACATCACCCCTCGAAAATCCCTCAACAAACTTGTAACTGCATTAGGGACTTCTACCACTTGGTCTTCGCTACTCTCCCACATGGCAGTGAGATAGGTCTCCATACCTTTCTTCAATTCTTTCTCGATACTTATAGTCGAAACATATCCTACCGATATCGTAGCATTCATCATTCCACCACCGAACCTACAACAAGTCATATAGAAGGAATTTTGTTTATTCATCAGCATCATACCTCCTAAACTTGGGTACAGCACGACCTTTGTTGCTTTAAGGAAATCAACCCCCAAAATCATTTCGAAATCCTCCAATGGAATGATGATGAAATTCATCTTGGCATGCTAACTTCCAATGCAGACTGGAACGTTGTCAGCAATTCCTGTAACTGCTCGTGCATTTCCCGCAGGTTTTTATCCTCATCGAAGCCTTGGACACCCTCAAGCCCAACTTCCGAACCATCTTTTCTCTTAGGAAACTGTGAGTCACACAAGTATCCACCATTGTGGTCATATCTTTCTCCCCAACCTGTATACCTACGTTCATCAGTCTATCAAAGAGAACCGACCCATTACTAACCACATTAAGCAAAGTTATCGGATTCAATGCCGCATCTTCTGAAGATTCACCGTCTTCTTTGACAATCAAAGCATTCAACTTCTCCTTCCTCGGGCATTCTCTAGTAAAGTGTGGACCACTACATAAGTAACAAGCAATCTTGCTCTTCTTCAAGGATGTCTCCTTATTTTTTGAGCCTCCATTTTCCTTGCCCTTACCTTTGAAGTCTCCCTTCTTGGAATCCTTCTTCTTCTTCCCTTTGGTCTTCTTTTATTGGGCGTGGCTTTTTCCCTTAGAAGAATTTGAGGAGCCCATGTTAGAGTTTTTTGTTAATAAAAAATCCACCAAGGCATCGACAGCCGCGATTGCACTAACCACGTCCTTCACATTCTGCCTCTGTAACTCCATTTGAGCCCACGGTTGTAACCTGGATAGGAAATTGAAGAGCTTGTCCTCATCTGACAGATTCTCAATATCTAACGTTAGAGAGCTAAAAGATTTAACATAATCTCTTACCGATACATCTTGCTTTAGCCGCTTTAAGGTATCCCTCACGAGCTAAGAAGTATTTATGGGAAGAAATTGATCCTTTATTTCCTTCTTCATCTGCACCCACGTTTTCACGAGAGTTCTACCAACGCTGATCTCCGCAGAGGTCCTCATCCTCCACTAGAGCTTGGCATCCCATCCAAGTACATGGGCATCACATTGACCTTATCAACGTCAGATACTCTAGTAGCCGCAAAGTACTACTCCATATCCCACAAGAAGTTCTCTAACATCTTGGCGTCCTGCACGCCTTCGAACACCCTTGGTTTATGCACCTTCATCGATGATGAAAGCTGTGATGTGAAGCTTTCGGCTCGATCCCCATCTATTGTTGCAACGGCAAGCCTGAGAATAATGATCTCTAATTGAGCATTCTCCTGGCCTTCAACATATCCGCCATCTATTGCTGCAACTGTTGAATTCACGCCTCCAACATCTCGACTCGAGTATTGTGAAAAGTGACCTCTTCCTCCCCCTGAGGAATAGGAGCAATGAGTGCCTCCACCCGAGTCACTCGCTTTGTCAGATTTGCTATTGCCATTCCGAAACTCTAGCTTTGATACCATTTGTTACAAAGGTCACCTTGGAACTTAAACTTTCACTCAAAGTTTTTCACTCACACCCTTTGCACGGCAATGTCATTTAGATCCGTTTAAGAAAGACTCTATATTTTCCCAACCCTCGAAGTATTTACCTCGCACACTCGAAGAAATAACGTTACGGAAGCAATAAGAAAACAAAGACAATCGTAAGATAAGAGAGATACGATCAACAACCAACCTTTATATTACTTTCCTTCAAAAGAATACAAGGAATGTTCTCTCAACTTGAATAGAGAAAAATAGAGCTCGAATGAGCTATATATAGGCATCTAACTTGGAGTCGAAGTCACATTCAAATTTTCACTAAATTTGAACTACCTAAAATCGTGTTAAGATCACGTCTATTCCTATCAGATAATATCACGTGAATTAATTAGACGACACTCCCACCTAAGTAGGACTCTAATTGATAAGATAGAATCTAACAAGATAATATAAAGATAGAGTTTACACAAAGATCTCCACTATCTTTAGATGTGGAGTTCCATTGCATGTAACATCCCATCACCGATGGGAAGGGTATTTTGGTAAATTGGAACGGGTTAGGAATATTGAATTATATCTCGGCATGAACATACATCATATAGCCTCTATAATGATGATTGTTTTGCACATGCACTTGGTATCCATGCATTCATGACATTTCCCGGCTTAAGTGTCAAATTGAGATCTTTTGTGCAATTTATGTGAAAATGGTATTTGAAAAATTATTCGGAGTGTGCCATTGAGTGTTTTACATTTTTAGGGATTTATGAAAATTTTTCTGGAATTTTTCGGGGTTCTTGCCCGGACCGGAAAATTTCAACTGACTGACTGAGTGAGCTGTTTTGTACTGAACAGGATTGCCTAATGGCATGAGATTAGTGGATAAATGATGTTGGGGAATTATTCTAGTGCTATGATTAGAGCTTAATTGGAATTAGCACTTAACTAAATAGGATTAGTTGATAAATTGCCTTTTTCCCATTGGAAGCCAAGTGTCCCTCTTGATTTATTGATTTTGTCTTCTTATGTTCATCACCTACGACACTCTTCATGCTTGAAGTCAATAAATTAGTTTTAAAAGATCAATTGTGCTTGAGTTTTCCTTGTCAATTACGACTCTTCTTTTAAATAAAACAAAGTGAAAGTTGGTTTATTCCTTGCATCATCCGAAACCTTGCTTTTCTCCTTCCTTGGTGTGCTTTCCTCCTTCCTTCGTTGGTGGCTTCTTCATACAAGATAGTTTCTTGTTCTTTTGGCTTGCTCCTTCTTCCTTCTCATGTAAAGCTAGCTTAAACCTTGTGAAGATGTTGAATTGTGTGTATGCTCAAGTGATAGCCGTGGGTGAAGTAAGTTAGGAAGTTTTGGAG
>JANIJH010000002.1:42471630-42484855 GCA_024520975.1 Erythroxylum areolatum | reverse complement strand
AATGAAATGAAATCCAGTTTGGTTTTAAAAAGTTGTCAATTTCTTTGTACTGCTATATGATTGTGATGCCATGAGGAATTTAGTGGTAGTTGTCAGTAGTGGTCTCTTATCGTAGGATATGTACCGGAATGACCTACGGGCGTTCCAGTGGGTACTCTATGGTAAGAGGGCGCTACATTGCAACTCTAATTCCTAGTCATTACCACATCATCCAAGATCTCCCTACGATCTCTATCCGCTAATGATGCAATGTAATCTCGCTGAAGCCCACTAGCACACTGACCTCATCCAATGCTTCCCACAATAAGTCCATTAGTTGTGGTCCATCTACCCAAGCCTTAATCCATCAAGTTCTTAGCCTAGGTCGAGTCAATCTCTACAAGATCCGAGACTCTACCAACATTCACACTAAATCTGATCCCACTCGCCTACGTTTGCCTTAGTGTTTTCGCATGTCTTTCTCATGCGTGAATCCATCTAACCTTCCTCCTAAGGCCATGAAGGTCGCTGAGAAGTGTTTCAGAACTTAGAGGTCTAACAGCTAGCCTGTAGCTCAGTCAACCTAGGTTAAGGTTGGGCCGGTCAAAATTAACATCCCTAAGTTTTCTACTTTTTTATTAAAATGAATCATATTATTTTAATGTGATATTGCTACTTATCCAATAATTATCATTGTAACAATATTTAACAAAAAATTATAATATTATAAAAATTTCACAAAATACAGGTACATTTTATAAGATCTTTTAACTAAATAGGGTTTTAATTAACAAAATTCATGAGCCTCGTGGATTAATCTCTTTTTACATTTATTTAAATATAATCAGTATAATTCAACTTATCAATAAATAAGAGCACATATAATATTTTGGTTTACAATATTAGTTAAGTAACCATTCAATATAAAAGTTTAAACTCCATAAAATTCAACAAATAACTCAAATATCAAATACTTTCGTAAAGTTTGAGAACCAAAAAAAAAAAAAACCATACTAACAAATTATGAAAGACTAAAGTGATGTAATTTAACTTTATTTAATAAGATTTTAATATTGAAATGATCTTTTTAATATTAATTGTGATATTTATACGTGAAATATTTAAAAATTAATGTTAATAAAAATAAATAAATTATTGTAATTTTAAATTTGTATTATTGTGATTTTTGGAGATATAGTTGCTGTAGAATTATAAAGTATATAGCACAATAAATTAATGGATTATTTTGTAATTTTTAAAAATTTAAAAATTATTTTATAAATTTAAAAATGGTCTAAAATAGTATCCAATATTAATTAGTATTAATAGAATATTATACTAAAACTCAATATAATAGTAAAGCGGGTACAGTATTAATAACATTGTTATAATGTCAAGACCCTAATGCGTGATCTTACCGAAAGTGTAGCTCACACGCTGTTTCCCTATACTACATCGCAATATTGCAAACATACATGAATGTATATATTAAACATATTTTCTTTTACACAAAAGAAAGTATTATCAAATAAAATATACACACAATTACTATACACGACCCTCTACCAATCCGCCTTTCTTTAGACCCTCCCTGTCTCTCTCCTCTTTCGCTAAAGCGCAGAATGGTCAAGCGGTACTTGACCACCTCCCAATAGCTCCCTCCCTCCCTCTCTTTCTCTTCTCTCCTCTATACAATCCATATTCACCGCCCATTGTCTTCTCTGAGCTCACTGTAACACCTCTTGAACCTCCTTTCGTTGTTGGGTTTTTTGAGCAGAGAAGCTAAGGAAAATGCCAGCCCAGAAGCGTTCCTTCGAAACGACCCCGCTTCAAAAGGAAGACGACGATCTTCTGGAGCAAGAACATAGTAACAACCATGAGGAAGAAAACAACGAACAGCATCAGGGCCCTCTTCATCATCATCATGGTGATGACGGTACGTGCGTCGTGGAATCGCTGCGTTGGACATACTACAACGATGACGCCATTTTTGTTTCTTTGGGCAATTGGAATTGAGCTTTAGCTTAATGGTGGCTGCTTTTCTGTTTGTTTTTTCAGAATCTGATCGAAGCCCAGAGTCAAGTACCGAAGAGGACAAGCAAGAGTACGTTCTGCTTTGGATCCCCTCGCGTTACTTGCTAAGTTTGTCACTTGATGCGTGGTTTGATTTGGGATCTGCATGCTTTACTTGTTTGGATTTTCACGTTTTATTGTTTTATAAAGGGGACTTGCTATCTAGTTTCGAGTTTTGGTTTTCTTTCTCGCAGTGGCTATCCTGTTATTGTTGGTTTTTAAAGCTTTTACTTGGTGGGTGGCTATGGTTGATTTCACTTGTTAGTCTGAGATGCATATCTAACTTCATTGTTCTAGTTTCCTGCTGATTGCTGCTTTTCTCTTCGGTGAGGGTAGGTGCAGTTCGGTGACGGTGGTTATTCATGAACGTGATGATTATGTCCCGAATTCTTGTTTTGGCATGAAAGTCATTTTTCTTATTTTACCGTTTGTGGTTGGTTACCGGTTGGATAACTAGAGCGTCGTACTGGGATTGGCTAAATAGATGCATGATGGCGGAATTGCTTAATTTACCTTTTTTTCGTCAGTTTCCATGGGAATGTAACGCATGGATTTTTCTGAGGTCACAAACTCTTCCAGATTGCATCTAATGGAAGCTTTTCGTTAGAAATTTAGCTTCATGTTTGCAGATTGACTTTTCAGTTCCCAGGCCAACTGACTTGGTGCCAGTTAATTTTTGACCAAAAGGCTTCTCCACTGCTGAAGTGTTCACTATGTTCTTTTTCGTTTAACTAGAGGTTAAAAGAATTAAGTTCTTTTGGTTCTATTTGTATTCTTGATCCCTTTCTTATTTCCTTGTAAATTGTTGGTTGCAATTACAATGTTGGTCCATCGATATGTTCTTTTTGTCTCAGCACCACCTAAACTGTAGTTCTTTTCCAGGTGGCTACTTGTAACTTACTTTTAGAAAATAGTAAATTGAAAATAACCTCTGAGCCCCTAGGCTTTGTGCATGAAGAAGCTTCAAACCTCCTTCTTCATGTTTCAAATGTTGGTGGAGCACTTTAGGATAGCAAAAAGGAATTTAAGATTGCAAATTGGGAAGTAAGGATATTAAAAGATAAACAAAGAGTCCGTCATTTAGGTTGGCTTATGCAAATCTTATACTTGCATCTTATTGAACAATGTGGCTATCGTTGGGACTTGTGCAGTATAAATTACTATTCTGATCAGAATTGAGCTGCTATATACTTTGCAATCTGATACATCTGTTTCAAGAAGAACAGCATTTCTTGTGAAAACTGGAAATCATGCTGCACTCATGAGTAATTTGTTCTAAAGGTATAAGGTATGTGGTTTGGATGTCTTCTAAAAATTGAATTTAAGTGGTTCAGAAGAGTTTCGTACCATTCATTATTGATTAGTTATGCATTTCATAGTATTGTAATGATTTTATAAGGCATAATCTCTGTCAGAAAAAATATTTGATAGTTATGTGTATAAATCTTATGCTGATGTAACGTGAAAATGTCTTTAGTTCCTATTTCCGTGTGCGATGCCCTAATGTTTTAGGACATCGCTCATCTAAGGGTTTAACATTGTAGTTGATGTTGCAGTCATTTTCCCTCTTTGATTAAACTTTTGATTTATTGATGTAATATCTCGATTTATATCTAGTATATAGGTTTACTGTTCAGCAAATTTACTGTTCTAATGCTTGCTACCATTTTTCACTTGAGCTTTTACTGTAACTACTGATGGTTTCTTGTGTCTAAGCATTCAGTGCTTCGTGTTATTTAGTATTTCAGATAAGAACGTACCAAGAAACGACCATAATTGTTTTTCACCTTTTCTCTATTCTCGAGTTATTGTTTGAATTTTTTTTGGGTAAATACTGTTTGAATTTTGATATTGTATAAATACAAAACATTGTCAGTTGAGCTTGCAATGAAGCAACAACACGGTGCCTTAATTTCTCAATTATTGTTCTGTTGTATAATGTAGCATATGAGTATTTGCGGAAGATGCTTGAATATGGTTTTATGTTTGAGGACTTGGTCATTTTGTTCTATAAGTTGGAGGACATGTTCCATTGTGATATTTTTGAAACATGTGCAACTAAGCAACTACTTTCACCATTTGGGTTCCTTTTTGTACTTAAAGACAACTGTGGTGAGTTGGAAAAAATGTTTTGCACATTGGAAACTAAAAAACGAAGGTTGCAGAGTTGATTTAGCTAAGTTAATTGTTGACCATATAATATAGTGTAAACTGAAAAAAAAAAATTTCATGCTTGTTTGCAGGTTTGTCATGGTAAAATTGTCTGAAATACGCAGGGAAGTGCAATGCCCAATCTGCCTCGGTATGGGAGCCTCTTATACTCTCTGGGTAGTTAAAATTAGAACTACTGATTTCAGTTACTGTAATTTTCTGCAACTTGACTTGGTACCTGGCTTGCACAGGGTTTATGTCAGACAAATAGGGTCTTATCGTCGTCTTTCTAGTTCTACAACTTCAGAGCTGTTTTCAGATTATTTTTATTAATAAACTTTCCTTTTCTTCCTATTGTTCCTATTGCTTGAAGCTGAGACTTATTCTCATAAGTAATTTGGTCCATTTGGATTAATTACATTCTATATTCATTTCGGTCGCTTACAAGTAAATTTCCAAGGCTGGACCTAGGCACGGGACTTGCATCATTCTGGGATCTTAATTGTTGATGTTGTTTGCATGCGAGAACATCCTTCTTGTTGTCGTAACTAGGATTCAACTGCGTGACTTTCAAGTATCGGTTTAAGAAGTTATTCAATGAATTTCCAGCATTCAGCTGAAAGTTCACTTAGTTGCTTCCTGCTTTTTGTTTAGGATGTCACTTTTAAAAGATAGTTTTTTGCTAGTGGTTGCCCAAGCTAAAAATTTTCCTTATCATAAAAAAAATACTGATTTCCACTCCTGAAAAGGATGTGGTCTTAGTTGTTTCCATCATCTTATTCTGCTGAGGTATAAAACTAATGGTGGTTGGTGGGCATGGCAAAAAAAACTCGACCCTATCCCAATGTCAATGAGTCAAGCCAGTTTGGTTAGGCTTGGGCTCGACAAACTTTGTCAGGCCCAACCAAATATGGGAAATCGGGCCGGTCTGACCCAAAATCAACGGAAATCAGATTTGTAAATTTCGGATTCAGGCTTGGGCTTGGGCCTTAGGGTGCCTGGGACAGTTGCTACTCCTAGTGGTGGGAAACTGAGTATAACTGATCCTGATATCCCTTTGTGGTCCTAAATCCTTACAGTTTTTCATAATCTTAAAGTTGTCATTAGCCAAGCAAGGATTTGCAGTGAATTTGCCACTCGTACTAGGTTGATTTGCAGATAGGGTGCTATTAACATGCAAGTTTACCAATATTTCCTTCAACTCTCGCAAAGACATCCTTTTTGAATTTTGGATGCCTATGATTATCACACTCCCGGATCCATCCTGCATCAATTTATTTTCTGGTCAACAGTTTCAATGATATGGCTTGCAACTGGTTTTAAACAATATTAAATGAACAAGGACGGCAAAGTGCAAAACTTTAAAGTCCAAAAAATTTGCTACCTGATGTTGCTATTGGAAATTTAGACTGTGATTATGTTATCCAAGTCATATGTGATAAAGCACGTAATTCAAACTTTATAGGCTAAAATATGTAAAACTCTGAGCAGATTTTTGATGTATCTTCTGAAATTTGACAAGTACTTTGAATTGATACCATATCTCAGCTTGTATCAGTTTTTTTAATCTTCTTTTCTGTTATATTCATAATTTTTTCAAGATTGTTATAAGTTATACATTAATGAATGAAGAAAATTCATGTTCTCCTGGTTGAATTCATTACATCCACTAAAATTAAAATTGAGATGCGACAGATGAAATCAGGAGCAAATTTATGTTTTGCATGTTTCTTATTAACAATATGAATGAGCTATAAATTTATGTTTTGCATGTTTCTTATTAACAATATGAATGAGCTGTTGTGGATAGGTAAGCTTGAAATTTCTCCAGTGTCATTATACAAAGTGATATTGCCTTCTCTATAAAGTCAAAACTACTGTTTTGGACGAAGTATTGATTTCCTTTTTAATGTCTAGGAATAATTCGGAAAACAAGGACTGTGATGGAATGTCTACATCGCTTCTGCAGGGAATGCATTGACAAATCTATGCGCCTTGGGTAAATTTTGAACCATAATTGATTTGATTTAAAGTCTGGATGTTTCCTTATGACATTTTATGGCCCCTTCGTTAAAAGATGGACTCAGATCTTAAAATCCTTACCTCTGTAAATTGAAATTCATTGCAGGAATAATGAATGTCCTGCATGCCGCACCCATTGTGCCAGTCGCCGTTCTTTGAGAGATGACCCAAACTATGATGCACTAATTTCTGCTTTGTATCCAGATATTGACAAATATGAGGAAGAGGTATCATTCTGCTGAATTGTTGCATCTTGAACAGAAATATGATTCCTCTATTAGAATTCAGTTGTTAACTTTGAAACATCTGTGTTAGGAGTTGGCATTTCATGAAGAGGAAAAAGCCCGCAATAAGCAGGTAAACTATTGCAGCTTGGTTGTCTTTTTTCTGTTATGCATTTGGAGTTCAGATTGAATAAAATGTTGCATCAACGAAAACATCACAATTGAAAGGTCTAGTTGTCTTTACTTGTCAAAACATTGTTTTATTTGTTGAGACAGATATCCATTGAACTGTAGGAATAACAAATGGTCAAACATGTTCTAACTCTTTATCAGTTCCAAACCATGTCAGTGCTGCACCTTTTTTTTTATAGTTGCTTTTTTGTTCCATGTCAAAAGGCCCCACCAGCATTTGATCCGAAGTGGAGGAGGATATTTTTGACATTCCCTCTCAACGAAACACAAGGCTGTGGAAAAAATGATGCAGCTTTGTTATTGTATTCTGAATTTGTTTAGTGAATTCGACAGATTCAAGATTCCATTGCCCAGACTATTCGTCGACAAGCTGAAGCTCTTGGTCGAAAAAAGACAACTAGAGCCACAGCAGCTGCATTTGCAAGGAGAACACAAGGTCGTTATCGAGACACCCACGCAAGAGGGAGGAGAAATTATCGAACTCCTGAACTTCAGGAATCTGATGACAATGAGGATGCAAATGAGGATGGAGGCAAAGATTCGTCATCTGCTGACGAGCATAGTACTGAGGTTAAACCAAAAAGATCCAGGAGATGGGCTGGGGGGCGATCAGCAGCTGCTAGTGCCGATGGAGGTGGTGATGACAATGATTCAGAAATCAATAAGGAATCAATGGGAGCATCTGCTGCACTTGTTGGCTCCTCTGAAAGGCTTGCATGGGGCAAGGGTGGTATTCGGAGTCATACACGGTATGGCGGTGCAAATGCTGGCAATGGAAAAAATGCTAGAAATAGTCGCCTGTCCAAGTTGGCAGATTATCTCCGGAACTTGGAGGAGAATGATGATGAGGTACAATTACATTTATCGGTGCTGCTTTCTGCTGTTCATTATGGCAGTGTGAATACTGAAGTGTGGCTAAAAAATGGGCCAAAAAGTAGTCTATTTGAGTCATAGACACTTCGGCGCACCTGTATGAGTAGAGAATAATAAAATCATTGTCTTCCGAATTCTCCCATGAATGCTTTCAAATCTTGACTTCTTTCTTTTAATTTCAGTTGGATATCCACCTCATGCTTGTTTCTCTTGATGAAAAAAGTATACCCAGTTTGCGAAGGCCATATCTTTCCTGCAGGCCAACTTTGTCTGTCAAGCAGCTGTGCCAGGTTATTCTTCTTCAGTTGCAGAATATGTTCTCTATAAACAATAAATTGTTTTATGTGGTTTGTTTTTCCACCACGAGAATTGGTTTTCAATTCCCTGTTTTTATTCAGTATGTTGCTCTCCAAACTGCTTTGCAAGCCAACGAAGTTGAAATACACTTGGTGAAAGAGTTGAACGCCAAATCGAATCCTTTAGCCTCCACAAGTAGTCCAATTTGTATGCCCGGTGCAATTGAGGAATCAAAAGATAAGTTGCAACTTTTAGATGAGCACGACACTTTGGCGGGACTAAAAACATGCAATTTCATCCATGGATATCTGGTGAGTTTCTTTCTTGCCAGTCATTATATAATATTTAAGTTTATGGGCATGCATATTCTAGATGAAGATATGTACTTTGAGGCCGTCATTAATATTGCTGCCACCCTTTTTGTCTGGCTTGGAAATGTTATCATCAGCTTCTGGCATATCAGAAGACGTTGGTGAAGCCGACCTGGTGAGACATGACCTGCCCCTGCCAGATTGAAATGTTTACACCTAGCTGTTAAAGAAAGAAATACAGCTTTTACAAAAGAAAGAGTTGATAGAAATCCACTCACCAGGACCTCAGTCGAATTTTCTTTTCCGTAGCTTCCATTGCCGAAACCGCGAGATATGTGGTGGGAAGAGTAGTTGGTTTTGTAGATTTAGAGCATGAAGAACAAGCCCTGTATGAGCAGGAATATTAGGTGGTTTTTACTTTCAAAATATTAGCACAGATTCTGTTAAAATCTTTAGTAAACATTATGCAATGTCAGTTATTAATATACCTCAGCATGCTCCTCTCGATGATTGTTATTATATTGTAATAGAAGTCCAAATCAATTCAATTGGGTTCTTTCAAATAGTACCTAAATAACCAATACTTGAGGCCCCATGTTGTTCTAGTATGGGATGCATATCGTTGACAAGATTGCCACTTTTCACTTTTTCGATCTCCTTTTCCGCTCTCTTATGCATAAGATGCCGTGTCATGAATATTGCTTCTTCTAGACTTGCATGGATGTCCCAGATCCATTTCCTAATTGGCAAAACAATATATTTAGTATTCCAATTGTGCTTTGCTTTCGTAGTATTTTTCTGTCGTGTAATTTGGTTCTTATAATTGTTCATACTTCAACCAACCATCCATCATTTATTGAGACATTTTCATCAATTGAATCCATCCTTTTTGGTCTGATAGATAATAAGACATATTACTAAATCTGAACTTAGGGAGAAAAATATAAGAATAAAATCGTCCATCCAACCAAAACGTTTCCCTTTCATAATTCATCTAATATGCCAAAAAGAACAAATATAATATGCCAAAAAGAACAAATCCAACACTTCATCATATTAAGCAAACAATACCTCTTTCCCTGAATCCAAAACCAAATAATAAAAAGACTTTCATCATTCCTCCGTTAGTGGCATTCCCATCTTATCTCTTCTTCACCCACAATTTTCGCTCTTGCCCTTCAATTATTGCACATGAGTGGACACTGAAGCTGGGGACTATAAGAGAGTGCACATCATTCCCACTCCGAGCATGCCAGTTAACACTTTATCGAAGGACCCCAAAAAAATAAAAATAAAAATGATGAACTTGACGCAAACGAAACTTAAACCGTATCTGCTTTCCGCATTTCCAATCCGAGTGGCAAACACTATCATAAACCGTTGCGCCTAGACTGTCTGAACTAAACCTGTCCTGTCCCACATGAGATCAGTTACCCTTCGGTTGTATGCTCCGGATATGTGGGCTAGTTAACAGTTGGTTCCTAATGATTCGCAGGACTGTATAAATGTATGTTGATTGGTTATATTTTAATGATATATTCAAATAAAAAAATTTATAAAAAATTTCAACCTAACTTATCTTTTAGCTAAATGGTTTATTATAATTTAATGATATAATTATTTAAAAGTTTTTTTATCTTGTTCATATTATGATATATATAATAAAGATTATGAGATAAATTTACATTGCAAATAAAATTATAATTAAATAATAATTATATGATTTATATCACATTTATATATTTTCTATAAATTATTACTAGTCATCATTCTAATAAGACTGAACATTAGTAGAGTATAAAAAGACCAGCATACATTACATTTCTTCCTTATGAAAGAAATAATCTATCTCATAGATTAAAACATAGATATGCTTAAATAAATATGTAAGCGTTAAAGAATATGTTCATTGAACTAATCAAACATAAGAGTTTCTCTTGCAACATTATATGTTTATAGAAATTCTCATTATGACGATTGTATAAGTGATCATTTGACTTGAGACATCCAAAGTATCTTATATAGAGATTATTATGTTTTGATAATACATATGACATATTTTAGTCAATGATAAATCAATCAGTAGTTATTGGATATAACATAAACTATATGAAAGTAGTTGAGTGATCAATATAGGATTCATCACCCTAAAATAATTAAGGGAGAATATTCAATTATTTTTTATTAGTATTGATTTGGAAAATTCTTGTCAAAGGTGAACTAATAGCAAAGAACTAATATGATTGGACTTAAAGTACACATTAATTTCATACTCTATGTCTAGTCAGAATATTATATGATCAAATGGTTAAATTATATTAAAAAATCATAAACGGAAAGATTAGTTAAAACTACTTTGATATTCTTGAATTTTTTTGAGAATTTAAAAAATTGATTGAAGAGCAAAATAATGTTTAGAATACAACATTGAAGAGGGACTCTCCTATAGGATATTAAAAAATGACGTGGTTTAAACAATACAATACACAAGAAAATGACAATGTTGGGCTAATTAAGACTGTTAAGGCGACATCATATATGTAACTAGGGTAAACCAAACTCGACTTTTTATCACATCTTCAAAATATTACCTAATTATGCTTGGTTTCTCTAGAGGTTAAGAGGCATCTATGACGATGCGAAGGTATCGTTCCAACTTTAGGAGAGGAGAAGCTCCTTCAGCCTAGGTGAGAGATCAATATTCTGTGGATTTTCTGTAGATCTCCTTAGAGTTATTAACTTCACCTTGAATACCAAGGGACTAAAGGAGGTGCGCTGAGATGCTTCCTTCCCTACAAGTGAGTCTGCTACCTTCTAATCTCTTAGTTCAGTCCCTTTTTGAGTTAATTATCGCGAAAATCTACCAGAGTTGCTTAGGAAGTATACCCAATATATGGATAGACCCTTGTATTGTTCACTTTTCTATATCCCAAATAGTACCAACACTGATGGAAGTCCATGAACTGTGGACAATTAGAGAGAACTATACTCTCCAAAAGAGAGTCAGCCTTTTATTACAACGCTTTCCCAACTGGTTTACAATCAATTGTTCTCTTATATTTCTAGTTGTGAGTTTAAAAGAGAGCTTAGTCTTCTAGATTTCCCAACAAACCTTCTATTGTTTCTCTCTTTCTAAATTTCTTGAAGATAGGTTGCTAATACCACTATAAATATTTTCTTATCATGCTTAGAGTAATGCAGTTGAGATATCTCTTGTAAGATATCTGT
Organism: Erythroxylum areolatum; assembly: GCA_024520975.1. Classification (NCBI taxonomy): domain Eukaryota; kingdom Viridiplantae; phylum Streptophyta; class Magnoliopsida; order Malpighiales; family Erythroxylaceae; genus Erythroxylum; species Erythroxylum areolatum. The sequence continues at coordinate 42,473,505 of JANIJH010000002.1, read as the reverse complement.
GAGACAGCTGTGGCTTGAGCTAGGGGAACATAGGCTAGAAATTCTAGTCCACACCTCTTTAGAGAAACTGCACTTGAAGAAGAGATGATCTCTATTCTCCTCCTTTGAGTTGCACAAGTATACAATGCTTAGAAGAGGATAGGAACTTCAGTTTATCCATAGTGCTGAGTTTATTCAACATAGCTAGCCAAAGCAAAAAGCTGACATTTGGTTTAAGAACCTTGAACCAAACCAATATACACCACCCTATTCTTATACCTGCTCCATCCATCAGCTCCTTTGCTTTTTTGTTAGTAATTTCTGACATAGAAAATCCATTATATAAGTATATGTCTTCCTCACCATGGTATTTGTATTAAGGAATGGGCAATAATCTAAGTTCTTTTGAGGAAAGAGATCAATTGTCATTTTTAATACTCTTAAAGCTTGGCTTTCTTAGACCAATAAATCGCTTACCAACTGATTATATATAGAGCTCCATGACTAGTTCAGTTATCATATCATAGAGAGATTCTATCTCCTGCCCCTACATGTGAAATATTATGTACTTTTTCCCTTAACTTGAGAATTTGGTTGAAGAACCAATAGTAGCTATCTTTAATTCTTATTGCCCAAAAACTTTCTCCCTTTAATATGTAATTGTGAATCCATTTTATCCACAATGATTCTTTTTCTCTTAGGATTCTCTTAAATTCTTTTTATCATTAGGAATCTGTTGCTCTTGCTAACTGATTCCAACCTTAACTTGCTTGTGTCCTTCGGTTGACATATATGCTTCCAATTCACTTTTGCTATTCCTTTCTCACCTTTCCCTTTACCCCGTAGAAACTACTTCATCAATATTTCCACCGTTTTAATCATTCTTTTGGAGAGGAATATGTAAAATCACCAATAAATTTGCATTGACATAATAACATACTTTAAGAGATGAAGTTTACCCCCATAGGAAAGGTTCTATTTGTCTAAAACCCCATTTTTTTTAAAATTTTCCATTAGAGGAAGACATTCTTGAAATCTTAGTATCCTGGAAGAGATAGGAATGCCTAAATGTAGAAGAGGAGGGTCTTGCTTTTTTCATTCCAGTAACTTGTGAAAAAGAATTTGAGATGTGAGATGCGTTTTTGGATAACAAGAAATAGCTTTTTTAAAAATTGATACTCAATTCAAAAAACTCCTTAAAACTTTTTAGAGTACTAATCAGTAGTGAAATAGAAGGAGTATTGGCCTTACTCAGGAGAATAAGATCATCTGTAAAACAAAAGCTAGTTAAGGAAATCAACTTACATTTAGAATGATATCTGAAGTTGGAGGCAGTTGAAATTTTGTGTTTCAGCAAAAGGGTGAGAACTTCTATGTAAATAAGGAGCAGGTAAGGAGAAAGAGGATCCCTAGCCTAAGTCCTCTTTTTTCTTTAAACATCTCTATTGGGCTTCCACTAATCAATATCTCGTAAGAAGCAAAGGTAATGCATTCTTGAATCCATTTGATAAAACTTTTGAAGAAATCTCATAACTTCCATAGTTTGTAGCAAGAAACTCTAGTTAACACTATCAAAAGCTTTCTATAGATCCACTTTAACAGTACAATTTTGAGTATACCCTTTCAAAAGCTCTTGCAATATAAGTATATTGGCCCTGTTTGGTAATTAGCTGATTGTATTAGCTATTAGCTGATAGTTGATTATATCAGCTGATTTAACCAACTAATTGTATTAGCTATTTGTTAGAGATGTTTGGTAAAATTAGCTGTTTATATGTAAAATGAGTTATGAGGATATGACCTTAAAAAAATTATAAGAAAAACCAATTTACCTTCTCCCTACAAAATTGATTTTTAACCCTTCCCATTTTTATTAATTAATTAATATATGCTTTT
>JANIJH010000002.1:42405768-42415936 GCA_024520975.1 Erythroxylum areolatum | reverse complement strand
AGTCAACAATATTGAAACTTTGTATAAAATCATGATGCATGTATGCATGATGATAAATTTAACAAAACTTAAAAAATTAAAACATTATATAACGATTATTTTTCTTCTCTATAACAGACTAAATGACAGTGGGCCATCTTATCTATTAAAAGAAAAACTAGTACCCTCCCACTCAAAAAACTACCAAGCATCGCATGCTTAACTTTTTGAGAAGTATCATAATTTGGTCCATACTTTTACCAACAGAGCTATGGTGGGCAGTTTATTGATAAAAAATGTTGAGTGTTTAACCATTTGATTCGTTCACTAAAGATACTTGAAAACCATGCCTCGGTGGGAGGTCACATTTGCTATCAATAAGTGGACTTATCCTTAAGGAGACCTAAACCATGCAAGATCTAGGATTCATGCCCTCCGATGGGGAGTAACATTTTACCACATGCAAATGAGCCATAATTTGGAGACCGTGGACTCTCACTTGAGCGTCCTCTCCCACTCAATTTTTTGGGGGCTTTAAGTTTTTCAAAACCATCTTGTCTAAATGTAATTTATTATCCATCGTATATTGTTTCATTATATATCTCATACATAATGAATGCATGGCAAGGCCTAGGGTTGGCAATTTTCTAAATGACATGCAATCACATAATATCACATATTATTTGCATTCATTTCTCCATTCAGCACATGAAATAATTAAGTCACTTTTGATTGTCCATCCTAGAAACATAAAAACAATTCCAAGCCTTTAAGGCCCAAAATATTCTTCTTGGATTGGGTCTTCTGCTTCAAACTCTTCGCTCACATGATCTGGCCCATTCGGTAAACAAAATGTAATGGCATTCATAAAAACTGAATTTTTTCACTTTGAAAATAAAAATTCTAGCACTAGATTTTCATAAAACCAAATCTTTGTCATGAAAAAAATTTCCAGCACTTGTTTTCATTAAAACCGAAACTCATTCCCTTAAAACAAAAACCAGCACTTAGTACTTTATCAAAATCAAAACTTGATTCCTTGATACAAAAATCCAGCACTTGTTTTTGAACCAAAAAATTGAAACTATGCCAATGCACAAAAGGATACACCGAAACCTTTACTTCTCCACTTCTTCAATCCATGGCTGCTTCATTTTCATCATTACATCAATTTGTACATTACAAAATCAAGGAAAACAGAAAAATGAAGCCAAGGAGGAAACATGGTGATGATAGACCACCCTCCTAGTTATAACCAAAAGAAGAAATCTTACATGGTAAAATTAACTTCTATGGACAACCAAAAGAGCAACACATACATCATATATATTTCTATCACATAAAAATATGCAGCATACACAAATCATTGCCAACCCATGTATCACATATATAGGAACCGAAATCATGCATAAGAAACTTGACTTTGATACCAATTGTTGGATCGGAAAAAGAAAGCATGCTATATTTGGAGAACCGGTAGATTTCAAAACTTTTTAGAAATCTGATTTGCAGCGGAAGCAATATATTCAAATCATCATGCCAATCTATACATGATATGGTAGAAGGATAATAATAAACATAAACAAGATAAGAGTATTACCAACTCCTTTGCTAAAGCTTTAATTCCTTGCTATCATCTCCTTCTTCTTGTATCCAAAGCCTTTGCTCTTGAATCTTTTCCTTTATCAATCTATCTTCTCCTTGTTGTTGTATCCTTAACCATTTTGATTTACCTCTTGTTAAATCCATTTGCATAAAATCAATTTAAAGTGCACTCATATGTCATCAATTCTTTTGCAAAGAATTTAGTCATACAAAACAATTAAAATACACTCACAATTTGCTAGTTTCGTTTTCACCAATTCAAAATACTTCAGTTGGTTTCATTTTCTGATCTAAAAACCAAATACGAATACATTCAACTCCTTAATACATTTTCCAATCAAATGTGCCATAAACCATGTTAACTTCATTACTTTCCATATACACTCCATATACTAAAATTTTCTCCAAATAGTAACATAACACTTCATTTTATAATTCCAATATCACAAATATACTTAATGACCATCCTTAATCACATTCATATGATCATTACATCATAACCATACTTTTATACCAAAAATGCCTTTAAGGCTAAACTTAACATATTTAACATTAAACTTTTCCAATTCAATTCCATTTGATTTTTGACACTTAAAACCAATCCAAATTCACTTCCATAACATTTTAATACACACATTTAAGTCATAAAATTTCATTAACAATTTTTTTACAAAATCAAGCACTCTAGGCTAAATTTTAACCAAAACCAATTCCAAATTAATTAGTTTCATTTCTTTACTTCATTAGCATCAAAATCATGCTATAAACATCATAAAACATCAAAATAGGAGTTTGGATCATATCACATTAACAATCTTAGTCATGGAAAAAAACTAATTCAATTATTTCCATGGTTTTTCTTTCATTCTTTCATCATTAAACTAACTTCCCAATGCCATTCATTAATCTTAAATCATCCAATGACAAAATAAAACATTTTAAGCAACAGACCTCACCTTTGACCAAGTTTGACCAAGGTTGCACACTTTGGATTTTCTGGATTTTCTTCTCCCTGTTGCTTCTAATGTAATAAAACCTTGATATTACATCAAAAGGGTGTAAATCACACCATCAAAATCAAATCTAAACTATAACATAATAAGCCCAAATTTTTACCAAAACTAGTAAATGTACTTACCTATTTTTTTTCTTCCTCTTCACTTGGATGGCTATGGAACCTTATTGGAGGTAGAAGAGCATGAAAAATGCTTTGAATCACTATTCTATGGCCATAGTGGAACCTCTCTTCTCCTTTCTCTTTTCTTTTCTTTTCTCACTCTTCCCTCCTTTCTCTCATCAATGGTTGTAACTCACCTTTCTCTCATCAATGGTTGTAACTCACCTTTCTCTCTCTTCTTTTGTTCTTCTTTTTCCACTCTCACGTGCAATCTCCAGTCACTCTCACGGTTATGTTAAATGAATGAAGCAAAATGTTGCTTTTATACTCATTTAATGGATTATACATGTCACCTTCTTATTTATCATCACTAATGACTCATCATACATATGTCATTTTTTTTCATTGGTCATTTCTAATGACTCATCAATCAACTAATATCGTGTAAAAGGACCAAATTGTCTTTAATGAGTACAAAAAGACCAAATTGCCCTCTAATGCATTTAATTCACCAACTAACCGAATTAAATCTTGCAATTATTTCATATCCTTCTTATCATCAAATTGATCATGAAACACTCTAATTAGAGTCAATACTTATTGATTGGATGCTTTTAAAAAATTGGAATGGGTTTAAAATCATCAATACCCATTATTTTCCAAAAAGGGCATTTTAGTCCAATAATTTTGGATTACTCAAATTATATTCAAACAACCTCCGTTTGAACCATTTTAGTTGTTATGGTCTCCAATCCTAATTTCTAAGCTTATTCAGTAACTTTTTAGTTTCTTGGAAGAATTTTGAATTGAATCTAGAAATCACCGAATGTCACTGAAATCGTTCGAATTCCTTTCAAAGGGTCACTGAAATCTCCAATGCATATTTTAAGGCTTTTAAAGCTCATTCTAGCTCATTCTGTAGCCTTTTAGAGTTTTCAAATTTTTTTTGACAAATTTCCAGTCGAATCCAAAATCATCTTCGATCTATCTGTTATCTCTATTATAACCTTAATAATAGATTTAAACCTTAAATTACTTTAGTATACCATGAGTAGAGCATGCTTTATGAAATGAATGTACAACACTTTACACAGGACCAAAATTGAAATATCATATTAAAGTGTAAGTCTATGTTGCTTCAAATCTTTGTTTTATGCCATGATTTCATCCGGATTACTCTCCTTTTTATCCATAAGGGCAATAATCACCTAACAATGCACTTAGAGTGAATTAAGTGTCAAAAATACTATGAAAATATTAAATAATAAGCAAAACACATGAATAGGTGTATAATTATGGTCAAATAAGCATATCTCCAATCTTCATAAGGTGAGTTTATCGAAAGGTGAACAAAAATAAGATAGACTCTTGTAAGTTTCAAATACTTGGTAAAAAATTTAGGGTAACAGTGAAACTAGAAGAATCCAAGAATATAGGTTAAAGTGGCTAAACATTTTGGTTTAGAAAATAGAACAATGTTATAAATAGAGCATCAGCATATAATATCCATAAATATAGTGAGATGAACTATTAGGTCTCCAAGTAGATATGGTTGGAAAAACTCAATCTCGTTTGTCATTATCATCACTAATGGGCATTTAACAACCTTTTAAAGGACTATAAATAGTCAAGAGAAGGATAGATGGATGGTTTTTATGGTGAAAGATGTGATGTTTTTTATAATATTAGGAAACTGATTACATCTTATTGGATCTTGTTAGCAAAGGTTTGCACTTAATATAATGCAATTGACATGTTAACAAAGTTAGTTACCACAGATAAGTTCAAACATTTCTTGGACTTGATTAACATCTCAAGTTATTTTGTTTTAAATTATGAATCAAGCTGTTATATAAGCATACAATCCAACCTCTGTATATTCATAAAGTGGAGATTATTATGTATGGCTCATATATATGAACAAACTATCTTAAAAGCATTTCTTAGAGTGTGATAGTTAAACATGATATATTCACCAAGATGAAGATTGTTGTGTATGAATCATATACATGGATATGCATTCTTAAAAGTGTTTCTAGAATGTGTTGGATGAACAACACACATTATCTAAGGTAGAGATTGTTGTTTATAGCTCATATAAATGGATATACATTCATGCAGTGTTTTTGGAAGAACAAGAGTATTTCTTAAAATTTTCAGAAGATAACTTGATAAATGTTTGTGTGCTAAGTTTTGAGTGTAGATATGAATACACAAGTTACAATATAGGCATATTATTATACCAGAGGATTTTTTGAAGAAAGATATAACTTGAGGCACAGGTATGTAAGAGCCTATATCTAACTGTATAGAGAAGTAGTGAGTTACATAACCTAGCACACGAGTATGTTTAAGTTTGTGTTAATGTTTGGACAGACACCATGTTCCTAATGAGCTTCCTTATTTTGAATCATGTTTTTGGTAGATTTAAAAATCTTTAAAGATTTTAGGACTTATTAGAGTCATGTTAAGCTATAATTGGTTTGGTAAAGGGGAAAATTGTGTATGAATCTACCAAGTAGAGTTTACATATAACTACTTTATGTAATACCCAGTCTATTTATAAGAAATTTGTAATCTTCGTAATAGATATTTAATTGAATAGTTAAAAAAATTGTTATAGAATTTTGGGAATGCAAACACACAAATTGGTCAAATAGTGTGTCATTGCTTATACCAAAAAAGAAAATCTTTCTCTAAAAAACTTATAAAGTAACAAAAGAAGGGTCACTCCTAACGAGAGGGCTTGATATGAATTTTTTTTGGTAAGAAAGAAAAATAAGTAGGTTTTGATTATGATGAAACAAAATTTAACTAAGCAGCATTATATATGAAAATATGAGGAGTTCATTAAAAAAACCTTGGTCTAATTCCGTATCCACCTTGGGAATTGCATACTAATCATTGATACAAGAATAAATCAATTCATATTTTGAATATTCATGATTGTTAATTAGAAAGAGAGACAATCAAATTAACCCTAACTATTGAACAACCTAAGTCAAGCATATAAAGATTTAATCTACTAATAACTTTACGAATAAGGAAGATTGATGAAATAGAACAATACAAGCCAAGTGTTTCATTTAATTTAGTTAGTTGTTATTTTTGGGATCTAAGATTCTTGAAAATATTTAATTAAACCTAGGTTCTATATAGATTAGAGGGGTTAAATAATTATGGATTTAATATCTAGTTTAGCAATAAATTGTAACAAATACAAATTAGTAGGCCTTCTTATTAGTTAAACGATACAATCATAAAAGATGAAAAAAAAACAATTGATATTTAAAATATAAATTGAATGATGAAAACAAATCAAATGTCAGAGTCTAATACATCTCAAGATTTCAATTTCTTTTAACCAAGTGTACAATTTTAGCCATATAGGGGCATAAATGGGACAAAATAATGGAAAGAGAGAGAAAATAAGGATGGTTTCTCTCTAAACTTTAGAAAAACTTAATAACCAAAATCTCCCTCAAAATTGTGGTTTTTAGGCTATTTAAATGGTGGACATGCCATTTTTTTTTGAAATAATCACTGTGGAGGACATGACATTTCCTAAGCCATGTATCTTATTACTTTTATCTAGAGAGGAACATAGGCTATGTGAGACCATATATCTTATTTTTAACTTTTATGAAGATGGATATAGGCTAAGAAAATCATGGATCTTCCTATAAAATGTTCTCCATTGGTAAATGAGATACGACCATGTCTTAGGTTGTGTATTCTTCAAAAAATTTCTCCCTCATATGGTTGCCTTTTAGCCCATGTCTTAAGGAGTGTCTTTATCTTTAAAATCTTAGTTTAGAATATGCTTTAGAAAAAAAAGCATGTTTTAGGCTGTGTATAATTGATATCTCTCAAAACTTGAAATATAAAGTTCTAAAGCTCTTCCTAAGCTTTCCATGATTATGTTGAATCATTCGAAGTGGATATTCAAAGAGATAATTAATCGCACTTCGAGTAACACTATTAAAGAGATCATAATTGTGCAAATATCTTCATTTTTCTCTTAACATCTTCACTAGAATCCTAAATAAAAATATAAGAATAATGAGTACATTTAGGTATAAAATAAGTGTAAAGTATTAAATATTAAGGAAAAACATGTCATTTTACATTCCTTTAAAATTTCTAGCACTTGGCTTTTTCTCGTCCTTTTGTAAACATAATCTTTAATGTAAACAACAATAAAGAAGCCTCCTTTAATTTATTCCTCATGATCTTAATAGGAATAAACACCATAATATATAAATCCCATTAAGAGTCAAGCAAACATAATATAGTTAAAGTTCATAAGAAAATTTGAACAAAAATCAACATAGTAGTTTCATTCATAAAAATTTGGTTATTTTTTCTCACCAATTTCACTTTATTCATTCAAGTATTTCATAGGTCAGGTGTTTCCTCATATTTTCCTTATGTAAATGCATTACCATAGTCTTGCAAATATATTAAATCTCCACTACTTAGATTATATATGCTTATGATAAAAAATCTTTATTTCTTAGTTGAAATGGGGTTTGGATCAAATTTGAGGATTTTTCTAGATAAAGAGGTTTAAAACTAAAGAAATTAGTAAAGTATTTAAAACATACATTGGGTAGATATAGTAATTGGGAACATATAATCTAAATTATACCTTCAAATAGTCATCAGTCTCTTCCCACACTCTATTAGCTGATCAAGAATCTGGATTATTGTTATTATATCGCACTAATCTCTCTCTCTCTCTCTCTCTCTTTGTGAAATATTCAAATATAAGTATACAAGTCTAATGTTCTAATGCAATCACCAATTTATATTTATAAAAAATAACACTTATTCACTAAGCACAACCCTACACTTTGCTTTTGGTTTCTCTTTTACAAAACTATTTTATTTATTTGATTTAAATGCCTTTAAAACTCCTAAGCTTAGGTAAAGATCATGAAAGTTAATATTAGAATCATATGAGTAATTATATTCAAATAAAATGAGTTATAAGACTCAAAGGAGTTAATAAAAGATATTTTGTTGGATTGGTTGTTAGGCTAAAAAGGTTAAATCGATGATAACATTTATCCTTTTCATACATGCACATATCAAAGTAATCTCAAAATAGTTCAAAGTATATTCTTCTGGAGCATCTACAAAGAAGAACATCTCATATAAAACATTATATTAATATAGATGTCTCAATCTCATATGGCTCAAAAGCTTGTAGGTTAGATATTTTACCCATACATTTCTACATTTCCCTTTTTAATTTTAATTAAGTTTCATATATCTCTTTATTTCAACCATTTAATAGATGTCATTTTCAAACTTTGTTGATTCCACCTTATAAGAAGTATAAAAATTTAATCTATTTAGAATAAACTAAAAAATTCTCTATCTAAAAAAATACTAAAGCAATTCCAACCCCAAAGCTAAACCTTACATTTTCTTTAATGTAAAAACCAAAATGTAAAAGAAAGAAACTAATAAACAGAAGACTTAGCAAATTGTAACATAAATAAAGACAAGATAAGGACATATAAAAGAAAATATGGTTTCTTAGGTTGCCTCCTAAGTAGCATCTTTAATTACTATCATTGGCTCAACTTATTGCCTCGTTTCAATTGGTGTAAATTGGATTCTTAAGGTCTAATTATTCTTAATTTTTTTTCACTTGAAAGTCCTCATAAAAATGCTTTAGTTTATATTCCTTTACTTTAAGCACATCTAATGTGGCTAAAATTTGAATTTCACTGCACCATAAACAGAAATATTAATGATAAAAAGGCCAACCTAATGGAATGCAACTTATCCAAATATAGATGAATTTACGATTCGTATAAAAAGACCTTTTTACTACTTTCAAAGCTTCCTTATATATCATCTCGTTATGAAATGTCTTGGTCTTTTCCTTGTAAATTCATGCACTCCATTGGCATCATTAGGTATTTCCTATGCTCTTTTCTTTCATCTATATTGATCTTAAAACCCTTAATTACCCAATAGGCTTTGTATTCTAATTCAACTGGGAGGTGATATGGTTTTCTAAATAACAACTAATAAGTAGACATACATATAAGTGTCTTCTAGGAATTTACATATACCTATAAAGCGTCATCTAAATGCAAATTCTAGTTATTTCAACTTGGGTTCACTATCTTTTTAATGATGGATTTGATCTTGCAAATGGATACTTTTTCTTGCCTTCTAGTTTATGGATGAAAGTTAGTGAAAATCTTGTGAGATACATTATTGGAAATCTTATGAGTCATATTATACTTTTTTAGTAAAAGCCTTCATCATTTATTGCAAAATGAGTTCCATGATCATTTATTAAAGTTTTTGGAAGTGCCATAATCACATTATTAGAGCTTTTGGAATTCCAAAATAGGAAAAATGTTAGAATTAAGAAAATCTGTAACTAATTTGGAATCATTAGTCTTTATGGCTTTAGCTTCCTCTCATTTCTTAAAGACATAATTTAACGCTAGTAAAATATAAATATGACCAAAAGTTACAAGGCATGTATCATGAAATTAGTGCCCAAAATATAAAAACTTTGTAAAATTATATGGTGTTTTGTGGAATTTCATTCCTTCAAAAAAATTACATATTCTTTGATGGTTATCATATAGTTTACAAAAGGAATATGAGTCTCAAAATAAATTAGGCTATGGAAATCACATTCCTATACTTTCTTAGTTGTCTTCTTAGCTCCATATTCACCTCTACATCTATAAGATTGAAAAAAAAAAGTTGAGAACAGAGGTGATTTCACTTCATGAATGCACCTTCTGATCACTTAATCTACATAGAGTTTGAATAAGTAAAGATAACCTTATATATAGTACTAGGCATCACTTTTATCTTATTAGACTTAGAAAATGTTTCCTAAAGATGTAGTTCCTTCTATATATCATTTAATTGAATTAAAGGGTTAGTGATATAATTTTCTACTCCACTCTTGTTTTTGAATGCTAACTCAAATTCTCTTAGGAGAAGTATCGACATTTTCAACCTTGGTTTTACCTATTCATTTGTCATTAAATAACAAAGGATAGTATGATAGAATAAATGATTATTATAGTATCAAAAAATTAAGAACGAAACTTTTTAAGACAATAAAAAAAGTAAAAGTTTATGGTAGAACAATTTTTTGAGGCATCATTCAAGATCTTAAAAGCATAATAAATGATGTGAGCTGTCTTTCCAATCATTTGACTTAGCACAACACCTATTGTACTATTGCTTGTATTACACATTATCTTAAAACTAATGCTCTACTTAGAAAGTTGGATAGTTAGGGTAAAGTTAACAAGACTTTTAACTTTTCAAATATCTTTTTACACGCCTCTTAAAAATGAAATATCACATTCTTTAAAAATGCACAAGAAGGGGGGGGGGGGGGTTGAATTGTGTAATCGGATTTTTATCCAATCCCCTTACTTTAAAAAATAATCTACTTTCTCAAAATGATTG
>JANIJH010000002.1:42360321-42373264 GCA_024520975.1 Erythroxylum areolatum | reverse complement strand
CAAGTAGCGGTCGCGGGCCCCCTGAGGTGGTGCATACCCTGAGGGCTCTCCCACGCAGTGCCCGGGTCGCTACATATTTGGTTGAATAAAGTTATGGGTTTTCCATCTCTTCTTTTCTTTTAATTTCACTATTTGATACATATTTTAAATTCTTTATATCTGTTTACCAATTAGGGTTAAGGCTGTGTATTTCTAGACATCTCTAAACCCATATATTAGTGAGATTTCTACTGGAATGTTGTTGTTATTATTATTATTTTATAAATATAATAATTTTAATTGTAAATATGTTTGTTTAAGCTTTTACTTACACTTGGTTGTTTTTCTCGACACAAACTCTTATTGTAATACTTATGGAGTTATGGAAATTTATTACTCTTACTATATGATGCAATTATTCTTTATTTTATGATGTAAATTGTAGCATTTTAAGAAATTTGCATTATCCTTAGTTTTATCTATATATGATGATTAAACAATCTTTTTCTTATAATAATTATGGTTATTGTTTATTATAATTTTTAGGCACAAAGTTGATGTAAAATTAAAAATTATATAGCACAATATATTGAGGGATTATTTTAATTTTAAAAAACTAAAATAGTACCTGATATTGACCGGTACTAATACTATACCATACCATAACCAAATTTGGTATTAGTACCAGTATGTTATTCATAACATTGACTACGATACTGATAACTCAAGACATTCAAAGCTCTAATAAACCCCTCATATTTCTATGTAACATTATGTAAATATTTTCAATGATGTGTCCATTTTTAGCATTACTTCTATTAGTCATATTATGCATATGCAATTGACCGATGATATATAAATGAATCATAAAAAAATCAACATATTCTCAATTTTACCATTTTTAATGGTATAAGAAGATTAGTCCTCTGCCGCTCACCTATAACTCTCATACAACCACCTAAATTTTCTTTTTTTCTTTGAATTAGCATCTAATTATTTCAACCACGACTCATTTAAACAACATTGTGATTATGATTAAATTTACTACCTTTAGAATTATTAATGTAGTAGTACTAATTCCTTATAAGCTATCCAAGATGGGAAGCTATTTCAGTGAAGCTCCCTAATAACGAACATATTCTTTAGGTATGATACGATAAAGGTTATTAAGGGAACTCATCCTTATTTATCTTTTGTCGATCTAATTCAAGGCATAAACTCTTCAAGGACTTGTCCAATTTACAATTTAGATTATTCTCTTTGGACTTATGACACCACTTATCTCTAATTGTTAAATTTTGGCATAATCCTTGAGCAAGCTTATAACCACCTGCTAAAATAGTTCTAGCATAAAAATAATTAGTTTTCTTAACTTTAAATGGTTAATTAAAATGAAAAGAGCATATTTGAATTAAGGGTTAATAACATCAATCCCCTCTTATTGTTTGGATCCTTTTTACTATTATTTTCTTGGGATTTAATTTTACATCCCTAGCATTATTTTCCAATAAAAATTCCCATAGAGAATATTGAAATGATGTCATTTGGTGTTATGTGGCATAACACATATTGTAATTATGCCACATAACATACAAAATATCACATATACACAATGCCACATGATGAGTTTGCCACTTTTACCAAAAACGTAGTTAGAATTATGGTAATAAGGCATCTTATTATGAGAAAAAGAAGAGAAGTAAGAAAAATCTTTAGTGACAAATAATAACCATTAAGATTCTTATGCATATAAGGAGTGAAGGAAAGATTACAATTGTTGATGGTTTGTTATGGATTCACTTTTGATAAAGTTTCGCATTGGGGATTTCAATTAAGATTTGCTTTTGTGGATTTTTATTAGGGCCTCAATTTGGATATGTTAGTTAGAGTTCTAACAAAGGGATCCTAATTAGGTTTTAAACATAATTGTATATATTTAGGATTCACCTAATACTTCTTTAGATATGTAATGAATTGTTTACACATTCTCTCAATGTTCCATTTTTATTATCAATTTTCTCGTTTATTATGGATTTCTTCACATTCCTATTTATTAAAATTATCCAATTAAGTTTTTTGCTTTAACATTGGCTTTGATTCTGTAATATTTACATTTTTGTAATATTCAGTGATTAAGGTTAATTTATGATCTAATTAATTTATTTAAAATTGTTAAAGTTGAATATTTTTGTACTTAAGAGCAAAAACTTCATTGGTTAATCGAATGGTAAGTTATTTTTCTATTTTTTGGATATATATATATATAGGTTGATGTAATTAGATTGTTAATTTATTAATTCATTTTACGCTGTTTAAGCTTAATTATTTTAGCTATTAACTTTATTATAAGGAACGAACATTATGTTAGTTTATGCCGTTGCAACTAATCAATTAGATGCAAATTAATGTATGACATTATTTTAATTATTAAAAAAGGTTTTATTTATGTTTATGTAATAATTTAATTAATATTTTATGTTTTAATACTAAAGGTAAAATCGTTGAATAATTACTGTCTAATTGAAATTATGATGAGATCATAATTATAAGATTCAATTTACACTTATATATTATTCCTAAATGTTCCTAGTTGTAGTTTCATCAAGATCAAATATTGTTGAAACAATAAAACTGGCACATATTATGTTTCTTTCTTATAAAGAAAGTAATTAATCTCATAAATTAAAGTATGGAAATACTTACACTAATATGTGGGTGATTATTAGAGAATAAATCACTGAACTGACCTGATTATGAGAATTCTAAATGGAATATTACTTATGTGTCTGTGGATTATCTTACAATGATGGTTGTATAATTGATCCTCAGACTTGAGATTATCATGGTATCTCGTATAAGAATTACTATATTTTGATACTACTTATGAATCGTATTAGGATAATTCAGTAGATAGTAATTGGATATAGTATGAACCATATGGAGATAAGTAAGTCAAAATAGGATTCGCAACTATAAAGTTATTAGAGAGAATATTCTACTATTCTTAATTAGTAATGATTTATGGAATTCTTTGGCTAGAGTGAATTGATATTTGAAAAGGCATTTTTCAAATTTCAATTATAAATCAATCACTAATTAGGAAGAACAAAATAATTGGACCAAAAAAAGTAGACACTATATCAATACTCTATCCAATTAGAATATTGAATGACGAAAGGATTACATTATACATCATAGCAATGCATGGACATGTAAAATCAATCACTTTGACATTCTTGATATTTGGGTAATCTTGATATACTGCTATATGTCAATCATGATTTATGATTATGAATTGTTTAATTAGAAAATTAAAGATAAATTAAAAGGAGTTTTATAATTTATCTAATTCTAATTGTGAATTAGAATTGTAATTTATTACGATGACCAATTTATTAGAACCTAATAGGTCACACATCAAAGAGCAATTTGTGAAAGAAAATATAATTTAATTAAGTTGGAATTAATTATAAAGTTTGAGAAACTTTAAGGATCAAATATAAGATATTTGATTTTATTAAAATTTAATTAATTATAATAAGATTTTGATTTTAATTATAATTATGATTAAAGAAATTTTCTAGTTAAATAATGGAAGAAAATTTAGAAGCTACTATTTTTGTCTTCTTCATCTTAAAACAGTATTAAGAATTACTTTGTGGATAATATCAGAGGCTGGACAATTGAATAGCTCGTGATTGATAAATCAAAAAGGTTTAAAAGGTTTTTTCGATAGGAAGACGAATAACGTACCATTTCTAATTGATTTTTTGTTTTATTCAAGTCTATTCAATTATCGGGATCTGCTCAGAATCTATAAAACTTGTTTGCTTTTCCACTGCATTCGTGATTCGATCACATTGGATTTCTACAGTGGTATCAAAGCCTCCTTTAATTATTTATCTTGAATTAGAGGCTTGATTCTGATTGATTGTGATAATATGTTAAGGTTGGAAAAACTGCATTGTGCATGTGATTCGAGACTATTCTTATCTCATTATAAAAATTGTTTTCTGTATTTCTCTCTGTAAAGTTAACTTGTACAATATTTCTGAAATATTAATTCGTATGAGTGTTCTGTTGTTGCCTAAGCTCATATTTATATGATGCTGGAAATTGTTTCTATTTGATTTGTCTATGTCAAAAAAATGTTTTGATGACATGGCTCAAGAGAGACTTGCATTTGAGTTCTAGAAATTGTTTCCATACACATGCTCTATTTTATGTTCACCTAACTGCCATATTTTATTTCAAAATTTTCCTTTTCTCTGCTCTTGCAAATGACTCATATCTAAAATTGATTATGTTCTTTGTGGATTATACTACCTATTTTGCGTTTTTTTACCCACGTTATTTTTCCCTTGTTGCTTGTTTTTGGATCTGAGGCATTTAGTTTCTGCCCACAAGCAAGTGTGTTTGCTGTTTGAGAGGGGCGATTATCACCCTTTTATGTGAACAAAGTGTTGCCTGACACCATTGGGTGGCATCGGTGACACCTTGCAATGCCACTGACTAATGTTCCTGGCATCGACGTCACTTATGATGCTAGATGCTAGCGACACCAGCATCAATCACCCGACAAAGGTGGAGCGATGAATGATGGTTTGGGAAATGTGGGACAACAATGTGAGGGAAGCAGATGTGGGGGCATTAGTTTGCACATCATAGGAAGGAGGTAGTTATAGAAGTAGGTGGAAGAATCTAGAAAAAGACGATGGGCGCATGTGAGTCATATGCCCATCATCTTTGTAGCGCATCTGTAGCAGTGCACACGCCAGTCAATCCTCCCTGTTGATCGTAGACACGTGCAGTGCATGCATCCACGTGTCATCATTTGACGTGTGCATTAAATGTGCCAGACACCCTCCCATCCCTCTTTTATTTGTTTTTAATGTTTTAAAAACCTTAAATTTCAATATTAAAATAATTTAATGGAGATTAAATTATTTTACACTCCTAATAAAATTGAATGGTGTTTTACTAAATTTTGAAAAAATTTTCAAATGGATTTTTTATTAGGAAAAATTTTGGAATTTAATTTATTTTTCAATAGTTAAATTATTAAATTAAATTTGTTATCAAATCAATAATTATAATCAAGAGAAAGTTTTAAACAATTTCTTACATAATTAAATTATGTTTTAAATTATAAATATAAGGAGATTATATTATTTTAATGAGATCGGAAATTTTGAAATTTTAAATCCCTAAATAAAATATTAAGTACACGTTAGGAACATAATAGTTGCCTTCCATTATTTGAATAAAACCATAATTCTATTTATTGAATGGCTTGTTAAGTAAACTCAAGGTCACTTTAATCCGGATATGTTTTATCTTAAATTAATGGGTCGTACTTAACTAAATTTGTATGATTTGGATAAGCAAACGTATGATCATATGAATTTAAAGGCAAGGTTAGGAATAATATATATGGCATATTATGACAAAGAGTTGTCACCTAGCAGTTCTAGGAGTCACATAAGATGTGATTGAAAAGCAGTTTTCTACTTAATTTAAATTTAGTTGGTTTGTTGAGCAAACTTTAGATCAAGTAATTTTAAATTGGATTCTAATCTACTAGGAAATTATTTGAAAATTTTTTGAATTCATAGTGAGGGCAATTAATGTGATTAAAAATGGTGGAAGCAATTAAATAATTTTAAAGTCCTTATTTTATTTAATTTTAGATATAAACTAATATTTTCTCCTTTTATTTTTTCAGTTACTGAATATAAAGATAAGCACCAACCTAACATTGAGGAGCATCATGGATGCAAAAAAGCTTATTGGACCCAACTTTTTAAACTAGTTACAAAACTTAAAAATAGATCTTAGGCCAGAAAAGAAGTTATACGTTCTTGATACTCCTGCTCCATTAGAACCTTATTCAAATGCAACTAATGAAGATTGGTAGAAATATCAATGTTATGTTGATGACATTGAACAAGCTACAAGTGTGATGTTAGCTAGCATGTCTCTTGAACTTCAGAGGCAACATGAGAGCATGGATGCACTACTAAGATACTGCATCTCAGGGAGTTATTTAGTGCACAAAGTAGGGTGGAGAGATATCAAATCTCCAAGGGATTGTTTCAATGTAAGATGACAAAAGGATCTTTAGTCAACCTGTATGTGCTGAAGATGATTGGGTATATTGAAAATTTGGCCCAATTAGGTTTTATCATAGGCTATGAGCTAAGCATTGACCTGGTGTTGTAGTCTCTAGGTTTGAGCTTTTCATAATTCATCATGAACTTTAACGTGAACCAGAAGGACATGATATTTCCTGAACTGTTGAACATGCTCAAGACTGTAGAAGGTACCTTAAGAAGGAATCCAATTCTGTACTTGTTGTCAGTTTTTCTAAGAGCAAGAAAAAGGGCTCTAAGAAGAATAAGAACAAGAAATAAAAGGCTTCTACTAATGTGGTCAAGGCCAAAGAAGGTGTCAAGAAAAGAGCAACGACAAGGGCACATGTTTTCATTGTGGAGTGAAAAGGAACTGCCCATCGTATCTCTCTAGCCTGAAAGATAAGAAGCTTAAGGAAGTTGTCTCTTCAGGTACGTTTATGATTGAGATTAATATTTTTACTTCTGTTCCACATACTTGGGTATTAGATATTGGATGTGGATTTCATATTTGTAAAAGCATGCAGATGTTAACAAGGAGTAGATCGTTGAAGAAAGACAAAGTGGACCTGCAAGTTAGCAATAGAGTAAGAGTTGTTGCATTAGTTGTAGGAACTTGTAGTTTAACTTTGCCTTCTAGACTTATATTAGAACTAAATAATTATTATTATGTTCATATTATTACAAGAAACATCATTTCAATTTCTTATTTGGATTTAAATGGATTTGACTTTGTAATTAAGAATAACAGTTGTTCTTTCTATAAAGATGATGTTTATTATGGATCTGGATTACTTACAAATGGTTTATATGAGTTAGATCTTGAAAGGCCAATTTTTAATATAAATAGTAAGAAAAGAAAATTAAGTAACCAATAAATCCATCTTATTTATGGCATTGTAGGTTAGGTCCTATCAATAAAACTAGAATCACAAAATTACATAAAGAAGGATATTTGGATCCTTTTGATTATGAATCATATGAAACTTGTGAATCTTGTTTATGGAAAAGATGACCAAACTACCCTTTAAGGGAAAATGACAACATGTTAGTGGGTTACTAGAATTAATACATTCAATTGTATATGGGCCCATGCCCACTAATGCTAGAGGTGGATTCTCTTATGTCATTACGTTCATAGTTGATCATTCTAGATATGGTTTTGTGTACTTGATGAAACAAAAGTCTTAAACATTTGAAAAGTTCAAAGAATTTAGACTAGAGGTTGAGAAACAAACCAAAAAAAGTATTAAAACATTTAGATCATATTGAGGCGGTGAGTACTTAGACCATGAATTTCTTGGTTACTTAAAAGAGAATGGGATTCTCTCACAATGGACTCCTTCTACAACTCCATAACATAATAGATTTTCTAAGAGTAGAAATCATACATTATTAGATATGGTACATTCCATAATGAGTCATGCAATCCTTCCTATGTCTTTTTAGGGATACGCAATTGAAATCGCAATGTATCTTCTAAATAGAGTTCCATCTAAATCGGTTGATAAGACACCATATGAGATATAGATTGGTAGAAGACCTAGATTATCACACTTAAAGATTTAAGGATGTGAAGCGTGTTATATCTAATAAGCTTCAAGCCAAATTAGATAAATGAAAATTTATGGAGTATCCGAAAGAGAGTTTTAGATATCAAATTTATCATTTTATTGAACAAAAGGTGTTTGTCTCAAGACGTGCTACATTCTTAGAAAGAGAATTTATTCTCAAAGAAAATAGTGGGAGTGAGGTTGAACTTAGAGAAGTTCAAAAGCCATAAATTCACATTGAAATGGAATATAAACCTCAAGTTGATACATATGATGTACAACCAAGAGTTGAAGAGACACATTGTCCGCAAAGCACTAGTCGGATACGTCATCTCCCTATTAGATTAGATTTACATATTGAGCAAGAAAAGGATAATGTATCGCTCATACATAATGAGCCTACTAATTTCAAAGAAGCGATGTCTTACATTGATTCTTTTAAATGGAAAGAAGCTATGAGATTTGATGTTAGACCCCAAACATTTCTTGAAAGTTATAACTAATGTATGTGAAATGTTAGAAGTTGTAAGCTAGAAAATAGAGTTAAGACATATTCACTGAGTAAGCTTCAGTGTTTTAGCCATAACTTTTTCCCTAGTTATCCAAATGAGGTGATTATTGATTTGGATTAAACTAGAGAAATATTGATACAAATTGTCTAATGAAATTAAGTTTCAATTCAGTCTTTAAGAATGTCAATTTTTGGAGGGAAGTTGAGCATAGAATATTATTTTAGCACGAGAACAACATAAAAAAGTATGTTATATAACTTTTCAGATTTCTAAAACAAATTGAATAATTTTGGTGTTATTAGAAACTTAATACAATGAGGAACATTTTTCTAGAAGGAAGTGTTATCAAATTCCTTCAATTACCTGATTAGAAAAGGTCTGAATTTTTCAAAGGAGTTAAGCATAATTTAAATAATTTTGAGGTCTTGCTATATTAATTATTTTATTTGGAGTTAGTTATTATGTTAATGTTAGTGGGATTTTAAAATATGGTTTAGATGAATTAAGTGGTAAGAGTATATATGTATGAGGGTATTGTGGGAAGATCACTTAAGCATTAAAGTCTTAAGGCTTAGAAAGAAGGGCAAATTGGACATTTCTTAATCATTAAGGGCATAATTGAAATAAGAAGGGTTGGCTTGCTTTTAAGGAAGAAGAAAAAACAAAAATTGAGAAGGAGAGAAAGAAGAGAGAGTCGTAGAGAAGAGAGAAAGGAGAGAAAAAGAAGGAAGATCAATTAAGATTCCATCTTTCTTAGTTTTCAAGAGATATTTTGAAGTTGTTCAAGAAGAAAAAGGGTATAGGAAGAGTATAGCTTTCATTAGAGCCAAGAAACTCTTTATTTGGTAAAGATTCAAGGTAAGTTTGATTTTAATCTTTTGAATTTTTGAAAAGATTTTGGTTCATAAAGCTTAAGAAATATATGGGTTTAAGCTTTCTAGGATCAATTTTGGTGAATGTGTCTTGTGGGTTCTCAATTGGAATTCCTATTGAATGGAATTTTTGACTTATGTTCAAGGAAATCAAGGAAGGAAAGAGGAGCAAGGGGAGAGGTCTGTTTGAACAACTATTAAGCAAGGAAATTCAAGGTGGATTTCATGCTTATAATTGAGTAATGAGCCATGAATGATGCCTTTTAAAGTAAAAGAATAAAACGATTTCAATTACCTCATCAAAGTTGCTTTTATTGCTTTGAATTATTTGTGAAATTACTACATGTTTTGGTGTATGAATCTCGATGATGAATTGTGATATGGAAATGGTTTTGAAAATACTTTATGTCTATGAAATTAAGTTTCGGAAATGTTTCATGTTCATGAAAACAACTTTCCAAGAATATGCCATTTGGGCAATTGGTTTTTAAGTCATGAATAATATGTTATGTGGGTTTGTGGTGGTCTGTTCTATATGCCATGTGCACTTGATCTAAAAAGTCTTCTCCCGTCTACCCGCTATTGGCATGGAAATCCTTTACGGACTCCCATAAGTTCACGGCTATGCAAGACCATTTTGTGGGATTGTGATAGTACGTTCTGTTCACAGCTATATAAGACCCTTATGGGAAATGTGTAGTATGTTCTGTTATGAAACTACCCAAACCATTTCTAATGTGCTTACGTGTTTATGAATTATGACAAGTTTGATGAATTCATGATTTATGATGTTTATGAATTACTTGATAAGTTGTGAATTTGAGAAATATGTGTTATATGGATTTCAATGTGAATTTTTCAATGGAAATAAGTATTTAAATAGTTTTCGCTTGTTTCTCGTTATAAACCTATTACCTACGAACTTTAAGCTCACCCCTTTCAGTCCCATCCTCAGGTGATGAGTAAGAGACCGAGTGAAAGAAAGTCAAGATATCAATCCGAATTTGCATGTTTTGTTCTGTTTTGGAGTAGTTTATGTAAAATAAGACTATAATTACACTTTGAGCAATTATTATTCAAGTATCTTGTGTAATTTGGGAATTTTAGAACATTAATGTATTGTTGCTTGAAATGCCATTAAAGCTTGTAAACTCTTGTTTTTTCTATGTAAATGAAATAGGAATTTGTGTATGGATGATAGTCAAATTGAAATGTGAATTTGGGTATGGATGAGGCGGAGTTGAAATATGAATTAATTAAGGATGAGGTTAAGTTGGAATTAAGTACACTTGGAGAATTTATCAAAATGAGATGATAAATTTTGAATAAGATATATTATGGAAAAGAAAGATAGGAATTGTGTTTTGAATTCAGGAGAAAAACTGCATTAATCTAGGCTGAATTAGACAAAGTTATCTTCTGGAAAGTTGTATATTATCCTCTTAGCTTTCCAACGATATAAAGTATGTAAATTTTAGATATCGAAGTTGAGAGATATGAGCATTATAAGTGATGATGCCATATAGGAGGTATGAACATGACAGCTATGGTGAATGATGAGAGTTTGTGTATGTTATGAGTCATTTGAGTTGAGGTTTGGGAGTTTAATGCACTCAAATTGGTAACTGAATGTTTGAGGAGTGTTATTGCATTAGAAGAAGTGAATTTGGGAAGATTATGAGTGAATATCATGTTAGAATGGATGTACAAACCTTTGGAAATGCTTTGGAAGGAGTTTGGGATCACCAATGTCCGTTAGACGGACTTCAGGTCCATTAAATGGACCTTATCAAGTCTATGAGTACCCACAGCCTCTTCCATGTCTGTTTAATGGACATTAGATCCGTTAAACGGACCTTCTCAGGTGCAAAATTGCTCCCAAGCCCGTCTATGTTCATTAGGCAGACATGTATGTCCCTTAAACGGACATACGCGGGATAACTACAGGAAATTTGTATTTTTGACCATCTAAATTAAATAATCTTGCTTTGTGGTCTTCATGAAAGTTATAGATCTAGAATTCTTCTTTCCAATAGTAATAATTACCTCAATCCAAGATTTTTGGGGAAAGTTATGCCAAATATCCCAAGATAGATACAATATGATTGAGGATATAAACATGTTTGATTATTTTGGCCATAACTCCACCATCCGACCTCCAAATGGAGTGATTCTTGAAGAAATAGATTCCTAACACATTTTTATACCTCTAAATAAAAATTGGTATCCATTGGTGTTGATTGTAAAAATATTGATGGTGAGAAATTGAGGAAATTGATTGGAAGAGCATGAATTGGTTATTTACTAAACATACTTTGGTATTTTGCTTATATCTCAACCGGTAGAGCTCTGATTGAAGTGATTCTTGCTTCAAAATAAACTAGAGACTTAGAGCTATAATTTTTCTAAAGAAGTCAAATTATGATTTGGTGATTGACTGGTGTGGGTAGACTGCCCCTTGTGGTTTGAGATGTTCTGAGAATGATGACTAAGGAGGGTTTATGGAAATAACCCTTCAAGGTAATATGCACGCTCACATTTTATGATTTTCAGAACGATAGTTGGACTCCGAAAACAGGATCCAACATGTGTGGTATTAGAGTTCCTAGGTTTAGTATCTTACATGGGCATTTTTGGAAATATGTATCAAGTTACACTCATTTTTGACATTTCTTAGCATGCCACAGCGATTAATCCCTAGTCTGAGTCGCATGTGTATAAGTCTTACACATAGGCATTTATTAAGAGTTCTAGCTAATAGAATTAATGAGAAGAATGATGCTTGTTTAGGATTTGAGATAATTGAAAGTTATGGGGAATTAGTAATGGGAAATAGTACATGGTTAAATATGGCAGATAATGAGTCAATGCATTTGTATTAGTGGAATTGAATATGACACCAATATTGTACTGTGGTGTATATCACTGAATGTGATAAAGATGTGAATGTATTATCATGGATTGTTTAAGGATTATAAGGAGACAAGTAGAAATGATCAGATTAAATTGTACGAGTATAATGTATTGAAAACAAAAATTGTTGTGATCTTAAAAAGATGAAATTGGAACCGGAGTGGTTGTTCGATTAATATGACAATGGCTACGACCTACCATAAGAATATGTTAGTGGAATTTGAGATCAGAATTCAAGATGGCTAAGCTCTATAATTCTAAATTAATTAAGAATGTACGTATGAAAAATGAAACAAATGATAGTAATATATGTAGAAGTTCTCAAGGTTATGTCGGCCAGTTATTATGAGTACATATCCGATAATATGGTTACATTGGTGAATAATGTGATAGATGAATCAAAGTAATGCAATGGAAGTATGGTGTAGGTGATTATGTTGAAAAGGTAACTGCTATGGAGAAATATTGTTTAGGATCAATGGAGATCAGAGCACCATTTGTGTAAAATATAAATTGGGGAATTGTTGAAGATAAATCTGTAGGCAAAATGGGATGACTTTGATGATACTCACCTAAGCATATGTGACAATAATGATATCTACTACCTCATTGGGGTTGGTAACCAGAACATTATGACCTTGTAAGAAATGATAGAGATTGATCTTCATGATGTACTACGAATGGTTGATAAGCAATGATAAAGACAGTTGACTGATAAGGATTACATGAACAGTATAGATGACAGTAGTAAGAAATCTTCTTTCAAAGAAAAATTTCCCTGAATCAGGTTAGGCAGATTAAATAGTTTATATTAAGAATGATCAATGAAAGAACAAATCAGAAATGAATATGTAATAAATCAAAAATGAATATTGGAGTCATATCCTGATATGTGTTTAATTGTCGATATTTTTAATCATTTACACTTAGCAATTATTGATATAAAAATGCTTAAGATACTCACTTTAATTCATATTTGATTT
>JANIJH010000002.1:42254352-42269612 GCA_024520975.1 Erythroxylum areolatum | reverse complement strand
TGAGGAGTGTTATTGCATTAGAAGAAGTGAATTTGGGAAGATTATGAGTGAATATGATGTTAGAATGGATGTAGGAACCTTTGGAGAGACTTTGGAAGGAGTTTTGGATCACCAATGTCAGTTAGACGGACTTCAGGTATGTTAAACAGACCTTCTTGGGTCTGTGAGGAACCCCAACCTCGTCCATGTCCATTTAATAGACATTAGGTCCATTAAACGGACTTTCTCGGGTGAAAAATGGATCCCAAGCCCGTCTATGTCCGTTAGGTGGACATGTATAACGGACATACGCGGGACAACTACAAGATATTTGCATGTTTGACCCTCTAAATGGCAAGATCCCACTTTATGATCATCATAAAAGTTGTAGATCTAGAAGTTTTCTTTCAAATAGTCTAAGAATGACCTCAATCCAAGGTTTGTAGAGAAAGTTATGCTAAATAGCCCAAGATAAGTACAATATGATTAAGGATATAAACATGCTTGATTCTTTTGGCCATAACTCCACCATCTGACCTCCAAATGGAATGATTCTTGAAGAAATAGATTCCTAACACATTTTTTTACCTCTCTATAAAAATTGGTATCCATTTTTGTTGATCGAAAAAAGAATGATGGTGAGAAATTGACGAAATTGATTGGAAGAGCATGAATTGGTTATTTACTAAACATACTTTGGTATTTTACTTATATCTCGAATGGTAGAGCTCCGATTGAGATGATTCTTGCTTTAAAATAAATTAGAAACTTAAAGCTACAACTGTTCTGAAGAAGTCAAATTGTGATTTGGTGATTGACTGGTGTGGGCACACTGCCCCTTGTGGTTTGAGATGTTATGAGAATGATGACTAAGGAGGGTTCATAGAAATGACCCTTCAAGGTAATATGCACACTCATGTTTTATGATTTTCAGAATGATAGTTGGGCTCCAGAAACGGGGTCCAACATCTGAAGTGGAATCCATGTATGGACTTTGATTGATGCACCTACCAGTATTGTACCTATTGCTTGCAAGTGGATTTTTAAGAGAAAGACTAAAATGGATCGTAATGTACATATGTACAAAGAAAGGTTAGTTGCTAAAGGTTATAAACAAAAATAAGGGGTTAATTTTGATTAAATCTTTTCACCAATAGCTATGTTAAAATCCATTAGGATCTTGCTAGTTATAGCAGCATATTATGATTATGAAATTTAACAGATGAATGTCAAAACAACATTTCTCAATGGGAATTTACAAGAGGATTTGTATATAGCACAACTTAACGGTTTTGAATCCAAGATATTTCCTAATCAAGTATGCAAGTTGTAAAGGTCCATTTATGGACTTAAGCAAATTTTACATAGTTGGAACATCCATTTTGATAAGACAATCAAAGAGCTTAATTTTATCAAAAATATGGATGAACCACGTGTCTATAAGAAGGTTAATGGGAGTGCAATAAATTTCTTAGTACCATCTGTGGATGACATATTGCTAATTTGAAATGACATACCTATGCTACAGTCTGTAAAGATTTGATTATCCAAGAACTTCTTTACGAAGGATATAGGAGAAGCAACCTATATTCTAGGAATAAAGATCTATAGAGATAGACCAAAAATCTTGCTTAGATTGTCCCAATCTATGTACATAGATAAAGTGCTAAAAAGGTTTAGCATGGAGAATTCCAAAAGGGGATTCTTACCCATGTCGCATGGGATTTCTCTCTCATAGAGTTTGTGTCCAAAGACACAAACGAAGAGAGATAAAATGGATTGTATTCCATATGCTTCGGTAATTGGATTAATCATGTATATAATGTTATGTACTAGACCAGATGTTTCTTATGCTTTGAGCATAACGAGCATGTTTCAATCTAACCCTGATAAGGGTCGCTGGACAACTGTGAAAAATATCTTAAAGTACTTGAGAAGAACTAAAGTTAGTTTTCTTGGTCTATAGAGGAGATGAACTAAGAGTTCAAGGATATTCAGATGCTACTTTCTAGTCAAATCCTGATGATAGTAGATCACAATCAAGGTACATCTTCATTCTGAATGGTGGTGCGGTAAGTTGGAAGAGTTCCAAACAACCAACCATTGTAGATTCAACAACCGAAGCAGATTACATTTCAGTGCCAGAGGTAGGAAAGGAAGCGGTTTGAATTAAGAAGTTCATCAATGAACTTGGAGTGGTTCATAGCATTGTTGAGCCTATAGTTTTGTATTGTGACAACAATGGTGCTATTGTGCAAACAAAGGAACCCAAGTCTCATCAACGGTCCAAACATATACTCAGGAAGTTTCATTTGATCAAGGAGATAGTGGAGCGGAAAGATATAGCATTGGAGTGAGTTCCCATTAAAGAGATCTAACTGATCCTCTTACAAAATCGTTGTTTCAAAAGATACATGATCGACATATGGATGGATATGGTACTAGATTCAAAGGGATTGGCTTTAGTGCAAGTGGAAGATTGTTAGATTATGCCCTTGCAACCAATCAATTAGATGCAAATTAATGTATTATTCCTAAATGTTCCTGGTTATAGTTTCATTAAGACGAGATTATGTTGAAATGGTAAAACTAGCACATATTATGTTTCTTTCTTATAAAGAAAGTATTAATCTCATAAATTAAAGTAAGGAGATACTTAAACTAATTTATGGGTGACTATTAGAGAATAAGTCACTGAGCTGACCCGATTATAAGAATTTCAAATGAAATATTACTTATGTGTCTGTGGATTATCTCATAATGATGGTTGTATAATTGATCCTCATACTTGAGATTATTAAGGTATCTCGTATGAGAATTACTATATTATGATACTACTTATAAATCATCCTTTACAAATTTCAATTTTAAATAAATTAATAATTAGCAAGAACAAACATAATTGGACTAAAAAGAGTAGACACTATATCCATACTCTGTCCAGTTCGAATATTGAATGACGAAAAGATTAAATTATACATTATAGTTATAAATAGATAGGTTATATCCATCACTTTGACATTCCTGATATTTGGGTAATCATAACATATTGCTAGACGTCAATCATAATTTATGATTATGAATTATTTAATTGAAGAATTAAAGATAAATTAAAAGGAAATTCTAATTGCGAATTAAAATTGTAATTTATAATCATTGCCAATTTATTAGGAACCTAATAGGTCATACATCATAGAATAATTTGTAAAAGAAAAATCAATTTAATTAAGTTGGAATTAATTATAAAGTTTGAGAAACTTTAGGGAACAAATATGAGATATTTGATTTTATTAAAATTAAATTAATTATAATTATAATTTATTTTTATTAAAATTAAAGAAATTTAATTTTGATTTAAAAAGCCTAATGATTTTTCTATTTAAATAAAGGAAGAACATTTAGAAGCTAGCACTTTTGTCTTTTTTTCTCTCAAAACAGTATTGAGAATTGCTCTATAGATATCATCAGAGGCTAAACAATTGAACACTCGTGACTGAGCAGCTCGAAAATGTTTCAAAGGTTTTTGCAATAGAAAGACAAACAAGGTACAATTTCTAATTCGTTTTTTGTTTTATTCAAGTTTATTCAATTATCGAGATCTGCTCGGAATTTGTAAAAATTGTTTGTTTTTTCGCTGCGTCCATGATTCGATCACGATTTAATTCCTTTACATTAGTATAGAAGGAATGTTGTTTGTTTTTTTGCTGCGTCCATGATTCGATCACGATTTAATTCCTTTACATTAGTATAGAAGGAATGAGCAAGCAAATTTAATTTTAACATTTCTACTCTAAGTTTGCAATAACTATCTTCTGCAACATGCGATAATATATTTTTATCCTTTTTTCAATATGTAATTCTATAACATGTGATAATAATTTGTTTATCACTAGTGTTTTTGACAATAACAGAAGTTAGTAAAGGTAAGAATGATGCTCTATCAATAAGGATAAATGCTAATCATAAGTCTAAAACATGTAAGATATCATTCTATGGTTTACATAACATAAATCAATCCCAATGTTTAATGATAGTAAACTTCCTTATTGAATTTCGATGAATAATATAACGTATACTAATGACAACATCTTTACTCTTTATATATGGTTAAGTGCATATGTCTTCTCAGTAAAGTGTAATAATTAATACACGACATAACTAAGGTATTAATTCAAGCAGTGGAACAGAAAGAAAGGCAACCAATAATCAATTTGGAAGATCTAGCATTTTAACAAGGTTAAGAACACAAAAGGAGCATGACCAACCAAAAAGTCAAGTGGTGAAGCAAAACTCAAGACCCTAGAACCTAAAGCTAGACCATCTAGATGGTTATATTAATATGTATAACATGTGGTCCTACATGTTTATGACTTTTTAAACAACCCCACACGTACGTGTTAATGATCTTATGGATAATCCTATGTATAGTATTAATAATTTTTGGATGTGTTGATGATCTTTTGGATGACCTCATATGATGAACTTTTGTTTGATCTTTTGTATTGATGATTTTATATATTAATGATACAATTTGGACAGTCCAATGGTGCAATGTCTTTTATTTATGCAATATGTAATCAGATCCAATTATGCTAATGCCTAATGATGCCGAAATCAAGCTGGTCACTGCATACTTAATTTTCTAATCCTCCGTTGATTTCTTCAGGCTTGAGTTCTCCTCTTTTAGGCCTTTCGCCTCAGCCTCTAACTCAGCCAACTATTTATTGACCTTCTCTACTAACTCTTTTTTTTCAAACTTCAAATTCCTAATAGGAACGAAAGAAGATGGCCCCAACTTCACCCCTCTCTTACGCAGCCCCATGAAGCTCAATGTATACAGCAATGACCTGATGTGACATATATGATTGGTTTAATAAAAACTCACACTAGTGAAAGTTTTAAGGAAGTCCAAATTACTCTCCCTCAGGATTTGGAGGTGGTATGAGGTGATGAATATGCGACTCATCTTTTGTCTGACACCCATCTTTCTAAACATTACGTCAATCTTCTTCTTGTTCAAACTGTTAGAAGAACCTTTCATCCTCCTTCATAAGTCAAAGTAGCAATAGGAAGAGAGACCACTTGTTATACACTCAAGAATGAGATGGCAAAGTGACAAGTAGGAGTGGCCTGAGTGGTCAAAGCTCCTCACTTAAGGCTCTCTCTTTCAGGAGGTTTTGAGTTCGAGTCATGCCAAAGGAGGGGAAGTAGACATTATTCCTATTGATGATCCTCTAATCCCCTGGGCACAGCTCCTTGATCGGATCAATTACGGACGTCTCGCTTCCAGCGGTAGTGTAGGAGTTGGAGCTAATAGGGAACCTGGGAGCTGATGGGAACCTAATGCTAAGCAAAGGGGACACCAACGATCAATAATCAGCTGAACAATCAAGTATGTGAAGACTCCTTGTTCGCAGAAGTATACAGGTGACGTAGGAACCTGAGGGATCTTGGAGTTTCCAGGTTTACCCCCTCTAGGGCTCTCGGGGTGAGGTCTTAGGAAATTAGGATTAGTCCGACTAAGCTGAGATACCTATTGTAATAAAAAAGAATGAGATGGCAAAAATGCAAGGATCACAAAAGAAGAAATGTACAAGTTTGACTTAATCATAGCGACTCGGACACTATGAGTAACTTTCTTCTTCCTTGATTGAAAGGAAGAGCCATCCACACTTTTTTTCTTAACAACCTTAGTGCAAACGATCATCCAAGTCATACCAATTAGGTATCTCAAATAAACAGTCATTATAAAGGAACTTGAAGTAAAATGAAGGAATAAACCTACAAGATTGTGCTTTACATAATACCCTTGCTTAAACCAGGTTGGGCTCACTAACAAAGACGTCTTATGAGAAGCGAGGATTGTAGGGGTTGGATATTGTCTCAAACTCGAAGTTTTTCTTATCACAAAAACCACCAAATGATCCTAAAATCTCACGCCCTGCAAAGTCTGAAAGTAATGCAAATTTGTGCTTCCATTCGTGCAGGCGTTTAGGAACTGTCAAAGGATGACATCTACTTCTAACGCTAATGTTGCACCATCTGCATCCAGACATGAGGGTAATAAGTACGGAAATCTACAGACCCAACCTTACTAAAGAAAGAGTGAGACGAACTGGCGCTTGCCTCCTAATTACTTGAGACAATTTTGGCACCATTATCTATGAAAAGAATTCAATAATGTAGAAAAAGAAGCTTACCTCTAATTTATGGTAAAAGACCCCTCAGATTCTCTGTCCCACTACCTCAGTTCTAACCAAGTCTTATTTAATCTCAACCATCCATTTATATAAGTCAATGGAACAGAAGATCAGGTCCCACAAGCCTAAAATTGGGCCCTTAAAATAACAATGACTTTACTTCTAGAAAACGCAAACAAACTGAAAATGCTTAAACTAATCCCTTGTTTGCTAAAACTTATTGGTTAACTTTTAGCCATTTCAAAATTTTTAGTTGATCTAATATATCTAATAATAGAAATATTTGGTAAACCATTGATTGAATTGGCAAATTTAACTCAATCAGTTAAAAGAAAAATATTCAAATATAGGAACATTTCGTTCTATTGAAATATTTGGTAAACCATTGATTAAATTGCCATATTTAACTCAATCAATTAAAGAAAAGCGTTCGATTATAGGAGCATTTCGTTTTGCTAAAAATGTAATATGCAAAAAGTGTCAGTCTTTTTTGAAATTTTTATCATTTTAAGTTTAGATATGCAACTATTAATTTTATAAAAATTTAAAAACTATAATTATAATTATACTAGTATTAATTTTATAAAAAAGTTAAAATTAAAATAATAAAAAATAAAAATAAGTGTTAGGGTTTTAAATTAAGTGTCATGGGAAGTGACACTTGTGTCACACCATGACGCTTATTTTGATTTTTTTTATCAATTTAATTTTAATTTTTTAAATAAAATTTTTAAGATAATAAAATTTAAAGTTAAAAAAATGATTAATTAATTTATAAATTATAGATAAATACAAAATAAATAAATAATTGATTTATTATTTTATTATTATATGATCTATATTTTTATTAGAATTTTAAACTTAATTTTTGTAAAATTAAATATTTAAAATTTAAAATCTTATGAAAATATTAAAAGAAATACTAAGATATAATACTCATATTTTTATAATTTTTTTAAAGTTATACTCTTATAAGTTAGTTTATACATAAACATTAATACTAAATAACTAACTTATTAAACCTCTTAAATAAATGGGTAATATTATCTACTGATCAAATCGGTGGATATAATTTACTCTTAACTAATTGTTTAAAATCAGCTAACAGCTAATGTAGTTAGCTAATTATCAAGGTCTAATTTAACTCTCGTGTTTGACAAGTAAAGAAATTGTGGGAAAAAAAGAAAGGTACCAGTGACTCCTCGTACACATAGTGACCAAGGATGGATAAAGATAAATCCTCTTTATCAATTGAGATTAAAAGACTTGTCACCTCCTTCTTGAGAAGTTAAAAATGCCTGAGAGTTTCGTATAATTTTGTTTGTATGAGAGAACAGTTTGAATATCAGGAAGACGTGAAGTGGAATTGCTGGACTATCATCATATAGGAGGAGGAGGAGAAGCATCTTAAAGGCATTCTTAAATTTCACTGACTTATCACGCGGAGTAGAAATATTTGGGCCACTCTTAACTTCTTCCTTGCAAACCTGCTGCCTTGTATCAAACCTAACG
The DNA here is from genome assembly GCA_024520975.1 of Erythroxylum areolatum. Lineage (NCBI taxonomy): Eukaryota > Viridiplantae > Streptophyta > Magnoliopsida > Malpighiales > Erythroxylaceae > Erythroxylum > Erythroxylum areolatum. The sequence goes on along the minus strand of JANIJH010000002.1, from coordinate 42,261,921 downwards.
TTCAGATGTATTTTATAGATGACATAACCAGTGCAGCAATGCCTGTTAACAGACGTCACCGCCTGTCTCCAACTGGGCCTACCAGACAAATATTGCATAAAAGGGCAAGGCACGCATTAAACGACTCTGATGTAGACTTGGTGGCCGGTTAACACCGTCAGATGAAATGCGCACCAAGGAGCCTGATTCTTAAATGTACTGGATCAACTGCTCTGCTCATTCACGAGTCAACTAATATAGAAAATAAAATAAAATAAAATAAAAACAAAAATCCTCCGAACAAGTTATCAACTCACATTCTCTGTCCAGAAAAGGATTGGTAACGACATAGAAGGAATGCAAAGATTGAATCCAAAATGCTGCTTCTACTACGGCTGCTGGTATTCCACTTAGCTCTCTCTACTTCTCTAGCTAAACCAGGTCAGTATTGTCGAGTTCTTTTCTTTTGTCTTATCTTCGGAAATCCTCATCTTGAATTACTATCCATCGTCGAATTGGGAGATTGCTTTATCATGGCCGTGAATGAGGAGCCTAAGCAATTGGTGTGGTGGAAAAGGACTGATAGACGTCTACTTCTTTTGTCCTAGAACTGTTTCTGTTACGTGATTGAATTATGCTTATTAACATGTTCGATCTGTTTGGCTTGGCGGAAACCATGGGAAAGTAAAGAAATTACTGTAGCTTAGTTTGCTTCATTAACTGCCATTTGACCATACTACAATTGGAAAAACCGAAGAAACACAGAGTCATACAGATTTTAGCTGCACTAATTCTGGTTTAATTGTTTTCTGGAAACGTGAACATAAAAGTGGATTGAGTTTCAATATTATACAGCTAACAGAACGAGAGCTCACGCATAGAAAAGTTTGCATAGTAAGGAAGGAGGCAGTTAAGAAAAGACTAGCATGTTCTTCTTTCCAAGTTTTACTATTAAGTCTTACTTCCCACACCAATAGTTAACTTAAGGGATGATTTTTAGTATTGGCTTTGCACTTGCTATTGATTCTTTAATAATATGAAAGGAAACGTTTCAAATTTATTATCTACTCTTTCGTTTCAGAAAACCATAAAAAGCAAACAAAGTGATCTTACATTAGTTCTATTGGTATTTTGGCTGATTAATCCCAGGGCCACTCTAAGCTTATTGGGCCATGCCTTTAGTGATTTCTGATGTGGTCAAATATAGGTTGGTTGGAGTGTGGAAAACAGGTATAGCTTAGGCAACCACCTTTAGGGGGTACAAAGAACATCTGTGTAATAAGTAGAACATGTTGCAGTGCTTCACCGTTATTAACTTGGTGAAGAACCATAGTCTTTGCTACATCGAAGGTGGAGATTACTTAAATGCTGCGGTTTAGCTGTTGTTACTTAACTGTTGTGATTTAGCTGTTGTTTCTATGGAGCTCATGGAATTTGTTGCATTAATGCAGCACCCTGGGTTATGCGCATAAGTTGTGGATCACGTGTAAATGTCCACTCCCCACCGTCCAATACACTTTGGTTTAAGGATTTTGCTTATACCGGAGGGGTTCCAGCAAATGCAACCCTTCCTCGCTTTGTTTCTCCACGGCTTACATCACTGCGCTATTTCCCTCTTTCAGAAGGTCCCAATAACTGCTATAATATTAAAAGAGTGCCAAAAGGACACTATGCTGTGAGAGCCTTCTATGGATTAGTGGCACAGCCTAACTTCAATGATGAGCCTCTATTTGACATTTCGGTTGAAGGCACACAAATTTATTCTTTGAAATCTGGTTGGAGTAATCATGATGATCAAGTGTTTACTGAAGCTCTTGTCTTTCTCACCGATGGCACAGCTTCTATCTGTTTTCACAGCACTGGTCATGGCGATCCAGCTATCCTTTCTATAGAACTTCTTCAGGTTGATGATAGAGCTTACTATTTTGGCCCTGGATGGGGTGAAGGGATGGTACTCAGAACAGCAGCAAGACTAAGTTGTGGCAATACAAAGTCTAAGTTTGATGCAGATTACAGTGGGGATCACTGGGGTGGGGATAGATTTTGGAATTCCATTCAAACTTTTGGTTTGGGTTCTGATCAAATGATAAACACTACAAGAGGAATTCAGCAGGCTTCAACTGCACCAAACTTTTACCCAGAAGCTCTTTACCAAACTGCTCTTATTAGCACAGACAGTCAACCCGATTTAACATACACGATTGATGTAGACCCTAATAGAAACTATTCAATTTGGATGCACTTTGCTGAGATTGATAGTGACATAACTGGAGTGAAACAAAGGATCTTCGACATATTAATTAATGGTGATATTGTGTTTGAAGGAGTGGATGTTGCCCAAATGAGTGGAGATCGTTATAAGGCTCTTGTACTTAACTCAACAGTTGCTGTCAATGGGAGAACCTTAACGATAACCTTGCATCCTAAAGAAGGCAATCATGCCATAATTAATGCCATTGAGGTCTTTGAAGTAGTTATAGCTGAGTCCAAAACCTCTTTGGAAGAAGGTAAATCTTTTTCATTTTCATTTTCCTAACCGTCCTCTCTGCCAGTCTACTTCAATTATGAAATGTAATTACATTTTACTTTTTGATTGGAATTTTTTAAAGGAAAAATATGGTGTTTAGACATTCAAATGCTAATAAAAGGTACATTACTGGTGATTTAATATGATTGTATTTTCACAGTTAGGGCATTACAGACACTAAGGAGTGCGTTGGCCCTTCCTCTTCGATTTGGGTGGAATGGTGATCCGTGTGTTCCCCAACAACATCCATGGAGTGGGGTGGATTGCCAGCTTGATAGAGCTAGCGGCAAATGGTTTATTGATGGACTGTAATTTCTTATCTCTTTGATTTTTTTTCAATGTTTAGCCCAAAAAAAAAAGTTGCCACGCCTGATAAACCATCCTATTTGCATTAAAGTCATTTCATTGTATAATGCAAAGATATGAAAAAAAAAAATCTTAACATTAGTGCTAGGTTTGGCATACCTCTTTGGTTTTAGTTACATTTTGTTTTTGTAGTTGACTTTTTTTACATTCAAGTGTACCCTCATTCCCTACAGTTCATGACTTGATAGTAATATTAAGTTAAATTTTTATGCATATCATGATAAAATTTCTTCTCTACAATGCGTTTCATTTAATGATCAGTGGGCTTGACAATCAAGATTTGAGGGGCTTGTTACCGAATGACATATCCAGACTTCATAATTTACAGAGCTTGTAAGTTTCATACACATAAACACCTATCTTACGCTAGAATCTTTGTGGGATTTAAGTATTGAATGATTGCAAACTTTATAGCTTTCTGTGTGATTTATTTGTCTGATGCTGACTACAGAAACTTGAGTGGTAACGGTATTCATGGATTCATTCCATCATCAATTGGAACAGTAACTACTTTGGAATTTCTGTAAGTCCCTCATATTTGTTTGTCCAATTACCACTTTTATATCTTGAATAGATTTTAGTTATTGATTTGTGTTGTTCTACTCACTTTTTATCATAATGAAAAGATCTTGAGAAATAATGGGTTTATCTTATCTTTTCTTTTGGTTGATGTGCTCTCTTTTTTCAAAGTATTCATCATTGCTAATGAAGTGTCAAAGCAGACCTAAATGACTTGGTCATGTCTGCCTTCAGAAGAGGCATCATATTGTTAACAGCCAAGTTTTGTCAACTATTCTGTTTTTGCCTGCAACTCTGACCTCAATCTTTCATATCCTTTCCCTGAATCAATGAGATTGTATGTTCACTTGACAAACTATGGTTTTTCAAGTACTCACCTTTAAAGTCTAGCACCATTACATTCAACCAACCTCATGTAAATACCCTCTCAGATCCTCTGTCCCAACCTTGCTTCACTTTATCTCAACCATACATTTATGTGCCCACATAAATGTATAATTGAGATAAAGTCAAGCAAGGTTGGGACAGAGTAGAGGGAACAGAGGATCATGTCCCTATAAATACCCAATGCTATATTTTCATTATTAATTTCTTGAGATAGGTATAATTTCATGCTATTCGGCATTGTAATTAGGTAGTTTAGTATATACCCTGCTAATTTCTTTCTCAACTTTTTGAAAATGACAATGAGTTTGGTTCGTCCAAGAAACGTGCACGCACGCAAACAGATACAGTTTTCCATTGTATTCATATTTGCGTGTATGAGCATACTGTTTACTGACAGAATGGATAAGAATTTCTAGAACAGCTAAGTTGGAAAAGAATGTAATAGAAGTCTGACATGAAATTAATCCAATTGAGTTGGTATTACTTACAAAAGTTGCAAAGAGATGGAACTAAATTAGTAAAATAAAGGCTAATAATGAAGTACACTTTTATCCCCAACCACTACAAAATTTTGCAATTTCCATAAATTGTTTTAAATGTTCTGCAGATTCTAAAAGGTATCAAACTCAGTGCAGCTTAGACTCGGGATGAAAGAATTGTAGACTAGTATAAACCACAAAACACACCAGCAAGTTATTATAACCTTGCTTACAATGTATCTGCCTGTACGCCGGTTTGCCAATGTCCTATAAAGGAGTATTACTCTGCAATGCATGATTTCTTGTGTGGTAGTCTCACCCACAAGCACCATTCGATACATTCTTCACTAAGGAATGAAAAAGAGGAGTATGAAGGTTACTCAATTTCAGTGAAGGGTTTTAATGTTTTCAATGGATTTCCCTTTTTGATGATGAGGTTGAAATCCCCTGATCTCTCTCCCATCCTTCCATTTAAGACCCCATTCATCTCTGGGGCAGCAATATTCTACATCATAATTGAGTAAAAGGGTGTTTATATGTTAGACCTTGTACCCGATTCCATCAATTAGAATATATGCATAATAGAGTTGACTATATTTGTGGAAACTGCAAGTTTGACTTGGTTGAAAATGATAACAAAAAACTTGTGGAGACTTAAAAAGCCCATACAATATTGCAACAGTTAACAAAGGAGACAAATTCTGGAAAAACAGGAACTGATAATCCCTCGGAACTTTCAAAAATCGAAATGTAAGATGAATAAACATTTGTACCTGCCACAAACTTTAAGGTAATGAATCTGAAGAGCTCTCATGGTTGTTGTGCGTAGGTTATTGGAGTGCTAGAATGAGAAAATGCTTACCTCCTCTTTCTTATTTTATTTGTTTTGCTTTTTTCCCTTGGAGATGGGAACTTTAAGATGGTTACTGCAAATCAAAAATATTTCCATAGCATTTAGAGCATGTTAAAACTGTGTAGCCCCAGTTGTTAGTCACTGCGAATGTACGCTTAGAAAGATGACCAAGTTAATTTTGAATCAAATATTACAAGAATGAAATAGTTGATCATGTCTGATTAAATTACAGGGATCTTTCACACAATTTCTTCAATGGCTCAATTCCTGAAAGCCTTGGACAGCTGGCATCATTGCAAAGGCTGTAAGATCTTCTTGCATAGCTGATAAATTAGTGGCATATAGTTGATGTTGAGTAGATGATATCTTATAATGCAGGTATCTCAACGGCAACTCTCTGTCTGGGAAAGTACCAGCTGCACTAGGAGGAAGGCTTTTACATAGAGCTAGCTTCAAGTATATTCGTGATACTTCTCTTTTTTACTGGGTTTAATGGCAGTAGATATTAGTTAACTTTCTACATGGAATTTCATATGCCCATATGAAGAAATAGGTTGATTTCCATCTAGGTTGGAAGGAAGGCTCTTAAAGGACGGAGCGTGAGAGAATTTTTACCCTCAACACGGTTGATTTTTTTTTTTTTAAAGTATGTTGCAAAAGCAAATCGTTTTCTAAATTTGCAATTAGACAATGAAAGTTTTTTTCTTGTGTAATACAATAAATGGCACTTGTAGCTGCTCAGATAACATATACTTGATGTTTATACTTACTGCGGCTGTGCAGTTTCACGGATAATGCAGGTCTTTGTGGTATACCTGGATTACCCACCTGTGGTCCTCACCTTTCTGCTGGTGCAATAGTTGGCATTGCTTTTGCTGCGTCTGTGGGATTCCTCCTCCTGATCACTTGTTCAATGTGTTGGTGGAAAAGACGACAGAATATTCGCCGAGCACAGCAGATCGCAGGTAAGCACATTTGCAACTGTTTAGGAAACACAAGACAATAAATCAACTAACGTGTGTAGTTTCTGATATGAGTATAAAAGATTTGCTTAATACCGAAAAGTAGCAATAGGAAGAAAGAAAACAAGAAATTGTGCATGGATGAAACTTTAAACAAATATTCACTTGATGAATACGGTCTAGCATTTAAATATTTACCTAGAACGACCACTATAAGTTTATTGTCTCTTCATTTGTGAGTGAGCTACCTAGCTAGCTGGTGCAATAAATAGCTCTGAGGACAACTGACACAATTTAGGTACCTTCCCTCATTTACTTTTACCTTACTGTGTACAGCAAGAGGTGCTCCATATGCAAAAGCAAGAACCCAGACGTCACATGATATCCAAATGACGAGGCATCATAATCATGGACATGCACGGGCAGCTTCAGAAAATGGACCTAGCTTACTATCATAATTATTCCTTGATTGATGAAATCCGTTTTGAAAGTTTTGGGCTTCTGGATTGTGGTCGTCTATTTCCAAACTCGAATTCTGTGAAACTGATAGATGATTCAACTCCCACAACTGGCGTCACCTAAGTGTCTGATTCATTTTAATAGTTCTTTGGCGAGTTGAAAAGTTCAGAATTGTTTTTCTAAGATCGCGCACTTGGTGCTTGCAATTGCTGCGGGGACGTGTACAATGGCTTCAATTCTTTGGTTCATCCAGCCAAAAGCTTCTTGTAACAAATACATTGAAGTATCAATCCCAACTGTAGTATAAATGCAACTTTGTTTTCCTTAGTTTCAAAGGAACCATGACGTAAATTATCAGTTTCATTGTATCGTCCACCAGATCACCTTTTGGCTCTAGTTCTCAAGTTCTATGTATCTATCTAGTCAGCTTCAGTTATCCCTGTGTAGCACTTGTCTTAACATGCTTTTGACTATCAGACTTCAGTGAAGACATTTTCTTAGAAGGTGAAAATGACGCTTCCGCCTTTGTTTAGGGGGAGTAGTGAACAATAGCTAGGATTATATGTTTTTCTCTTTTTTTTTCTTCTTTACATGGAGACTCGTCTAACAAAAGACTGAACGATGGAGTATAGATTAAAAGCACAAAAGTTTTGTATGACTCTATTTGATTAGGCTTATATCAATAAAGATTTTGTTAATAAAGTTTTTTTCTGTAAATCTTTTCTAAGAAGAATTTTTATAAAAAGTCAATTAACTGTTTGTCTGTCATTTAAAAAAGAACTTTTTTTTAAAAGCTTCTTATAATAAACTGTTTGGTAATATAAAAATAAAAAGATATTTTAATTTTAATTATATTTTATTTTCTAATAAAAATTATTTATGCATAGAAATATTATTTAAAGCATATTAAACAATATGCAAATCATAATATATTAATTATTATATAATTTTAAACCATATAAAACATAAATCAAAATATATCTAATCAAATCTTTCATATATATTATAATATAAGTAATCTAATATCAAAAATAAATA
>JANIJH010000002.1:42232653-42254220 GCA_024520975.1 Erythroxylum areolatum | reverse complement strand
TTAAAAACCTTTTGGAAATATTGATAAGAATAGAAGCGAAAAGTAATCGAGTATCAAGTTACTCACTTGACAATAACATCTAGAAACTTAGGTTATATTTAGCTGAACGTAAGGTTTTTGATAGAATGAAATGTAATAGCTTATAATATAATGAAATAGAATGTAAATGAGTATAATAGAAAACTATGGTGGAGAAAAATGCTTATTGACCTCCTAAAAGTTCATTCAAATAGGTACTAAGTCTTAGAAGGTCGAACTCATTAATAGAACGGAATAGTTGTTTTACAACTGACGGAGGATTTGATGTTTTTCGTTTCACTTGCAAAGATGTTAAAATGTGGGTGTAGTCATAAGTTAAAAACCTTTTGGAAATATTGATAAGAATAGAAGCGAAAAGTAATCGAGTATCAAGTTACTCACTTGACAATAACATCTAGAAACTTAGGTTATATTTAGCTGAACGTAAGGTTTTTGATAGAATGAAATGTAATAGCTTATAATATAATGAAATAGAATGTAAATGAGTATAATAGAAAACTATTGTTTCGCAGAGATAGAAGAGTCATAATGTAATATAGTAAAATGTTATTTAGATGAAGGTTTATAATGTATTATAGTATAAAGTTGTTTATCATTTTATACTCCATCTTAAACCTTCTAAATTAAAGGTTTTTTATTTTTACTGTTTAGGAATCAATGAGATGTAAATATGAAACTTTCCTCTTCCATACCATTCCATTATAAATCCTATTCTTAAATGATAGGATAATATTACATTTCAATTCATTACATTAATAAACCTCCAATCAAGCATAGCATTAGACAGGTAGATAAATAAAGATCCAAGCTTTGTGGGGCCATATACAAATTTGAAAAGTAGGTGTAAAGTAAAGAAGGAAAAGAAATCTTTGAAGCCACGTCAACATGTGTCGGTCAAACATATCCAAAGACTCATCTCGGTTTTGTCTCTGCAACTCAGACACCAGTTTGTGCACTTCCAAGTCACCTCTAAAACCCAAATAGTTGTCACCAATCATCACTAGTGCAGTTCCTTCTCTTCCTATAACCTCTGCTCCTCTCCTGTCCTCTCCTCGAATAGGGATGACATCTCCTAAGTAGTGAATGTGATCTTCCAAAATGAATCCCCAACCCCCTCCCCCCACCCCAACTTTTTTTGCTCCAAAACACACTCTTCCATCTTGTCCAGACTTCGCTTCACTTCTCTAACGCTATGTTTAGTTGAGTGGTTATTAATAGAATAGAATGGAATGTAATATTATTCTAACATTTAGAAGGAGAGTTTATAATGAACTAGAATAAAATAGAATAGAAAGGGAGTATTTCACATTACATCATTCCATTCTAAACAATAAAAATAAGTTACTTCCGATTTGAGAGGTTTAGGACATAATGTAAAATGATAAACAACATTTCACTATATTGCATTATAAACCCTTCTTCCAAACAACATTTCACTATATTACATTATTAACTCTTTCATCCTTTCTAAATAACAATTTTTTAATATTATATCCATTTATATTCTTTTATATTATAAATAATTCTATTTCATTTTATTCCATTAAAAACTTTAGATTATATCAAACATCACTAACCTTCTATTACCTTAAAGGCGTCTTCAAGAGAAGGACACTTTGGAGTTATGTGAAAGTGACCATGCGGATGCTATGCAGCCGAGATACGTGACCCTTGGAAGAAAACTAGAGTTTGGTTGGGAACTTTCGACACCCATGAGGAAGCTACTCTCACTTATGATGGTGCAACTCTCTCCCTTCATGATGTCAAAACTAAGACCAACTTCTCTCCGATCCCCGTATCCACTACAACCTCTCTCAACCTTAATCTCCCTTTCGAATACCACGCTCACTGGTCTTCCAAGCAATTGGCTTTTGGCGAGTTATTGCAAACTTGGGTTTTATAAGTCGTGGAGCTCCAGTGTTGGAAAATGCTACATCTCCTCCGACTTCGTTTCTTGGGATGATGTGACGTGGGTTGCCCATAGACTTGAACAAATGACCACCGTTGTGGCTGTGATTTTATTTGTTTGCGGTGCTAACCTATTGTTAATTTATCTTTCCTTTAGGGCATTTTATTTATTTATTTTCTAAATGATTGAAAACTAAGAAGTATATAATTAAACTTCTTACATTATATTTATAAAGGCGACTTGCTATTTGACAACACGAGCCTCTTTTCTAGTTTTGGTAGAAACTATGAAAGAAAGCACGGTACGAATAACCGATTCAAGGTTCATACGACCATCAAATTGAATATTATTGAATATATTCTGATCATAAATAAGAAGGAAGCTAATAACTCAACACAATTCATCCCAAACCAAACCTAAAAATGATTACTAAGCATGTGTATGGATTGAATATATATATATATATATATATATATATATATATGTTATGTACTGTTTTGTATGCTAACTAACATAATAAATAGGGTGAACTATGAAGAAGATGTAGAAAGCTTCAATTTGAATACCAATTGGAAACACATGTCAACGTACATGTGTAGAAATTAATTGATGAGTAGTACTGGTAGTACTTAGGGTATGTTTGGTTAGACTTAAAGTTTTTTAACAAAATTGAATGATTTATAATGGAATGGAATGTAAATAGAAGTAATATTATAAAATTGTTATTTGAGAGGAATATGGTGTATAATGTAATATAGTAAAAAGCTGTTTATCATTTTACATTCCATCCTAAGGCTATGTTTGGTTGGACATAAGGTTTATAATGGAATGGAATAGAATGGTTTATAATGGAATGGAATATAAATAGATGTAATATTAGAAAATTATTGTTTGGGAGGGATAGAAGGGTTTATAATGTAATATAGTAAAATGTTGCTTGGAAGAATGGTCTATAATCTAATATAATGAAAAGTTGTTTATCATTTTATATTCCATTATAAAACCCCCAAATCGAAGGTTTCTCATTTTTATTATTTAAGATGGAATGAGATGTAATATAAAACCCTCCTCTTCCATCCTATCCCATTCTATTCCATTTTATTATAAACCCTTCTCCCAAACGATAGAATAATATTACATTCTATTTTATTCTATTAATAAACCCCCAACAAAACATAGCCTAAACCTCCTAAATCGGAGATTCTCACTTTTACTGTTTAGAATGGAATGAGATGTAACGTGAAATCCTCCTCTTCCATCTTATTCCATTCCATTACAAACCCTCCTACCAAATGATGGAATAATATTACATTCCATTAATAAATCTCCAACCAAACATAACCTTAGTAGGAGTATTATATAACGCATTAGAGTGAGGGGTGGGCCTGTTATAGTATAATTGCAATCACTTGGTCAAATTCTTGTTACACACATATGAAAAAAAAAGATTTAAGGAGTAACTCATGGATGATTAAGATACCCATCTTCTTTTTTCACCCCTAAGGAGGAGGCATCAAAGTTCTAAAATCCAATCCTTATCTCTGGTCTTTGGAATAAGAATTAGCAAAATTAAGATACCATTCATTCTCATAATTTCTGCCTTTATATTGTTAATTTTCAATTTGTACATTAAGGACCAACTCATTTATCAAAAATAGTATAACACAAACAATTATATGTGGAAATAAGATAAAAGAAAGAAAGAAAGAAAGAAAAATGCAGAATTAAAAAAAACATGTTTGACTTTTCCCTTTCATTTATATCAAACAATGGAGGACAGAAAGAGGCATTATTACCATCACGAGTACTGTGGCTGCCTAAACCTGCAACTACTCGGCCACCATTTCTTTTTAGTTTTTCTAACCCCACTTTTGTCCTCTCTGTCTCCTTATATATATATATAAGACACTCCCACTCCTACATTCTTAATTTTTTTAAAAAATCTAACAAGAAGTTAAATCAACAAGATAAGAGGTTTAAGGTTTAAAAGATTTAACCAATATTAGACCATCACAAAATTGGTTAAAGATTGAATAAAATTAATGAATTTAAAATATGATTGAAAGAGATTATTCTTATCTATCGGAGTATTTCAAGTTTAACTAAAATATGAAAATGTTAAATAAAATTAATTAATTAATTTTAGTTTATAATAATTTAATAATTTAACTTATTAATTAATAAACTAATTACTTTAAGAGTTATTAAAGTAAATCGAATCAGAAAATTAAAATTTGAATCAAAAAATTAAATAATTTGAAAATTTTACAATTGAACTGACCAAACCAATTAGATTTTTTTAATTATTTGTCATAGTAATATTCATTCATTGACATCAAAAACTAAAAGGTGAGGAAGTAACAAAATATATGCGTTGTTCTGTTCCTTGTTGCTTGTCTAGTCCTTCCTTGCAATCAGAAACCTCTTTTTTTTAATTCACATCAGATGGGTATAGATATTTTTGTGTGCTACAACTGATGATGTTTGAATGATAATCGCAATACAGAGGATGTGACGCTCCTAAAATTCTTAAACCACAATTATCTAAATTGTTCCCAAAGTATAACATTAATTACCAAAATCTTCATTAGTTCCAAAAAAAAGATGTTCATCTATCATAAAAGTATTCTATACAAATACAACTACCCAAACTATCATATTAAAAAATATATGCAATTAAACAACTTTACTCAATTTAATTTGCGGACACCACCTAAACTCTAGTCTATCATTCATGTGCATTGGGCGATCAATAATCTCTCTATCTCCTAAAAAAAGGAAAGTGGCAAGGGGTGAGTTTCCCACTCAGTAATGGCAAATAACCGTATCCTTAAAATGAAATAATTCAATATATGAAAATAAAACTTAATCAAATGATTAGAACATTTATATAATACGAAAATACACAAACTTACTCAATGTATTTGAGCAATTAACAAAATCCAAAAAATTTTCAAATTAATGATTATGACTAATATTATTTTATTATTGATTTGTCTCATAATTAATTGAATTGTCTAGGCTCTGCTTATCCTAGTAGGCTTATATTTAATGGTATGTCGACTCACTCTACTCATCACAATCTCTCCCAAAGTGGAAATAAAATTAGATGTATAAATATTGACAAAGAGTACCACAATTTCTCAATCTAATTTGGTACCTGGATACTACTCTAGTACCTAACCATCGATATAGGATATCTCTAAGTCTCAGAATATTTTGATACCACTCTGGTACCTAACCATCGACATAAGACATCCACAAGACTCAGAATGCTCCAGTACCTGCTCTATGGATAGATATTTAGTCATCGCTCGCTTATATTTAAACAACCTATGTAAGGCCCCAACATACACCCTAGAAGTATTATAGCACTGTCTAGGGTATATTAAGAAGTGAACATAATAAATTAAGTACATCTAAGTATAGTAAGAGACGTAATGGTACTTAATGTGAAAGACATGGGTAAATAGGTAATTTGTTCATTTGGGCATGGACATAAATACTTAAACATGAAATATGTATGGGAATTTTGACATGTTTGCTTAGATTTATGAGTGTGGTGTGAGGGGAATTGATAAAAAAAAAGTATTCCATAAGCAAATGAGATATTGTTAGTTAAATTGGATGTGTTTTTACGTTGCTCTTGTATGATAAGACCAAAGCTAGTTGGTTTAAGATGTGTACCTCACTGGATGGATAGGTTACACTTAACAAAATTCTATAATTTGGCCATATCTCAGTTTATATACCTCCAAATTAGATAATGCAAGTTTTAGATTAAACTAAAGATAGAGATCTACAAATTTTATAAAGAAACCTAACTTTGATTCTGCCTCTAAGATTTTTAAATTCTGGCTTGAATTTGGGTTATAGATGTTGTCCCTGTTTTTGAAAAGCCTATAGTGTTTTGGGTATAACCCCTGGAATAATTAACCAAATTGTATGAAATTTATTCCATTACAAAACTAAGACATGGTGAAATGAAATTGATTGATAATATTATAGGCCAATATAGGAAGTAAAGAAGAAGAAGGACCAATATGCTTTTTTTTCTTCTAAAGTTAATACATAGACCAATTGGATGAAGTGCCTATTTGGTTCAGCTTTTAGAAGGTGAATAAGCATTTTTTTTCCACAAAAAAAGCTATTTTTAAGAAAACTGAGTGTTTGGCTATAAAATCCAAAAGCACTTTTTAAGTAGAAATGCCTTTTTTGGAAGCTAAAATACAAGTTTTTGAGAAGTTCAAATTTGGAGTTTTTCATGTAAGAAATCAAGCCAATTTCCTCTCCATTTCACCTTCATCGTCCCATCATTTTTCATGTAAGAAATCAAGCCAATCTTAGATAGAAATCAAGGTAGAAGTTAGGGATTTTCTCTTCACCTTTACCTTTTCTTTCTTTGATTATGAAGAACGGAATTATAAGCTTGGAAGTGGGATTGAGATGTGTATTTATGATGCTTCTAGTTGGTGAGTCAAGAAAAGCCAAAGAGGAAGGGAAGGAAAGGAGATAGAAGACCTATTTTGTCAATTTTAAGGTTTGGGATTTCACTTAATTTATTTCTGTATTTATGTATTTTAAGGTTTGGGACTTCACTTAGTTTATTTATGTATTTATGTATGTTTTAATGGATATAAAGATTCATTTGGATGTGGAATGATTTGCTGCTATGTTTTTTTAGTGTTATTTTGGTGTTACCTTGCATAGGATTGGTTGAATATGACAAGAGAGTTTTAAGTAGTGGAATTCTGTCTAGAGTTTGTTTGAATCAATCACATTATTTGAGTCTTAAGTTAACATATAGACCTCTAAATTGGATGCTTTCAAATTCATATTAAACCTAAGACATAGAAATAAAGATCTATAGAAGATACTCTAACTTAATTATGGCTTTATGACATTGGAAATTGGGATAGAAAATGGTAACTTGATGCTGCCCTTATTTTGGAGCAGCTTGTGATATTTAGTTTATATCTCATGATTTAGAAGTCCAAATTATCTAATTGTTGGTGCTATACAAACTAGAGACATAGGATAACAAAGTTATAGAAGACTTAAAACCCTAATTCAAACCTTATCTATATGCATATTAAGGAAAAACTGGAGTCCATCATGTGATTTACTTCTGGACTGATTGGTTGCTTATTTTTAGACCACCGTGGGCTTGGCTCAAATTACACTAATTTTAGATTGTTTTTATTACCAATTTTTACCGAATCTTGTAAAAACTTTTTGAATGTGTATGAAACTTTTCGAAGACCTTGAAATAAATGAAATAAGACTTACCATATATGAATTGGGTGATTGAACATAATGCATGCTAAAGAAAAGTTGCATGTACATAAATGAATTGTTTCCATATTTATTGCTCATATGTGTATAGTATGATTATACAAGTGTGATTTTGATACCCTTCTAATGGTGGTAATTTATGACTTGTATGTTTCAACTCAAATATAGTTTTTATAACTTCAAGTGAATATCATATGATCAATTATGAAATTGAAAAATGGTTAAAGTAAAAGTTACAGTGCCTTCTATATTGTCTTAGTGGAGGATAGATAGGCATGCCTATAGGGTTACAATGCAGCTGCTACAATTTGACACCAATGTGTCTTCATTTTGAGACTATAATGTCTCCACAGTATGATGCCTCCAGGTATACAAAGTTCGATACCTTTAGGTATCCACAGTTTGATGCCTTCGGGTATCCACAGTTTTGATATCTTTGAATATCTACAACTCCCGTTATCAACACCCATGAAAATGTGTAGGCCTAACACAAATAGTAAAGTAAATAGATATAAATAAGAAATACAATATGACAACATAAATAATCAGTATTGATGAGCAGTTGCAATTATATTGGTAATTTGTATCAATCAAAATTGAAAATCAATATTTGGTTTATAAATGTGAATTTTTGGCATGTGGATAATATGTTGAAGCATATTTGCATTATGTACTCTGCTTAAGTATGCCATCATTGTTTATATAAGCATTGAATATCAATTTTTTTGTTTATGAATGTAAATTTATATAATGTAAGTTGTGATATTTTTGAATTTGTGTACTTGTCCCCACTAAGCTTTCAAGCTTAGTACGAGTATTAATCCGTGTAGGTCCAGGTTATAGGAGTGAGGTATAGCGAACATTTGCAGGGACCAAGACCAAAAGTTAGGAGTAAAAGTACCTTTAGAATGTGTTTTGGTTTAAGATGATTGTACATGTAAAAGAGGAAAGGAAATTTTTTGTTTTCTTTTGGATTACCATGTAAATGTAAAGATGTATTGGTACCATTAAATGATAATGTTAAGCATTGGGAAGTTTTGTAATGTGTATATGTATAGCATTGAATAGAATTGTATCTCTTAAATGCATGTATATAAATTTGGTTGCTACGTGTGTGGATGGTTATAGGCTCCATATAGGCAGTGTTACAACCTATTAATCTATAACCATCAAGTGTAACATGTCCTAGGAAAGCCATAAATTCATGATTTACACCATTTATTCACAACCTATTATTATTTAGTCTTTAATTAACACATTTTTTTGCTGAATTAACAAGCAATACATCTCATAATACATAACAACATATAAAAATACCTTGTACTTTGTTAATTATTTGTGAAATAAAATAAATAGATAATTTAGAAATCCATAAATGTAATTGTTAAGCATTAATCTAAAAAATGACTAATTTAAAATATCCTTCACTATATAATAATTTATTAATAACAAAATATTATTCTAAGAGTATAGTCTAAGATTATCCTTACCTTAATTTCTAACTCAACTAATTGATAATCCAATTTACTCCTTAATCGGGCCTTCGGACCTAGACATTACAAAATTATATTAGACTAATTTAAGAAAAATTTTCAACTCTATTTCACTTAATAATCTAACATTATTCCCATTTTCACTCTATTCTTAATTATAGAAAAATATATCCTTGTTAACCTAACGACCATAATTACTAAAATATCCTTAATTATTAAAAGCCCTATTTTACCCCATTTATTTTTAATAATACAAAATACCCATCTTGGAAATAAATTCCAATTTTATCCTTAACTTTTCCCATTTCCTATTTTTCCTCTTCATGTAACTTAAATTTTCCAAAACATTGTCATCTTCTTTACGCTTTCCTCATCTTTTCTCATTTTCTAGCCATCTTTTCTCCATTTTTTCTCTTTCCATGACTTCAATTTATTGTTCTACATGATAACAACACATAATCTAACTATAAATTAGTGTAGGATGACTAAAAATCACACTAAAAGACATATAATAGCTGTTATAATTTTACATATATGCTAAGAGATTTTTAGGTTGTTAACCTCCATAATTTCCTCATAATTTGTTGCAAAACAACCAAAATGAGTGAACAATGAGAAAGGTTTCATGTGCAGGAGAAAGATGGTGCATTTACACGCTTACTAGCTAGAAAAATGAAGAGAAAAATGAAAAGGCAAGCTTATTTTCGTTTATGCTAGAATCTCCGATTGATATGTTTTATTTATACCCTTATATTTAATAGTTTTATGCACCAAGTTGTTGGGTTGATCAGTTAATGCTGGTGTTGGAGTTATGTAAATATAGTGCTCTAGAAAGTAAGTGTATCTACTTATAACTTAATTTTCTTCCATTTAATAATAAAAATGTTTATTATTAATAAAATAAAAAAGTTTGGTTTTATTTGTATGAGCATAATATAACTAGTCATAAGATACCAAGATTCTTTTGTTAATAATATACATATACATGGACTCTACAAAAAATTAATACAATTTGCTACATTTTATTAATAAAACATCGCATATTGTAAGAATTTTTCGTGACGTTTTAAATTCAAATTTTTTGCAACGTTTTGTAAAAACATCGTAAATTTGTAACATTATTTATGATATTTTTTTATTAAAACGTCACAAAATAAAAATGGCGACGTTTTATTCGATAAAATGTCTCGGTTGATTTGTTTACTTAATATTTAAAATTTCATCTGCCGCGTTCATTTCCCACTTTCTTCTAAAACGTTTCTTCTTCACTGGTTTTTCTCTGGTTTTCTTTATCCGCTTTATATTGTCCACGAATTAGTTCATTATGTTCTTTTATTATTCTCTATCGTCTTAGCCCTAGCCTCCCACTCATAAATCACCACCTCTTCATTGTGCTTTCAATGCTTGCCGATGACTTTTCACCCATTTCCGTCAGATTTTGAGCAATTTCAGATGGATTTTCTTTGCCCGTAAACAAAAACCCCCTAGTGAAGGTGAAATAAATGCCACCTCCTTCATCTTAGTCACTGAGACGTCCAAGCGTTCCTTGAATCCGTAGACTAGCTCTTCAAGGGGGTTAAAAAGCCTTAATGGCGTTGTACTGAAATTCAAGGAATCATCTTTCTCTAAGTTTTGGATCTCTTTTAAAAAAATTTTCTCCCATCATTTTTGAGTTGTTTTGCTTTTCTTGGTTGTGGGTAATCATGGCTGATGTTTTGATCAAGACAAATCTGGTTTCTTTTTGTTCTTCTCAATCCGGTTGTTATCGAACCCCACAACAGAACAACTTCTATGTGTGCCAAGGAGTCACCGGCTCAAGGGGTTTCCTTTGAAGGTAAAATCACAGGCCTTGAGATCTCGATCGACATCTTTGCACAGTGAGTTTCATGGAAAGAAAGTTGTCGTTCAAAGCAGACCCAGAAAAGTATCTTCTTCTCAAGCGTCAATAAAAGATTTGGTTGGTAGAGTTCTGCTGGGAAGTACGGTTTTATATTGCTAGATTGGTCTTAGTTTCAGTATTTTACCGTGGTTTCTGGAGTTCTAAATATTTCCTTCACTTTGGTGTTCATTTAACTGGGATCCTTGGCTTTAAATTTCATCCTAATATGTGAATTTGTGAAAGCGCCCTAGTATTCAATTCAGATGGTTGATTTTTCAGTTTCATTTCTCTAGATCTATAAATTAATGGTCGTTGTTGCGGGTATATAATTTACATTATGTTCACTTGGTGACAAGTCTCTGGATTGTCTTTTTAGTTTTCGGTTGCGACGGTCATAGGATTAATTTCCTAATTTGTATACCTTTTATACTGAAGATAAATTAAATAACATCAGTATTTTTGTCCGATCTTTTCTAAGAGTAAAGAAATTGGCAGTTTTATATTCTTTTGATGGTAAGTGAAATACTGAAGCTTATATTTGTGTTCTCTGAACTTAACAGGCTCATAGACTTGGGGATTTTCATTCTTTTGATGGTAGGTGAGATAGTAAAGCTTACTTGAGGATTTTCCTTTTTTTTAGGAATGAAGATTAAAACTGATACACCCATCACAAAGAAGGCATGCGAAGTTGTGATGGAGTTTCTGCTCACGAATCATTCACTTGATTGTTCAATATGTGACGTTGAGGGTTTTTTGAATGACAAACTCAATCTCTTCTTCTTATGACAATGTAGAACAAAGAGGGCAAGTCATTTCTCTGTAGAAACTTATCAGGTGAATGGTTATGCTTCTATTATTCAATGAAGCACGATTTAACTTGTTCCATAGCCTAACGCTTTGGATGGCCTACATCCCTTACATTTCTTTTAGTTCAGTACTGGTTTCTCTTACACTGATGCAAAACTTTGACATTTCTCATATACTGTAAACAATAAATGGAGTAAACAGAACTGAAGTGATAACGCAAAAAAGGTTTGGTGGTTGCTTTATGAAAAGGCTAAAACAAATCTCCTTACTCTGTGCGCTTTCTTTTTGAATTACATGTTTTATCTCATTTTTTGTTTCTAATCCAAAGCTTGGAGAACGAATTAGGTTTTTTACTTATTTGTCTGTTCTTCCTTTCTTTTATTTTTATGATGGTGAAAAATAAATGAGTAGCAAAAGCTTAATAAATCTATTATCATAAAGAAAGTGAATTGGGTGAGGAATGGAAGGATTGGAAGGGATGATACGGAGGCTACTGGAAGGAAGGAATAACAGAGGGAAACATATTCAGCTATCTGAAAATGAAATCCGTCAGCTTTGCGCCACCGCCAAACAACTCTTCCTTTCCCAGCCTATTCTTCTTCAGTTAGAAGCTCCCATCAATATCTATGGTATGCTGTCCAATCTCTTCCTTGTTATTTTTTCTTTCTGCACATAACGCATACCTAAAAACACTCAGATTTATTGATCTAGTTATTCAGATTTCGATGATGTGAATAGGAATCGCAAGTTCCAACTAATCGCTTTGATTTTGGGTTTAAATTAGGTCTATTGAATATCATATTGTTCAGTGTGTAATATGCATTGTTGGAGGATTTTGAGGATTTATTATGGTGAATCAACAGGTGATATACACTATAATATGCAGATTTATTAAGATTGTTCAAGTATGGAGGGTTCCCACCAGATGCCAACTATCTGTTCCTTGGAGATTGTGGATAGAGGAAAACAAAGTATAGAAACTATATGCCTTCTCCTGGCTTACAAGATAGAGTTCCCAGATAACTTTTTCATGCTTAGAGGGAACCATGAATGCGCTGGATTGTTAATGTACGATGTACGATGTTCCTTCCACTTTATATAACCATTGCAGAGATCCAAGAGGCCAAAGAGACCAACAAAGAATGTAAATGAAAATCTTGAACCAGCATATACTATAGCACCCTTAGTAGATTCATGGTGGATTACATGGACATCTCATCTGGAGAATAAGAAATTGTATGAATTAGAAATGATAAGAACTTGTAACTTCCAAAGGAATACCTACCATGTAATTGTTCTCTTATCAATTCTATTGATCCTATAAAATATGTAAAACTATATCTAATGCTTCCAAAAAATGTTGATTTTTCATAATTATTTTATTTTATTAGCTAATTGTCATCACACTTTATAAGTGTATTATGATATGTTTGTGAATTGTAATTAAATAATATATTGTTTCAAGGTATGAAATTTTTGTGATATATGAATAATTATTAAAATTAATGATATACTAAAAAATTGAAGAATTATTAAATAAATAAAATTTATAAATAATGTTGAATAGTTATTAAACAAATAAGATTAAAAACTATATTTTAAAAAATAATTATTAAAATTAAAAATTATTAAATTATAATGATTCTCTAAAAATAGAAATAAATAATAATAATAATAATAAAAACGTCACAAAAGACATTTTGCGACGTTTATAAAAATGTCGCGAAAGACATTTTGTGACGTTTCCAAGAAAAACGTCACGAATTGTCTAACATTCTGTGCGGAATGTTAGATAATCTGCAACGTTTTTTAAAAACGTCGCCGAATATCCAAACTTTTAGTGATGTTTTTATAAACGTCGTAAAATGTTAGTATTTTTTGTGATGTTTTACATAAAACGTTGTAGAAACCTTTTGTCTACATCACTTTCTGCGACGTTTTTTGTGACGTTTTTGGACATTCTGTGACGTTTTAAAAACGTCGCAAAATACCTTATTTTCTTGTAGTGGGAGATGCATGGCAACACATGTATATTATTAGAATCTAAATTAATTAATTCACAGTTGAATGATCAAGTTAGTCGCTTGATTATGATTTAGACTGTAGTGTTGCGATTTATCTCCATGCAAGAAAAGGAGTTTACTTCAAGGGAATAATGAGTTTTATATCATGATAGTAGATGACTATCGATAATGGCAATATTAAATTAATCTAGAATCACATATGTTTTTAAAGAATAAAGTTGGCCTTTACATTAATCTTAAAACATACATCTTAGACGAACCACAATCTTGATAAGTGGTGAACTCATATGTGTTTTATTATAATTCTTGATATAACCGGAATGGATTTTTATAGAGTATCAATCCAGTGTCTGCATATTAGAATAATTAATTGAAACATGTATCAGGAACCATTTACTCAAATAAAGAGTTTATAGTGATATCATCACTTCTAGTTGTTTTACGGAGATTGGTGATTAAACTGGCACCAATAGTTTGATAGACTAGCTACCCATCAAGTCTTGACATCAAGATGCGATCTTGTGCGTTAATCACCATACAGAATAAAGTAGGAGATCCAGAAGGAGAAACCAATTAAGGGCAAAACGGTAATTTTTTCCTTTGATGTGCAGATGGCTATAATATGGTTCGTAATAGAGTTTTCAATTGGACATCTTATTTGAAACATGTGTTCTCATAATATTTAGTAATTCAAGAGTTCAGCTAATTGTATTTAGTGGAATGACATTTGGTTAATAAATTGGAATTAATTCTAATGAGATTAAATTAATTATGAGTTTATTGGAGCTTGAATTATATAAGTCCAATTAAATTCACCACTTAGCTTCTTGAAAAGGTTATCAAGCAAAGTGAGAGTGTCTTTTCTTTCATGACTAAAACTTAGCGTTAAGAGTGTCTCAATTTTTGGCTTTTAACAACTAAGGAAAATCTCTACATTATTTATTCTCCTTTCCCACCAAAGGATCTTGTTAACCAAGTTGTCCAAGGAGAAAAAGTAGTAGATTGGATTGTTTGAGGATACAACAAAGAGAAGAGGATACAATTGCTTAGAGAGGATACAATAGCAAGGAGTCAAAGCTATAGCTAAGGTGTCGGTGAAATTTTGATCTTGTTCTTATGCTATTTATTTTTCTAATACCATATCCTGTATGGATTAAACATGTTGATTTGGTTATTATACTTCCACTGTGTTTTGATTTCGGAAAAAAGGTTTCTAAAATCTACTGTTTATCCAAATCTAGTATGCTTTTGTTTTCGATCCAATAGCTAGGATGCTTTTATTTCCCTTGTAGGTTTTACAGCAGAGTTGGAGAGAGAGAGAGAGAGAAGAAGGAGTTTATTCATTACCTTTCTATCCATTATAGATTCTTTCACATTTCAGATGACCACTCTTATAAACAGACATCATCATCATCACACCCAGTCCAAAGTCTCGTAACAAAGTAGGGTCTGGGGAAGTCTGATAGTACTCAACCTTATCTCTACATGGTAAAAAGGCTGTTTATAAACAGACAAATGATGCCAAATGGAGTGGAGATAGTAAAACTGCCTTATCCAATTGCAAAGGAAAAGGAACACTTGCTCCCAATGGGTTGATTCATAGATTATCCTCATCTCCAGTATAAAATAAAATTAGAGCAAAAATTGTTAACCTTTTCTTTACGATTTTACATAAATAAGTAAAATGTTTTTATTACCTTGAATCACTTCAAAATATTATCATATTATAAATTTTAAATATTTAAATTATTATAATAAATATTATTACATAGTTACTTATTCAAATTGTATTAACTATATTATAATCAGTCTAATTTTAATGTATATATTTATTATAACAAAATATACTTTAAAAGAATTTTGATAAATATTTTTTATAAAAAAGATAAGTTAGTAATCATATAAATCTTATTACATAAATAAGTAATTATGTAATTATTTTTAAAAATAATTAAATAAATATGTAATTAAATGTTATTTTGGAGTTTTGTTTATTACAACATATTTTAAAGTACTTCTCCCCCTTCTATCGTTAATTTCTATCTTCAAAGATGCTTCAAACTACTTGCACATTTTTGTAATTGCCTTAAAAGATTTTAACTTCTTGTAATTTTGTTTCAAACTTTTTTATGTTTTATGTGCCCTTGTCTTGCCTTACATTAGTCCTAATTTCTTTTTTGCTACTTTTGGTATTATATTCTATTACTGGTGATCATATATAGCTTCAATTTTTTAAGTTATCAGTTACAAAGTCTGACTCTTACAAAAGTTATCCTTATGTTTGTCTGCATATCTAAGAATCTTCCTACCTTAATCATTTTTACTTTTAAAGTAGTTTTTTAAATATTAATCAACGATTGTTTTTTCTCTTTCCTATTTTAGGGTGGTTGAATAATTTCAATTATGGAGCTCTAGATCAACAACTCTTCTTTTCCTTTATGGGTTCCTAAGGAATCATCTACACCTTTGACTAGAAAGTTATATCATTTCTTTTCTAATTACTCTCTATCCAATACTGGTCATTCATCATTACTATCATTACCTTAAAAGTAGTTCAATCTTAATTTCCAACTTCTAAACCAAGTCTGACCTCTAGTTTTACATTGAATCAAGCACCACAAATGGCTAAGGTGCTAAGCTTATAGTACCAAGTGATAAGGGATCCTTCCCCATATACAAACTTCACTGCATCCCTCTTCAGATATAGATGGCAATAATGTTAGATTCCATCACTAGAGATTTTCAAATTGGGAGCATTCAAATATACAACCTCAATGGTTGGCTTCTTTTGTGATCAAGAAGCCAGTGTATCCATTTATGAATAATTGAGCACAAACACAATGGAAGAAGTCAGGTTTATAGCAATTATTAATCAATGAGCAAGATCTAATCATTTTTAAATTTTATTTTGAATCAAGTATTTAAAAGATTCTAAAAAATGACTATGACATATAAATAACTTGCCTATATTTCTATAAAAATTAAAACATATGTTATATTAGGATTAGCTACTTGATTAGTTTCATTAGCAAATCAATTTATATGGATGAGGTTACCACACCAATGAAAAGAATAAATTATGCAAGATTATGTATGGAATAAGGATAAGCCAAGAGCTTATTGAATGGAACCCAATAATGAGGCAAAATGAAAATGAAGAAAGGGTTAGAAGATCTTGCCTTTGTTTTATACCAATAGAAACCATCCCTAAAACACTAAGGGAAACAATGAAATCAATGGGATAGGCAATTTATTAAAGGAAACTACTACAAGTTTATAGGATTAAAGGATCCCATTGTCAATGAGAAGATAAATATTTACAACACCTATAATAGAAAATTTTAAAAGCTCTAAAAAAATGTATGCACTAAAGCCATTGATGCAAAGGAGATAATAACGATTAATTCCTAAGTTGTAAAAGGAGAAAATAATAGGCAAGAAAAAAATTGACTTTCCAATCCCAATAATAAATATGTAGTTAGTGAAGAGGAATTCTAAAAAAAAAAACTAAATCCAACTAGATTGAGCAACATTTGTCTTAAGATTTAGTCTTCAAAAAATAATGATACTTTGATGGTAGCTAATTCCCTTAAAGGAAAATGTAAGAATGCAAGTGATCTAAATATCTCAGGGGAGGATTTTATAACTATTTTTAGAAAAAATTGAGGAAAGAAACAAAAGCCAAAGGAACGAATAACTCCCCTATCCCATCATAATGTTAGTGATAGGATGGAATGTGAGAGGACTTAACAATATTAAAAACTAAAAGTTACTTTTTGATTATCTTTTTTCAAACAAAATCAATGTTGATTGTGTTTTGGAATAAAACTAAGAGAATATGACCTTATTGAAGCGGATTGGGATTGTTAGAGTTTGTATTAATGTAGATATCGAGGAAGTTACTGGATACCTTGAGAGTCATGAAGCTAGATGATAATGGAAATCTTGTATAGGGTACAATTAGAGTAACATATATATGGAAACTGAAGATGAAAGAAGAGAAGCAGGTTTGGAAAAGAAAAGAACAGTAGGAGGGATAATAGATGAATGGGGCAAGCCCAAACCAAGATAAAGACCTTTAAGCTGATGAAGGACTATCTCTAGAAGTATAGGTTTCGCACAACCTATCTTTGAAGGAGAACCATGATATTGGACATAGACCACTGGAAAAGACTAAAGGGAGCCTTATATGATAGCAAGTGGAGTACAAAGAGTGGGGGATACTCAAGGCCCTGGAGATGGTCAGCTAATGATGAGTTTGTCACTGAATGATCTACCAGTCAATAAAATACGATAAGTAGAGGGGACTATCAGCATACCGGTGATGGAAAAGGTGAAACTTTTGGTACCAAAAGTGACCCAGTAAGCTTGGGGTTGCATAGGAAGTATAAGAGATGAAGGGTTGGTAAAAAGAAAAAATGATTAAGGTTGTAGTATGCAATGTTAGAGACTTTAATGGCCTGAATAGACAGCTTAATGTTCAAGAGTTTATCAAGAACAACAAGTTAGATTTTGTTGGTTTATTGGAAACCAAAATAAAGAGGGAGCAATTGGAAAAGAGTTTATGGTTCCTAGATAGAGGATGGAGAGTTCTGAGCAATCATGCTCATCATTTCAATGGAAGAGTGGCCACAAGCTTTAATCCTGAGACAGTGGATGTAATGCAGCTTGTTGGAATAGATTAGTTGATACATTGTGATATCTTGCTTAAAGCTCTTAGGACTAAGATTGCCACTATAGTGTTGTATGCAGCCAATCATAAGTTTCAAAGACTTCAAGCTTGGCAAGAACTGAAGAACACTAGCCATCTTATGAGGTTGCCATGGAAGGGTTTTACGTGACTATAATTGTATTCTCAAATATGAAGCAGCAAGAAGTGGGAAAAGTTGGCACCAAGTTGACTGTCGAGAACTTTAGGAAGTGGTGGAGAGAACGGTTTTGGTTGATTTGAAATGGTATGGTAATGTTTATACTTGGACCAATAAGGAATCAGAAGATTGGTTTTTGTTAAACAAATTGGATCAATGTATGGTAAATGACAAGTGGATAGAGACCTACCTTACAATTAGCGCTTTGTCTGATGATCCAACTATATCGAACCACAGTCCAATAGTAGTGGAGCTGCTAATAGGTGATAGGAGGAGGAAGACCCCATTTAAGATCTTTAATCGCTTGATGGACAATCCTAACTTCAAAAACATAGTCATCGAGGAGATGTAGGGGCAATACGTGGACCAAAAGGATATCAGATCACTATGAGACTCAAAGCCTTGCAGAACTGACTGAAATTGCTAAACAGTCCAACCAGACTTGAAAGCTCGAACTGAAGAAGAGCTAAAGCAATGTCAGAAGAGAATATTGGTTAGACCAGAAGATTTGTAACTAAGAACACAGGAAGTTGCATTGGTAGGAAAATATAATCTACTACTAAATAGTACCAATACTCTATTAAGGCAGAAATCTCGGATGCTCTGGATGAAGATGGGTGAGATATGTACTAAGTATTTTATGAGCTCAATTTCAGCTAGGAGGAATAAGAATTCTATCTAATTAATGGAAGATGACAAGGGGCGAATCCATACGGACATTGAAAGTAAGAAGAGGGTTGCCTTAGAGTACTTTACTAGACAATTTGGGACTGTAATGTCAGTAAAAAAATACTCGCAGAGGTTATAGCAAGGATTAAACAACTTGATAAAGATGACAAGGTGGCGTTGGTAAGAGAAATAATAAGGGATGAAATCAAGAATGCTATTTTTTTCAATGAACCCCGACAAAGCCTTAGGATAGGATGTTTATAATAGGAGATTTTTTTCAAAAACACTAGGACATTGTAGAAGAAAAAGTGGTAGTAGCAGTAGATGAGTTCTATAAGAGAGGAACAATCCTTAAGGAATGAAACAAAATTTTTATCTTCTTTATTCCTAAATAGAGTAATGCAAGGAAGATGGAACAATTCAGGCCCATAGCTTGTTGTAATTTTCTTTATAAAACTAGCACGTATATCTTAGCTAATAGCCTGAGAGTGAGCCTAGGGAAGATAATTAGCCCAGAACATAATGCTTTCATAAAGGGGAGATCAATAGGAACAAATATCCTACTATGCCAGGAACTGTTAGAGGGTTATCACTTTAAGAGGAGTATGAGGAATTGCACCATAAAGATGAACCTTGTATAGGCCTATAACTCAATCAACTGGAGCTTTCTTTTTACTATATTGAAGGCAGTCAGTTATCCTCCTCTGTTTAGAAAATGGGTTAAGGAATGTGTAACTTTTGCTTCTATGGCAATCTCAGTGGATGGGGAACCTATAAACCTGATCAAAGCAAGGAGGGGCTTGAGGTAAGGGGATCTATTATCATTGTCCTATGTATGGAGGTTTTGTTAGCTCTTATTGTGAATATCATACAGAGATATGCAACATTCCAATTCCATGGAAAATGTAAGGGTTTGAAGCTCACACACTTAGCTTTTACAGATGACCTCTTATTATTTTGCAAGGCTAAGAAAAACTCAATTGATATAATCATGCAAGCAATGATGGAATTCTAAGAGATTTTAGGTTTAAGATGCAACCCTCTAAAGAGTTGTTTCTCTTTATCTTGCAACTCATATAGAGAGGTAGCATCTACAACTACCAAGATGGGATTAACACAAGGGCAGCTAACCTTTAAATACTTGGGGGTACCAATTTCTCAAAGAAGAATCAATGTCGGGAATTGTAAATCTTTGTTGGACTTAATTCATGGTAGAATCAACCAATGGAGCAATTGGTTCCTTGGCTATAGAAGCAAGTTACAACTAATTCAGATAATACTGAGCAATCTTTCCACTTTTTGGATCAACCATTTATCCGTTCCTAAAAGTATCTTTAAGGAAATCAATAGGAGGTTTAGGGATTTCTTATGAAGCGGCTCAAACCAAGGTAGAAGCAAAGTAAAGATTAGTTGGGATAAAATTTGTAGACCTAAGCAATAGGGGGATTGGGCATCCATTCTTTAAGGATGATTCATAGGGTGAGTAAAAAGCAGAATTTATGGTGTTTATGCTATAAAAAAGAGGATTTATGGGTGAAATGGAGACACAATATTCATTAGGCATAAGAGTATCTGGATCCTATAGTCAAGGAAGGATATGTCAAGCACTCTCAAAGAAAATCTAGAAATCAAATAATAGAAGTATAGTCTGGTGTTCCATAGGATTGGGAATGGAGAAAGCACTTCTTTTTGGTATGATGGTTGGCACCATAAAGGTCCTCTATATAAGGTGGAGGAGGTACAGGGCTTGAAATTAGTGGTAAATCCAATTACTAAAGTAAGTATGATTATTCGAAATAATCAGTGGATATGACCCTTCCACAATAGTAGGAGTGTTAGTTTCATCATGGAAGAGTTACCTCGATGTCAGGAAGGAGAGCAGGATGAAATCTAATAGCTAGTAGATAACTCAAGGAAGTTCTTCTCAAAAGCTTGTAAAACATTGTTACAGGCTACACAGAGCATAAGGAAGGAGTGGGCAGCTTTAGTATGGGATAGTGATCTTAATCCATCTCATTCATTCATCTTATGGATAGGAATCAATGGGGGGTTGCTTACAAAGGACAAGATTAGATTCTCTATTAGCAATTTGAATTGTGAGTTATGTAATATGGAATTAGAAAGTTTGGAACACCTCATGATTAGATGCAGGTATACTAGACAAGTCTAGGATCGGTTGCAAAATATACTCAACGTGCCCCAACCAATGGATTTTTGGAGTGAATCTATTACTTAGTTGGAGAAAATTAGAGTGAATAATGTGACTGATCTCAAAGCTATCAAGTTAAGTTGGGCAGCCTTAGTGTACTACATACGGAAAGAACACAATTGTAAAGTATTCAAACAAGAAAGTAGAAGCAGTGAGATGGTTTTTCAGACCATCTTCCTACATTACACATTGGCTATGTTTGCTAGAGGAATAACTATAAATTTGACAAGTAGCATGAAGAGCAAATGGGGACTGGAATAATACTGGACTAAGTGGTCTCGCAAGTTCCATTGATCTCAAGATGTAGACGATTACTAGGAACCATAATCTTTGTAATCTAGATTCTATAGATTGCACTAGTTTTGTCCTCTAGAT
>JANIJH010000002.1:42207291-42218450 GCA_024520975.1 Erythroxylum areolatum | reverse complement strand
AGAATTTTGATTAAAGGATACTTCAAAGCCAAAATCACATAATTGACTTACACTAATTAGATTATGCTTTAATCCTTTAGCTAGTAGAACATTATCAATAGACGCAAATGAATTTTTACCAATTTTGCCGATTCCAATTATTTTGCCCTGCTGGTTGTCTCCAAAAGTTACTGATCCTCCTCGCTTATTTTAAAGTTCTAGGAACATAGACCTTCTTTTTGTCATGTGTCGCGAGCATCCACTATCCAAGTACCATTAATGTTGGTTGCTTTTTCCAAGAAAAGAGATCTGTAGTATATATTATGTCTTTCTTAGGTACCCATATTTTCTTGGGTCCTTTTGGGTTAGATTTATAATTATTCCTCGAATAATAAGAATATTGTTTCTTTTTCTTCTTTTTAGGAACAAAAGTCTTATTATGACGAACATTACTATTAGTAAACCTTAAACCACTTTTATCATTTAGATGTCTATATTTTCCGATCATATCATTCATCCTTTTTGTACTTTCAGTAAATGTTGATAAATCTGCTAAAAGGCTATTAATCCTTTGTTTTAGTTGATTGATTTCCTTAGATCTATCTACAGTTACTTTCTTTCTCATATCATCTAGTTGTTTCTTAAGACAGACATTTTCCTTTTCTAATACTTCCGTGTTCTTCAAGCTTTCAACAAATTTCTTTTTCAAAATCCTATATTGTTTTAATGTAACATGTGAATCTTCTAACAATTCTAAATAAGCCTCTTAAAGTTTATTAAAGTTAGAAGTTACCACATCGTCGTATTCCTTTTCAGCTATTAAGCATATATTTGCTTGTTCTGATGCTTCTGAATCGGAGTCAAATTTGGACGAATCCAAATTTTCCCAAGTTGTCATCATGCTCTTTTTGTTTTCTTTACTTTTCTTCTATTTTCTTTTGAGCAACGGATATTCAGACTTGTAATATTTTGGTTTGTTGCACTCATAGCAGACAATAGAAGTTTTCTCATTCTTAACTTCATCTTTGCTATTCTTCTTAAAAGAAAAGTCTTTATTTCCCTTTGCTTTCTTTTTCCACATCCTCCTAATCTTTATTGAAATGAAGGATAGTTCATCATCATCTTAACTTGAATCTTGATTAGATTCACTGGCATCATCATTCTTGATTTCTTCAATCTTTAATGCTTTTGAAGATGTGCTTCTACTTTTTTGGTTCTTTTGATTCTTCTGACCAACATTTAATGCGATAGATTTATCTTTTCTAGGTATATCTTACGCATCAAGCTCTACATCATGTATCTTCAGTGAACCAAGCAATTCATCTAGCTTCAGCTTACTTAAGTTCTTGGCCTCTTGTACTGTTGTAACTTTGGGTCTCCAACTTTTAGGAAGACTTCTGAGAATCTTTCTGACATGATCTTGATTATCGTAGATTCTCCCAAGAGCTTTAAGTCAGTTAACAATCGTTTCAAATCGCCCAAACTTCTGATCTATAGTCTCCTCATCTTTTATCTTGAACAGCTCATTCTGATGAACAAGAATACTGATCTTGGACTCTTTGACTTGATTTGTGCCTTTGTATTCAATGGCTAATGTGTCCCACATTTCCTTTTGCAGATACCCATCCATGAACCTTATCATATTCACTTCTGCTTAAGGCACAACTTAGAAAGAACTTGGCCTTTGAGTTTAACTGAAATCAGGCTTTCTGATCGGCTGACCATTTGTCATGAGAGATGATATTGCCCTCGTCATCTGTTGGTGTATATGGACCATTCTCGATGGTATCCCAAAGATCAATATGTGTGGATTCTATAAAGAGCCGCATCCTATCCTTCCAATAATGATAATCCTCACCATTGAATGCAGGAGGTCGTATGACCGAGGCACCTTCAGCAATAAAAACATGTGATTCAGCCATGGATCTTTGTCCTCACTTTATGACAGTGTTTTTTGGAAACCTCTCTCTGATACCAACTGAAGTAGATCACTTGTTAATATAAAAATCTGGTATAATATGTAAAATACACAAGAAAGGGGTTGAATTGTGTATTCTTTTCAAAAATATTATTCTTTTGAGATTTCTTAAATTTCTTTATAGAATTCAGATGATCACAAAAACACTTTACTAAAGTTGATAAGTAATGCAATCGTAAGTAATATTATCTACTCGTCTAACAACATGAAAATTAAAAGATAAGGGTTAGAGAATAGACGTCATGATTTTATATTGGTTTACCCTAAACCTTAGGCTACGTTCAGTTCTTAGAGTTTGTCTAAGATTTCACTATACTCTTCAACTTTACAAGTATTCTTTCTATACTTACAGAGCATCTTCAGGTCTCTCTCACAAAGTATTCTTTATTTGCTATCTTAGCCTCTCTAGGCTCTAGCCATTCTTTCTCTCTCTAGGAAAGATATTTTTGAGCTTCACGTTACAAATGTATTCGCTCACTTCTTTCACATTTTGAATGCAGAATTTCTCTAAGCATTGTACAATCTAATTTTCTCTCTTGTAAAAAAAGTTATTTAGTCTTCAACTAGAACTAGTATTTATATTCTAAGTCTCTAACTGTCTTCTTAAGAAACTACTTCTTGAATCTTCTAGAAATTGTTATTAGTTGAGTCTTATGACTAACTCCAAATAACTAACTGACTAACGTTCTAGAATATCTTCCTTTTGTATTGTCTGGAATAATACTTCTTCTATTATCACGTTTCGTCTGGTATTGCGCTTCGTCTGGTGTTGTGCTTCATCTGTTATCGCGCTTCGTCTGTTGTAGCGCTTCATCTGGTGTTACTCTTCATCTGTTGTTACGTTTCATCTGTTGTCGATATATCATCTGTTACTGACATATCGTCTGTTGCTAATGTATCGTCTGTTGTAGATATATCGTCTGTTATTGACCGCGCATCTTCCAGATTTGACTAAATATTACTTACATTTTTCTGCACACTTAACAAACTTATCAAAACAGTTCATACATTTCTAAGATTATTATTATTTGATTGTCATCAAAATTAATTTAAGTGAAGTCCTCTTGACTTAACATTATCTTCATTTTGTAACTTGAAAACTTCAACATTTTCTTTTATCAACTTCATAAACTATCTTCTTTAAGTTTATGGCTTTATCTTGTTTTTATATTGCTTTTCATGAAAATAATAAACTCATTAGTGGTAACTATATTTGGTTATCATAAAAAAAATCAATTGCAACCTCCCTTGGTTCAACAACCTCCCTTTTTTATGATAATGATTAAAGCATAAACAATTATCAAGATAATGAAAAACACCCTTTCAATTTGTGCATAAAATGTAATTCAATATCAAAAACATAATTCAACATAAGAAAAAATTAAATATCAAGAACAAAAGATATATTCAATATCATATAAATATGCATACATCTAGATAATAAATGTACTCAAGATATCACATAAAGTGCAATAATAACATCACTCTCCCGAATTTCATCACTCCACCTAAATATAATATCACCAATCTATCTCCCCTTTTTTAGAATCATCAAAAAGAAATCAATTATCCAAAAATGCATAAATTAAAGTGTCCTGCATCAAGCTAACTTTGTTGAAAAAAAGCAGCAAAATAAATTTGTTGAGATTCATAAACTTATTCAAGAAAGACGGCTATTGGACATTTAAAGGTCAAAAAGGGCAATTTTAATAGAAGCATCCTTAACAATATCTAAGTTTGAAAATTCCCAATTTGGGTATTAAGCCTAAGTTTTAAAAATTCAATTAAAGCAATGAATGTGAGTTTTGACAAAACTAGAGGTTGAAATTATAAAAAATTATAAGCAAAATTGCAATATCCAACAATTAGTTTCAAAAAAGAATGTGTATATTTGAAAGTCCTAAAATTTGAATAATAGGCATATGAAAACGTGCCTAAAATACTAAAATTGACTAAAATTAAAGGTGAATTGATATAATTAAAAGGAAAACAATCTTAACTATTTTTACAATTTAGCTATCTACACATTAATCTGAAAAGATAATCTACATTATGAAAAATTTTGAAAATTCTCAAATTTGAAACCCAATAATGACAATTTTTAATTTTTTATGCAATATGAGATTTTGATGAATTATAAGATAGTGTTTTTTAAAAGAGGAGAGTGATTTACGTAGGAATTTGAAAGATATAAACAATTAAGATGAAAAATAAAAGAAAAGAGGAGGAGGAGAGGTTAAACCGTTAAGATTAGTCGACCTTATGACTCGATTGGTTAACCATATTACTCGATTGGCCGATTAAGATTAGTGTGTGGTTAACAAGACTAATGACCAAATAAATTACAAACTTATTAGAATGAAAGAACCTCTTAGTCAAGGGGATACTGGTCGATCACTCAAAAGAAATTGTTTAATCAATGTACACAAGTGATCAGTCACAGGAGAATGATATGTTTTTTAAAAAATTAATCTATTAAAAGCATCTTATCTTTCTTACTATACTCACTTGATTGAATAATTAGCTCTTTTGAAAAGTCTTTGATCATTCTTATTCTTTTTAAGAGCTATTCCACGTTTTATATAAATATTTTCAAGAATTTCATGGACACAAGAAGGTATATTCATCAAGATAAAAGGAAACATAAACTCTTCAAAAATAATACTCTATTCAATAATCACTATCTCTACTACATACAATTTGCTCTTTCTTTTTTAAAGGCCCTACAAAGCAAGGAAATCAATGTGTTTTAAGTATCCAAATGAACTTAGATCCTTAACTATTAGTCCCCTTGTTCTTCTCATCCTACTTTTAGTCCCCTTATTCTTGTCAACCCACTTCCTTTAAGGGTTTGTTACTATCCTTTGTTTAATAAAAAAAATATAACATACCATGTTATATGAGTGATGATGGTGCATAAATGCATTACTTGGTATTTTATGTGTGTATATGCAATGTGGAATATTGCTTTGGACATAAAACGTGTTGAATGTTCTCTTGATATAGTGAGATGACCTATCATGATTATATGTATGATACCTACTATAAATGAAGGCCTGATGCATGCCTTTTTTTACATCTACAGGGGTGTGAATATGTTTGTATATTATCATAGAACTTATA
The DNA here is from genome assembly GCA_024520975.1 of Erythroxylum areolatum. Lineage (NCBI taxonomy): Eukaryota > Viridiplantae > Streptophyta > Magnoliopsida > Malpighiales > Erythroxylaceae > Erythroxylum > Erythroxylum areolatum. The sequence continues at coordinate 42,213,370 of JANIJH010000002.1, read as the reverse complement.
CCTATTCTTCCCTTAAGAGTATTGAAACAATGCCTAAATTGTAAGCAATACATGAAAGCATAATGCTTTCTCTTACAATTAGTCCTAGTGGACATGACATGTGCATACATATGACTAAATATGGATGCTCCATACTCATTTGTCACATATGCAATGGTTCTTTGCTATAAAAATATTTTCCTTTTACAAACTTGGATTTAGATTTGGTTTTATTTCTATGGTTGTATCTTATTATATGCTTATTATTAGAATTATTTTAAGGTTCTAGCATGTTTTCTAGATTTTCACTGCCTTTAGTAAATTTTAATAATGAATCCTTGAGGGCATCAACCTCTTTTTTCAATGTTTCATTCTCATGCCTTTATGCATTTAAGTCATGATTATCATTAATGATCATTCTTTTAGATTTTTTAATGTGATGTAATGCACTTTTCATCATTTTTTTCTCATTCATGCCTATATTTAACTGTTTTTAAACTTTTTTAAGTTTGGAAGATTTCTTCCTTTTCTTACTCATGATTTCTAAACTATCAACTATTTCTTCATATGTAAAATCATTAATAATATCACACTAATTGGAGTTGAATATTGCTTCATCATTGTTCATAACAGTAAAGCACATATGAGCTATCTCACCTTCTAATTGCTCATTTTTGGTTTCACTTAAGTCATCTCAAGTTAAGGCTTTAAGTGATTTTTTTCTTATATTTTTCCTTCTTCTCTTTTTTATTATTATTTAATATTTGTCATCATCCTTAACTACAGGGCATTATAACTTCATGTGACTAGATTTTATACATTTAAAATAAATAATGACAGAGGATTTATTTTTTATTACCTTGACTTTCCTTGAAGTCCTTTATGTTAAACAAATCCTTTCTCTTTATAGGTGTGAAATTGCTTCTTTATAATAAAAACAAATTGAGATTTTAAGTGACGTTTAGGGCAATTTTAATGGATAGGCCTCTTCAATCTTTATAAGAGAAGGTGTAGACTATGATGGTGAAGAGAGAAAAAAGGTGAGGTTAAGGCATTGAACATCTAGCTTAAGTTGAATTAGATCAGGTTAGGTAGAAGTTGGGCAAGTTTGAGCTTCAAAGTGACCAAAACTCAATCAATTTTAGACTTAGGTACAATGAGTTAGGCTCCATTAGAATTTGAACTTAGCTCAAGCCACATCTTAGGGGTTTCAGACTAGGTTAGATTGATGACAAACCTAACATAGCCTATTTATATCCCTAATTATTACATTCTGATACTATTTAAGACATATCCTAGTCAATGGTAGCTCAATCAATAGTTATAAGTATGGCTTGAATTATACTGAGGTAGTTAAATAATGAATATATAATTTTTCACCATAAAGTCATTAGGAAGAATCTTATATTATTCTCAATTAATATTAATTTGAGAAATCCTTGATTAATATGGAATAATAATTTGAAAATAGTTTCTATAATAAATAATCAATTGATATTATTAGATAATTAATATGATTGGACTCAAATAAAGTAGACATTAATTCTATGTTTTATGCTTGGTCAAAATATTATGTGAGGAAAGGAATGAATTGTGCAAAAAATTATTCACAGAAAGAATAGTTAAATCCACTTTGATATCCTAATATTTTGACAATGATGATGTGTTATTAAACGTCAATCTTGATGTAAGAATATAAATTATTTAATTGGTGAATTAAAATTTTAATTCATCTAATTATAACTGCAATTTATGATTACAATTTATATTCATTATCAATATATTCAAGAACCTATTAAGTCATCACACACAGAGAATGGTTAAGGAGAGGAAATGTAGGTTAATCAAGTTAGATTTCATTGTCTAATTAAAGAAAATTTACAATTAAATATAAGATATTTGGTAAATAAAGATCAATATTATATTTTGGATCTTATATGGACCTAATTGATTCTTAATTAGAATTAGTTGTAATTCTAGTTAAAGTTTAATTAAAATTATTATAATAATTCAATTAAATTACTAAAAGACCTATTATAAATAAGCATAGGCTTTATATGAGCTAATACTCTTGATTTATCCCTATTTACACCACTTGTAATGTTCTCTCAATTTATTCATAATGATACTATCATAGGCCGAATACTTGAATTATTATTATAGTTTTAAACATAACTCATGGATTTAAAGGGAAATAAAAAGTGTAAAATTAAATTTCATAATAAGGTATGGTTTATAATACAAAACATCAACATCAAAATCAAAAACACTTACCATATTTCCCAAGAATATATAGTCATAAGCAATGATGAATAACTTTCAAAAACCATAGAAAGAACTCAACATTTAACGCTTCTACTCATGATCAATCGACATTCATCACCTTTAGAAATTGAGAAATCTAGAGTTAGACTTGGAAAATGTGTTTAAATAAGATGTATTTATGGGTACACTCAAATACCATTCACAATCAAGACATTCCATAACTTTGCAAATCATTTCATTTCTCCACCACTAAGGGTTTACATGCAAAATCATAAATCAAAGGACTTTTCAAGATTGTAATGTGGGCAAGGGTAAGGTTAGATGTGTTTAGGTAAAGTAGCACAAAAGTCATCAAGTTAATGAAATAAGAAAAACACTCAATATAACATTAAGCGCAAAAACTAACAATCATTTAACACTAGGTGCCATCAATTATAATGAATGCAAAAACTAAATTTCACAGCTCAAATTCAAGCTCCCACACCACAAACCACATGAAGCATAACTAATTAAAAGGGATCACTCATAAAAATCGACGATATCAACACATTGAAACTATAAGATGTGATCCTTCAATGCCACATCTACCTCATGTATATTATAAGGAAATCACCCATTCAATACAACTTTAAAAGGAGAAATAATCATAAATAAATTTTCAAAACAAATGTATTTCCTCCTTGATATTTTTATTCAAACATTTTTTCTTTCTGTTTCTTTTCCTTTTTCTCTTTTTCTTTCTTTTTCTTTTCATTTGAAAATTGAAAGAAGCTATATCAACATGGGAATTTCATTGATAAGATATAAAATAATATCCCAATAATTATAACCATCCCACACATATGCACACCCTCACACTTATACTCTTATACATCTATAATCATTAACAACCAACAAATTCTCCACTAGCATTAAGGCTTGGGTCAGGCATTTAGTTAGGTTTAAAGCATGTAATTGGTTAGAACTGAAAGAAAGACTAATAAAGCTCAAGGGGGTTTAACAAAGGGAAAATTCATATTAGCATAAGCTATTTGGCAAATTTAGTTTATAAAAAGATAGAATGCCTATATCATTTACATGTAAATGCATGTTATAAAAATGTGGTTTTGAATAGAAAATCAAAGCAAAGTCAAATTGTACATGTCATGAAGGTCACATATAAACAAAAGACAACAAGACTAATATGAATGTGTCAATCTATACAGGCTCAAAATCTCACTAGCTTGTGTCTACCACTAGTCATTAATCTTCTAAAGATAATGCATAGTGACCAATCACAAGACTAGAAGTACTAGACTAGAAGTACATGTTAAAGTTTCCATGGATTCTTCTAGTCAATTCAAACTCTAATCATAACTATATAATCCTAGAAGCAATAGAAAAAGAGAAACTATTTATATGTTTGTTTGGTTCTTTCTCTTTTATTTAAAACTTAAAAAACATGCAAAAACAAACAAACTTACAAACACACATGCATATAAGAAAGAAATGAGAAAATGTAAAGGAAAGAATTTAAATTCCCTTGGGTTGTCTCCTAAGAAGTGCCTTTGTTTAGTATCGCTGGCTCGACTCCATACTTTCCTCACAGGACAAAATTATGATCTTCAGGTGTCACATGCTTTTCCTCCACTTGGCATTCTTCAGAATAGGGCCTAAGTTAATGATCATCCATTTAGCATCTTCCCTATCCTATAACTCGTGATATCTACTAAATCCCTACACTCCAAAATATCTCGAATATCTCTTAACCTTTTTCTTCCTTATTTAATTCCTCTAACTTGCTAGATGAAGGTGAAGAGATAGTCTCAACAATAATTATGGACTTAATACTCACCTTCGAGCTAAATGATATTTCCTTTTCTAGTTTGAGCTCCTTCTCCACTTCTTCAACACAAGCAATTCCTTGAAGAGTTCTCTCAAGATTCTCAAGGTCCTTCTCACTCTGTAAGGTTTCTCCACTGAAGTCTATTGTGTACACCTCAGGTTATGACTGCTCCTCTTCACTTTATAATTCTAAGCGATTAAGAGTTTCCATCATCTTACCCATTTGACTTGCCAAATTCTGGAGTCTAGATGTTGTATCTTGGCGGAATTGCATCATTTCCTATTGGAACTGCTATTGCACACCTACTGAAACTATTGTACACCCTATTAAAATTGCAAAATATTAGAATTCATAATATTAATCAATTCTTCCAAAGATGTACTTGAGTTTTGTTGGCTCTCCAAATTTTAGAAACTAGACCAAAATTGCCTTTCCTTCTTACTAAAATTGTAGAGCATTGTGCTGAAATTGTTGTATACCCTATTAAAGTTGTTGATATACCTTATTGAAATTGAAGATTAGTAGTAGTAAATGTTTTGAAAAAGTCATCCAAAGATGTACCTAAACTAGAAGAAGAGGCTTTTGGTATATACAGGAATTGTTGTGTATCCTGTAAACTATCAAAGAAGTAATTCTGTTAATTATCCCATCTATAATTAAAGTTCATATAATGAGTCCAAACTTGGTTATAAGATTGGAAATATGAGTTACAGAAAAAGTTACTTCCTTCCATTATTTTTTTCATAAATACTTAAAAAAATTTGAAAAGATCAAGAAACAAATGTAAAATTAATTATGAAAAAATAAATACAAAACACTAATTAAATCAAGAATAAAAACTAAAACACACACTCCCTATCAATGGAGCCAAAATTGACATTAGTGTGTCGTAACTAAACTAGACCTACAATTATAGTAGTGGAGTCTAGGTCGATCCCACAGAAAGTGTGTGTAAAGCTTTTAAAATGAAAATAATCGATGTTTAGGTTATGGAGGATTTGGTTTAATTTCAAATAAGAAAATAAAGTGAAACTAAAATAAAGAAAACATTCAAAAATGATAAAAGTGATGAATTTGTTAAGGACCTGGTCATCAGTTCTACCTACACTCAATTAAACAAACTTCATTGAATTATTATTCTCTTACCTCTCCTGGCAACTATTAATAGGTTAACAATAAATTCTACTAACCATAATTTTCCTTTAAGTCATGTTTAATTAAGAGATGCTCGTTAATTAAACCTAGCTATCAAACAACCTAGAATACGATCTCTAGATTTAATTGGACAGCCAAATTAAAAATTAGGAAAATATATTAATTAAGGCAATAACCATACAACATCAGGTCATTTATCCTAGGTTATATTATGTCTAATGATTCGACACCAATCGGAAACACAATAATTACGAATTGTCTCCCTAACGATCCAAAATCATTAATTGCTAGAAATGATTCTCAACATAACAACTATAGATTATATTGAAGATTCTAATAATGGGTTCGTAATAAAACAATCCAATAAATGCATTAAGATCATCTTAACACAATACCCAATACATATAGGATAATAAAATCAATCCCTAAAGAGAGGAAGGACAACAAAAACAATGAAATATATGTTTAAGCAGGTTCTTTAGTGTCAATATCTCCTCTGAACTAGCATAAAAAAAGCTAACCCTCCTTGGGTCTCCAAAGGAATGGAGCTTTGCCCCTTCCCTTCTTCAAAATTGAGACTCTTCACTCTCATAATGAAACAAACGAAACATGCTCTCTGTCGTCACACAACATCTCTTCTATATTAAAAAGTTAAGGTTTTCTGGGTGAGGTGGTAATGTATCACAGCTATGAGACTATTGGACCCCGTCTCCGAGGCCCAACATTCGGAAAAACACAAGCATGGTAAGCCTAGAAAACCCATAACCGACAACACACAGGCCATAAAAGGAGGAAAAACTTGCATTAGAAAACTTAGATTGGATTTTTAAGAAAAGTGTTCCTTACGCTCTCACG
>JANIJH010000002.1:42175815-42193977 GCA_024520975.1 Erythroxylum areolatum | reverse complement strand
ATTCCAATATATATATTAAACTCAGGCGGCTTCTGGTTCCGGAAGGAGGTTGAGATCTAGATCAAAAGGTCGCCGAGCTGGCTTGACGACGTCATGATGGTTGAAATCGACGACGACTGAGGATGAATCGGAATCACTCTGGACCCCACCACCTGCATTAGGAAACACAGCTTGATACATAAGCCGCTGATACTGATGACTCTTCACCACGGCATCAAAATAACAAGTGCTCTGGTGACTCAACGAAGGCATGTGCGACATGAAACCGCCTGCCGGTTGAAACGGAAACCTGGCCGAAGCAGCGGCTGGGGTAGGTCCTAGGTTAAGACCCAAGGGTTGGGATTCGATCATCAGTGCCAGCGTCTCTCTGCTGGACGACTCCACGGTGCTACTCTGACTAGAGCTCTGATTATTGTTGTTTTTGCTATCAGTTGTGTTGTGGTTTCTAACAATAACATTATTATTGTTGTCGGAAGGGATAGGGAAATTAGTCTTGGCCTTGGCACCGCGGAACTCGCGAGCAGCGGCGTCATAGGCCCGGGCGGCTTCCTCCGCCGTGTCGAAGGTGCCGAGCCAGACACGGGTCTTCTTGCCGGGATCTCTGATCTCTGCAGCGTACCTTCCCCACGGCCGCTTTCTGACTCCTCTGAAATGTACTTCCTTCATAATTCCTCCGCCGTTAACTTTGAGGGTAGTGGATTTCTCCCTAGGTGCCATATTCATTTACTTTCCTAGCAAGCAGCTTTGTAGGAGGAAACAGAACATAGGTTTGAAGAGCCTAGTAAGGGTGTGATTTTATATAGGGAGCGGATGGATGTTACTTACATCGGCGAGCGCGGCATTGAACAAGGGTGTCCCAGTCAACGTGGGTACTTGAATGAGCCGCGGCGGCTTACAGTGTGAGTATCTCTCACGCTCCTTTATGTTTGTGGCGCGTTATCTACATGAATACATATTATTATTATTTTATGTCCTATTTGGGATCGGTGAGGAACGAATTGTGCTGTGTATGCGTGACTGAGTTGGATTAGAAACACCTAATGATAACGTCTTTTATTAATTTCAACTTAAGCGCGTGGTTGTCAGCTATGTCAGCATATTCTCTTCTCTTTTGTCACCGTGTGATTTGGATCGGTATTTCTCTTATTTGTTTTGATAGTCACGCGCCTTCCCACTCCCGCCTCGCATCTTGCAGGCCCTTGCCTTTTTATCCTTTCAACCGCTCAAAGTTTGGGCAGTACCCAATGGTACTTTGACACGAATGTGATTGTCCGGAAAGGGCCTAGTAGGCCCTGAAGCCTCTGCAGCCACATGACTACAAGTGTCTGAAACTTCATCCAACCAAAATACGGCTTTTCTCGTCCACCTCACGCTCCCTTGTTCTTACTCTTTCTTTAATATTCAAAAGCTTTTATTCTTTTCCCAGAAGTTCAAATATTAAACTTGTGTTATTAAAAAACTCCACCCCCGAACCATTTCTCAAGTCGTATGATTGTTGTTGTGACTTTCAACTGCTACAGTAAACTGCTAAGCATGAACACCCCACCTGCTCAACCCCCAACCCAGCACAATGGCCATGCGGCCAAAAAAGTCAGCACCAGAGAAAGGGACGAAAACCCTCATCCTCCACCTCTTGCTGCTTTGCAAACCCCACCGAGCTATAGCGCAGTTGTCACTAGAAGCTCCGACTCTAACCTGGTCAATCTAGCTCTTGAGTGGCCAGAAGAGGAACCTATAGAAGTCACCAAGGGTGATATCTCCATCATACAAGGCTCTTATAGACTGGGATTAGAATCATCTAACACCTTCAAAGGGAAATTAGACAAAGCATGGGCAAATGCAATCGTGATAAAACTCTTAAGACGTCGAATTGGTTTTCACCTACTTAAGTCCAGATTGCTTTCCATGTGGAAACCTGCGGATGCAATCGTGATAAAACTCTTAAGACGTCGAATTGGTTTTCACCTACTTAAGTCCAGATTGCTTTCCATGTGGAAACCTGCGGGACATATGAAGATTGTAGGCCTCGATAATGAATTTTACCTGGTTAATTTCCTAAAGGAGGATTACTACGTCCGCACTCTTACTCCGGGGCCATAGCTAATTGCAGGACACACCCTTTCAGTACAACCATGGCATCCCGAATTCCGTCCTTCCACTGGTAAAATCACACATGTGGTAGCATGGGTGAGATTCCTATAACTCTCCGTAGCCCGATATCATCTATCAATTCTGACTGCCCTTGAAAATCTGGTAGGACGCACAGTCAAAATTGACAACACTATGCAGTTAACTCACCAGGGTCACTTTGCGAGGGTTGCAGTAGATCTGGACCTAGACTTTCCTCTTCCATCCGTCGTGGAAACGGATGACGAACTGATCAAGGTAGTCTACGAAGGCTTACCCCAAATTTGGTCTAACTGTGGGATGGTCGGACATGGGGCTCCGAGTCCATCCCGACCTACTACTTTACCCGACTCCACCACCACATCCGAAGGCCCGACGTTGAACCCATAAACCGCTCACCATGACGAACCCTCACCGAGCAACCCCCACCAGCTGGGCTTCGGGACTTGGATGCAAGTCCAGCGCCGATCGCATCGGCCACCATCCACATCGAAGGACCCCCGACAAGGTCGACCCACCATCAACTCCACCATGACTGTGCAAGGATCGCAATATGTTGCTCTGTCTGTTCCAGAGCCGTTAGACACCAGTACGACTCCTCTGCCACCATCTGATGCTCGTCCATCTTCCCAAACGGTCACTACGCCGCATACCCACGCCTTCAAAGCCAAATCCTTAAAACAGACGCACCTAAGGGAGACTCGATCCCACCGCGAGCTGAACACTGGACAACACGATGCATTTCCTTCCAAGCCTAAAACGATGCCCTATCTCAACCCCCTTCCCTTGGACCTGGGCCAGCCCATCCATCCTCAGCCCACAGATCCCTCCACCCAGCCTTTAAGCCAGACCCCGAGCCAGCCACTTCATGCGCAACCCACTGACCTTTTAACCCAACCCCCAAGCCAGCCCAAAACTCCTTTGGGCCCACAGGCCCCACTACTCCCATCTCAGCCCACTCCTCCGGCCCAGCCAAGCTCGATCCCCAATCACGTGGCCTTCTCGATCCCCTCCCATACCGAGGTGATTGTCCAAGACCCGTCCATAAATCTGTCCACCCACGAGCCTATGGAATATAAGGACATGGAAGTTGACCCCACTGACGATGGACTTTCTATAGCCTCGTCCTCGGCCCACACCCATAGTATGTTACACCAGCCGCGACCACCTTATTCGGGCTCTGCTTCCATGATAGGAAAGTCCCTACCAATGGTGTCGACACCCTGATAATGGAGTCTCCCCAGGACTAAGTGACCACCCACGGCAAAGAGCTGTTTGGCACGGGAGTCCACCCTCCCGCGGTCTAGATCTCCTCTCTTCGTCTAGATTATGTCAATTTTTATCTGGAACTGTCAAAGGGCTGGAGGCCGGACCTTCAAGCTTATCATCAAAAACTATATGCGCATTCATAAACCACGTCTGCTTGTTTTACTAGAACCACGTATAAGTGGGCCTCATGCGCAAAAGGTAATACAAAGCCTAGGTTTTGGCCACTCCTTTCGAGTGGAAGCTAAAGGCTTTTCGGGCGGTATCTGGATTCTGTGGAATTCGAACATTTTGGTGAAAATTTTGATCACGCACCGACAATTTGTCCACACCAATATTGAACGAGACCACTTGGCTTTTGATTTCACTGCCATCTATGGTAGCCCCACGCCCTGACTCCAAAAATTTCCGTGGCCGTATTTACATCAAATTGCTCGGGTTACTTCTAAACCCTAGCTGTTGAGCGACGATTTTAATGCCAAGCTTGAGGCCATAGATAAACGTGGAGCATCCAATCTATCATCAATCCTCACTTTAGGGATTGTGTGAATCATTGTAATCTCCACAACCTTGGTTTTTATGGGCCACGATTTACATGGAAGAGAGGACACACTATGGCTCAGTTGGACCGAGCCTTATGCTCCACCGCCTAGCTCTTGGCGACCCATGATACAGTTGTGACCCACCTTCCATTCCTGAAGTCAGATCATTGCCTGCTCCTCATCACTCTTCCTAATCGCGCTCCCTCCTCCCCACCTATTCAGTCGTTTCGGTTTCAATCTTCCTGGTTAACTCACAACGGCTTTGTTCGATTTGTAGCCGACTATTGGGAACCAAACAACTCCGACATGAGTGGCGCAATCAGAACACTCTCGAACAAGCTTCAGACTTGGAATACTCATACGTTTGGCAATATTTTCCACCGAAAGAGGAGACTCATGGCCAGACTCGAAGGTATACAAAAGCAGCTTGAAGACACCGACTCATCCTCCCTCTAGGATCTTAAGGATTACCTTTGGAAGGACTTAGAGCAGACCCTGTACCAAGAAGAGCTTTATTGGCATCAAAAATCTAGAAGCCAATGGATAAGTCAGGGCGACCGAAACATCAAGTATTACCATGCTCTCACCAAGACCGGCCACTGGCAAGCACGGATTCTTTCCTTAACAGACGACAAGGGGAATGTGATTACAGATACAATGGGTATCGCGTGGTTAGCACGCAACTATCTTGAGAAGTTATATCTGGCGAACCCACCTCAACCCATAATCCAGCAGTTTCATGGCCAGTTTCCTCCACTCCCGCAGCACGCTAGTGAGGACCTTGACTGACCCCTCAGTGCTGACGAAATCAAGACTGCGTTCTTCAACATGAATCCCCATAAGGCTCCCGGATTCGATGGTTTTACAACTCTCTTCTACCAGTCTCAATAGGATACCCTCAACCCGTCCCTGACCCTCTTCCTTCAGTTTCAGCATGACCTCTGGGACTTAGCGCTTAATTGCACTATCATGGTCCTCATTCCGAAGACCCCGTCTCCCACTTCAATCAAGCAGTTTAGGCCTATTACGCTTTGTTCAGTGATCTATAAAGCCATCACCAAGATCATTGCTAATAGACTCAAACCTTATCTCGAGGACCTGGTAGCTCCTAACCAATGCAACTTCATCCTAAGGTGTCTAATTCCGGACAATATTATCTTCACCCAAGAAGTCCTTCATACCATGCACCTTAAAAAAGGGAACAAAGGGATCGTGACGCTTAAAGTAGATCTGAAAAAGGCCTATGACCGACTGTCTTGGGCCTACATTCAAGATACCCTTATCGAGGTCGGGCTTCCTACTTCACTGATTACTCTCACCATCAAATGCATCTCCACAATCTCCATTCAGGTTAACTGGAATGGGGAACTCAGTGACACCTTCAGCCCATCTAGAGGCATTCGCCAGGGGGATCCCATGTTGTCGTACATCTTTGTCCTCTGTTTAGAATGCCTGGGACACTCCATCATTCAAGCAATGACCCAGGGACATTGGAAACCTATCAAATTAAGCAGAACTAGTCCCTCCCTCACCCACCTATTTTTTTGCAGATGATCTCATTCTTTTCTCTGAAGCCTCTATAGATCAGGCTTATGTTATCCGGGACATCCTCGATTCTTTCTGTACCGCCTCGGGCCAACGAGTTAGCAATGACAAGTCTCACTACTACTTTTCCAAAAACACTCCTCCTACGCTTGCTAAACGGTTAAGCCGAGCCTTGAATTTCAAACCGACTTATGACCTAAGTCGCTACCTAGGCGTCCCTCTTCTGCATGAATGTGCCAGCAAAAGAACGTATCAATACATTTTGGACAAAGTCCAACATCGGCTTTCCGGCTTGACAGCCTATCTTCTGGCCTTTGTTGGGCGTACCACTTTGGTTCAATTTGTGATTGCAGCCCTTCCCAGTTATATAATGCAGACTGTCCGATTACCACGCAATCTATGTGATGAACTGGAGAAATTGATTAGACAATTTATTTGGGGAGCTTCTAATGGCAAAAAGGGGATCCACTTAGTCCAGTGGGAGGAAGTTTGTAAATTGAAGGACTTAGAGGGTCTTGGCATTCGCAAGATTAGAGAAACCAATGATGCCTTCTTGACGAAATTAGGTTGGGCTTTGCTTACTAAACCTCATGCCTTATGGGTCAGGATTCTCTCCGCCAAATATGGCTTTGATGCTTCCAATATCCCCTCCCACTTGGAGGCCAAAAGCGGATCGATAATTTGGAAGAGTTTACAAGCCATACGGCCCCTAGTGCTCCAAGGTATGTCATAGCGGATCGGAGATGGTAAACGCACTCGCTTTTGGACCGACCCATGTTTAGCAAGAATCGGACCACTAATCTCCCATATTACTTCCCCTGTCCCTCCCTCCACGATTCACCTCAATGTCCAGCATTTTGTGGATGTCGCTGACCATTGGCAACGAGATGCGTTTCAAGCGTTTCTCCCCACGCCAATTTTCAGGACACTCCTTGGAACGTTTCCCCCGAAACCCTACCTCGGACAGGATAGGATCATCTGGGGACTATCAGACACTGGCAACTTTACGATTGCTTCCACTTATGCCATGCTCAGAGACGAGGAAGAAGCTCTGACACAAAGGGTTTGGAAAGAAATATGGCAATGGAAGGGACCACAATGCATTTGTTCATTCTTATGGCTTCTGGCTCACGATCACTTACTCACCAACCAATAGCGTGTCAGGAAGCGTTTCACTACAGATGGAGCTTGCTAGCACTGCCACCTTGCTGAAACCTCTATTCATACGATACGTGATTATGAGAAAGCCCGTCAAGTGTGGAACCATTTTCCTCTTTCCCTCATCCCTCAGGCCTTCTTCACTATGCCGACCCGGGAGTGGCTCGTTCAAAATCTACGACACCACTGCCCAGTCTTTTGGCACAATTGGCCGATCTTGTTTGGAACTACTTATTGGTTCCTATGGACATGGCGAAACAAGTCACTCTTTGATGAGCATTTTACTTGGCCTTTCTCACCTCATTTGATTATTTTGTCTTATGTAGGACTGATCCTCTAGGCCACTGAGTGGCACTGTTGAGCTGGTACTGGCTCTCATCCCCGCCAAGAGCAATTGATCGGCTTGAGCAAACCACCTCCTGGGTGGGTGAAACTCAATACTGATGGCGCAAGTAATAGATCCACATCCTCGGCCACTGTAGGAGGCCTTCTTCGAGATACTGAAGGCAACTGGCTAGAAGGCTTCACTCAGAACATAGGATGGTGCTCCTCGTTGAATGCAGAACTTTGGAGAGTCTACACTAGTCTTAACCTCGCCTGGACTATGGGCTACCACTGGGTCGAACTTGAAGTGGATTCGGTGGCAGTGATTGCTCTCCTCTCCTTCGCGGTCAACAGAACTCAGGCCCATAACTCTATCGTCATGGGTATTGACAAACTGTTCCACCGCAACTAGATTATTGTCCATCAACATATCTATCGAGAGAGTAACAGTTGCGTTGATTGGTTGGCAAACTACGCTGAACATGTAGATGTTGGGGTCACATATGTTGACATTGCACCCATCAGGTGCCATTTTTTCCTCACAGAGGATATGTCGGAGACCCGTTTCCTTCGACTCGTTATGTAATTTTTGTTTCTTTCCCATAAAGAAAACTCCACCCCCTTTTGGAAGTACAGGTAAATGGTAATTTAAATCCTCGATGATGTCCATTGTAGTTATAAGTTCGTTCTCAACTAGTATGCCTGTATCACAATAGTTAATACGTGATAATTACAAACTATATCCAGGTCATCGTCATCACCCAGTTCGAAATTTCGCAATGAAGCGAGATTTAGAAAGGTCTGATAGTACGCAGCCTTACTCCTACATAATAGAGAGGCTATTTCTGGTAGACCCACATGCAAATGAGACAATATAAGAATGATGTAAGTTACAGAGAAAAGTAAAACTAACATGGAAAATTTCTACATAACTAAAATTACAATAAAAACATAAATAAATGAAAATACAAGTAATAGAGAGATACCTGATGGAGTCTAAATCTGTGAGTACCTAATAGGCTACAAAGTCTAACTCTTCTTGTCTCTAAATAAGTAGGGAGACCTTCCTCGAAGACCTTGACAGAATGACATCCTACTGTCTCCCCACACCTATCCTATGAAGCCAAGTTTAATACCCGTAAATCTTGTCCAATACTTACCCTTATAAAGGGGAGAAAGAGCGTTGGGTATGACTTCCTACGTGCTAATCTATGCATCGTGAAATATCATCACCTAATAACCGCTATACTATTTTGGCTAACTTTAAAGGTAAATCCTTTACCTTTATCCGATCATGCCAAAGTTTTCTATTACTAGCCACTACCTTATTAAGGGCCAACCCTGACATATCCTCCTTGATCACTTTTCGTCAATTCTTGTAAGGCCTCCCTCTTCTCCTCTTATAGTCACAAAGTGTTATTCCCTCATAGTTTCATACTGGAGCATCAGAAGGCCTCCTATACACATACCCATACTACCTAAGCCTAGTCTCTCTCAACTTGTCGACAAAACTAGCTACCTATAGTCTATCTCTCACCACCCAGTTTCAGACCTTATCTGTCCTTGTAATGTCACACATCCATTGAAGCATACACATTTTTGCTACTAACAATTGTCTTATATGCCTACGTTTGGCAGGCCAATACTCTGCCCTATATAACATGGTTGGAAAGATCACTATTTTATAAAAGTTCCCCTTGAGTTTTAAAGGAATCTTTTTGTCACATAAAACCCCTGATGCATTTATCCATTTAGCCCATCTTGATCTAATACGATGTACTATATCAGCGTCGATATTACCATCACTCTAAATGACAAACCCGAGACATTTAAAACTCGTCCTCTATGGTATGACGTCGGTACCAATTGCTACCGTCACCTCATGTACCATCTGGTTTCCCGAAAAGTTGCATTATAAATACTCCATCTTAGACCTGCTCATTTAAAAACCTTTCGATTCTAACGTATCTCTCTAGCATTCTAACTTGGAATTGATCCCCTCCTTGGCCTCATCCACTAAGACAATATCATCTACAAATAACATACACCAAAGTATCTCTCTTTGAATATGTTTGGTAATTTCTTCTAACACTAATGTGAACAACAAAGGGCTTAACGTAGATCCTTGGTGGAGTTAAAACACTAATAGAAAATGCTTCTGTGTCGCCTCCTATCATCCTTATAATAGTCAATGCTCCTTTGTACATATCCCTAATTACTTTAATATAGGTAATAGGAATGCCCTTTGCCTCTAGACACCTCCATAAGAGGTCTCTAGGAACCCTATCATACGTCTTCTCCAAATTAATAAAAACTATATGCAAATCTCGTTTTTGTTCCCTGTAGCATTCCATGAGTCTACAGAGTAGATGTATCACTTCTATCGTGGTCCTACCAGGCATAAATCTAAATTGGTTGGCCGATACAGAAGCAGCTCTCCGTATTCTCTTTTCAATTACCTTCTCCCACAACTTTATGATATGACTTAATAATTTGATGTCTCTATAGTTGTGATATTATTGGATATCCCCTTTGGCCTTGTATAAGGGGATCAACCTACTTAATCTCCATTCATCTGGCATTTTGGCTGACTCTAGAATCACGTTAAAGAGTTAAACTATCCATTCAATACCAACAACTCCTAACCGCTTCCACACCTCTATAGGGATCTTGTCTGGCCCTACGACCCTTCTGCTCTCCATTCCTCTCAAAATCATTGTACTTTCACCCCTCGTGATCCTTACCCAAGCGCACCTGTTAAGAACATGGCCCGTCACAAAGGGTTCGCCTAACTTTAAGTTGCACACTATCTCTTCGTTATATAGGCCATAAAAGTATCTCTGCCATATCCTCTTTATGGCTTGGGCCTCTGTGAGTACTTATCCTACTTCATCACATATACAACAAACTTAGGTGAAATCATGCGTTCCACGTGCCCTATCTCGTGCTAGCTTGAAAATCTTTTATGCTCCCCTTACCGTATCTAAGCCCTATACATAGTCTCACATGCTTCTCCTCTAGCCACTGCAATAGTTTTCTTTTCCTTCTATTTTTCCAGTCTATACCTTACTTTGTTAATTTCCCTCTTCGCCTCTGTTGAACTAGCTAAAAGATCTTTAAAAGCTCTCTTTTTGCCTTAACCGTCCGCTAGACCTCGGCCGATCACCACCAACCTTCCATCCGCCCTCCTCCCTACCCTTTGGGCACCCCTTTGGATACCCCTAGGTGTTTTGTGGCAGTAGCACGTACTACGGAGGCTACACCCTCTCACATCAGATTTGCATCCCCACTCACAGACCATGTTGCATTAGACCAAATTTGCATCTTAAATTGTTCCACTTTGTCCCTTTTTTACTCCACCACTTAATTTTACAACACCGCGTGGTAAAAAACTATGACCTCCATCCCTTAATCCCTAAATCTAAAACTAGCAACTTATGTCAAGTCGATATGCATGCAGTCGGTAGTATTTTGCAATCTTTGCACCATGATCTGGCACCTTTCCTGACAAGGAAATAATCTATTTGTTTCTTGGACATACTACTCTGAAAAGTTACTGAGTGCGTTTCATTTTTTTTAATATGCTACGATCATGTCCAATAAACACAATCCCATTATCCTTTTTAATGCTGTATCTGAAGCCCTTATGAGCTCCTGTATATCCGTCAGTACCAGCCCCTATATGCCCATTAAAACCACCTCTAAGGATGATCTGCTCTATATAAGAGAATTGTAGTAGCACCCCATCTAGCGTCTCCCAAAACAGACGTTTTTGTTGTACGTCTAAACCCGCTTAAGGTGCATATGCACAAACGACATTGAGATCCACATTGCTAAAAACAATTTTAGGTACCATAATCCTATCATTTACCCTTGTAATCCCCACCACTCTGTTTGTAAGTTCCTTGACCATCACGATACCGACCCTATTCTGCTTTCGCGTATTTCTCGAGTATCATAGTTTGAAACCTCCTATCTCCTTTGCTTCAGCCCCTGACCACTTTGTCTCTTGAATGTAGGCTACTTGTATCCTATACTTGTATAAAATATCCACTAATTCTAAGGATTTACCCATTAGCGTCTCAATGTTTCAAGAGCCAATTCTCATTTCGTCCTCTCTTTTTTTATCCCGGCATGTTGCATGCATCGACCCGCTTGCACTGGTTCCAACCGCTCGAATTAAAGACATCCCTCCTGCTTGTGTCTACATTTGTTCCTTAGATCTAATCCTAAGAAGTCCTTAAAAATTTGGTACTAATATTAACAACAACACTAAAAAGAATTAAAAATAAAAATAGAAATAACAAAATACTAAAATAAAAAATTAATAATAATAATACTAAAAATACTCCTAATAATAATAATACCTACTAATAATACTAATAATACTTATAATAATGATAATAATAAAGACTAAAAAAATACCCAAAGACAATAAATACTTTAAATAAATACATACATAAAATAAATAAATAAATAAATTAGTAATAATACTAAGCTACTAATAATATTAGGACTAATAATAATACAGAAGGCAATGTTACTAATACTAAGAAAGCTCAATACATAAATAAAGAAATGAAGAGACCTAAAAATTAAAAAAATACGACTAAAAAAAAGCCAACCTATTAAGGGTAGAAGAGAAATTAACCCACGCTTGTGAGATTCTAAAGGGAGAAATTTTCAATAATAATAATAATAATAATGATGATGATAATAATAATAATAATAATAATAATAACAACAACAACAACAATAATAATAACAATAATAACAAAAGTGATACTAATAATAGTAATATATGGAATTAAAAATAATCAAAAAATGAATAAATAATAAAATAGCAACAAAGTAGCAATAAAACAACGCTAAAAAATAATTAATTAGCCAACTAATGGGAACTGCAGTAAAATCAATATGAAAACAAATGACACTAAAGACACCTATTCTCATCAGGAGCTCATGCTAAGGGGTTTTGCAAGTGGCAGGCAATATGATATGAGATTGGTGAGAAGAGATTTTAAGGAAGTAAACAAAAACCTCTAAATCTAGAAGCTTGTCTCATAAGGAGGACACGGTGGCTTGTGTAGGGCAGTAACGATAGGTGGAAAAGAATGATGAGAAGTCCAATCCATTTTGAATACGTAGGTAGAGGGAGTGGGCGGCACAGGTACCCTAAGCGTAGATTTATCAAATTTCTAATGTCAGAAAAGTGTTTTTCTGCAGAGGTTAATAAATGCTTGCTTCCGAT
This sequence comes from Erythroxylum areolatum, assembly GCA_024520975.1. Taxonomy (NCBI): domain Eukaryota; kingdom Viridiplantae; phylum Streptophyta; class Magnoliopsida; order Malpighiales; family Erythroxylaceae; genus Erythroxylum; species Erythroxylum areolatum. The sequence continues at coordinate 42,181,764 of JANIJH010000002.1, read as the reverse complement.
AACACACATGCCCCCTCCCTCTTCCTCTCTCTCCGTCTATAGCTACAACCTACTACTGTCTACTGAAGGGACTCCAAACTCAAAAGCTTATCTTGCGTAGTAAGCAAGTCTACCCTTCAAAAGTTAAAAATAAAAACTTAAGTTGTTTCCCCTTCTAGCTGCACTAACACTACCATCTAATGAAGCAATCTAGATTACAAATAGAGGAAAAAAATTGTTAGAAACGTGGGACTTAGATTTAGTATAAGGAAAGCATATGAGAACAAGAAAGATTAAAAAAACACTTCACGTACAGAAATTTATGCTAAACTAAGAGGCACAGGCTCAGACCTCCAACACAATTAATAGTTCAAAGAACGAAACTCCCTATGATCAGCAAAATAATCTGGAGATAGTAAGTAAAGAGAGAACAAAAAAATTGCTTGTTCCATGAACAACAGGAAACTGCTTATTTGCTCACAATACCTTTGATTCTTAAAAACAGAACAACTAGGAACTCCCATAGCAGCTCCTAGCTATCCCCTGGGCACTCCAATACTCCGACAGTTGCACCTCCCATTGAAGCTCTGACAACAGGAGTGGACCTTTGGGATGCTTCCATAAATGATGATGACGACTCTGCTACTATCACCGACGGCTCCAACACCAAGACAAATTCCAACCAGGTAACTTATAAAAATTGTCAAACCTTTTCCCTATTCTCTCTTTTTATTAATGTTTCAAAAGTAAAATGGAAGTTAAAACAAGAAGTTTAAAGTTTAAATGATTCAACCAGCATTAGATTATCATAAAATTATTTAAAAATTAAATAAAATTAAATAATTTAAAATATAATTGAAAGAGACTACCCTTCTATCTAAAAATTTGAAATTTAATTTAAAAAAGATATTGTTAAATGAAAATTAATTAATTTATTTTAGTTTATAAGAACTTATTAATTTATAAAAATTGACCGATTAATTAATAAATTAATCTATTTTTTTTGCTACGGATGAACAGAAAAGAAAAGTTAAGGGCATAGAACGCCGATGCCCTCGCGATCCTTCGTGAGTAGAGGATGTAATTAAACTGGAGGGGTTGCACAATAAGTGAGTCCCTACGGAGAGGAATGCGCCAAATCAGCAAGACGATCTGCACATCGGTTACCTTCATGGCAAATATGTCGAATATCGACAATCCATCCCCCTTTGTTCAGCTCCAAACAATCAGTAACAAGAATATGATAAGGGTGTGAATCAAGTACTCCATTCCGAAGAAATTGCACGACAACCATAGCGTCGAGTTCTACAATCAAATGGCTAGTGTTATTCATTTTTGCCAATAGTAGCCCTTGGCGAAGTCCCTATAATTCTACAGAAAACCTGCCACCTACATGCCCTTTGAATCCCAAAGTAAGCCACCAGCTGAAGCATGGCCATCAGTAGGTCTTTTGGAGCCATCGGTATTTAGTAAAAGAATTCCAGCGGGGGGTGGACGCCAGAAGATCAATTGACCAGAATGTTTCATTGTAGGTGTTGGTTAAGGTGGAGTCACCGAACAATCGGTTGCCAATGTGATGGCAGATTATAGGATGCCGTCGACACGTGGGTGGATACCAGTAAATAAGAAGTTTTTTTGTGCTTTCCAAACACTCCATAAGATAGCGGTAAATAAGGGGCCCCAAGAAAGATTGAAGCGTACCTTATAAGTTTTGGAAGCTTGACAGTGTAACCACTCAGGAAAGGGCCCAACACTGGACACTTGCATGCCAAATCTGTAGTAGACGGAGATCCACAACCCCGCAACAAATGCGTAAGTTCTGAAAATGTGGTTTAAAGTCTCCGCCCCATCTGCGCAAAGTGCGCATTCCAGGTTGCTGATAATGCGTTTGTGGTGTAAGACTGCATTAGAGTTTAAACAATTGAAGCAAGCCAATCATAAAAAGAATCTGACCTGCTCTTGAATTTGAAGCTTCCACAATCAATGACAATTCTCCTCCCGCGCGACCGAAAAATCGTGGGTTGTAATGCCCCTATAGGCTGACGAAGCAGTAAAGAGGTTGTGGTTGTCCCACCCCTATATGCACCGATCCACCTTAGTGGTCATAAGGGGAATTGGTGTAGCTCGGATTTCTGCAATTATCTGAGTTGGTAAAATGTGCACCAGATCGTCACAATTCTAGGATCCATCCGATCTCAACAGCGAGGCTATCCGTTGGGACAACGCTGGTGGCTGCACATGTGTAGGGAGCAGGTTAATCAGCAGCCCCTTCCCCACCCACCAATCATACCATAGACTACTCGCTTGCCCATCTCCGATAATCCATTGAGAACCAGTTGAGTTTTAATTATTGTTTTTTTGGTAAATCAGAAATTTAAATAAATCAAAAGGAGTTATGTACAAGCCACGGGATTTTCCTAGAGGCAAATCCCTTCTCAAAACCAAAAGAGCAGCCTAACCTAAGAACATGAGGAACTCTACAAAATTGATCCTTATGAACCGAACCGAACCACAACGTCCAGCCTATAAATATCTACCAACCAAGATGACCTTGTAGGAAGGCATTTTTTAACCAGCAACACAAACATTTACAGATTACCATAGTAAAGAACTAAATTAAAATAAACAGTCATTTCCGCATCAAAACTGGAAATTCACATCTGCATTGCATAAGTTTAAGCCTCTTAGCTGCATTCTTCCATTTTGATGAAAAGTGCCATATTCTTTGGTGAATTCTTGAGGATGATAATTATTGCTTTTTCTAACTAAGTCTAACCTTAAAAAAATGGTTTTAGAGATTAAGTCGTCACTAGTTTACTCTAATTTCTTTAATTTTTTAAGAATGGAATCAGATGTTGAGTTAGAAAAGCCAAATGCTATTAACTTCCTTAAACTTCCTTCTTTGTTCATTTAATCTTGACCTAAACCTTTGCTACCCAATATTTTACTGGCATTTTTAGATTCATTAGATCCTCCTAAAAATTCAACCACCATCACGTGCACCTTTGATAACTTTATTTATTACCTTACCAAGAAATAAAACTCCAACTCCTAAACTTTACCTCCATTTATTGTAAATTCATATATTCCTTTAGAAAATGCTCATAACCCTTCTCCAGTCCCTTTATATCTTGTTAAGAAGCGGTTGTTTCCCAAGTGATATTTGAAAAAAAAGCTTGGAGTTATGTAGTGGGAGAAAATTTATAAAAAAACATTTCCATAATATATAGTATATGGTGAATCTATAATCGTCTATCCTCCTATAAAAGTCTTCAAATTACATGCCATGAAATGGAACACTTTTTTAATGGGCTATCTCATTCAAGTCCAAGCATGGACAAAAGCTAACTAAAGCAAGTTAGGGCATTGAATATTAATAGGGAATTTTTATATCCAAATTTTGGAGTGAATCTTGTATCTAAAAAATCATTGAAGTGGTTCCTTGACATGTGTATAGAAAAAATCTTCTGATACAGAGATGGAAGCTTAGGATGCCACTTGAAAAAAATAGCAAGGAAAGTATATTCTTTTGGTTAACTTTCATATGTTCTACTCCAATACTGCTAACTATTAGATTGAGCTATCTTGTTAGCTCTGTTGGTAAATTAATTTTCTTGGATGAGCATACAATTAGCTTAAGAAGAATAGGTTATAATAGAATTTTCTTGAAAGTTGAGATAACTAAAGAATTACATGAAGCACTAAAATTAAAAGGCCGTATGAGGATGAAGGATTAGTAGTTTAGATAGAAATCATGCTTTCCTATTAATGGAAGCCTTCAATTTAGCAAAAGTAAAAAATAAACAAGAAAATGTTCGGAAACCTACAAGCAAAAGATTCACAATAGGAAAAGTTCTAAAATATTGAGTTTAACTAATGATAATTCTCATATGAATTAGGTGGAAGAAAAGCAATATCCTCTTTAAGTAAGAGAGGTCAATATTTAGTCAATATAAACATAGTCAAATACTAGGAGATCTACAATATAACTCTGCTTCAAAGGAGAAGAAATAAAATTACAAACATAATTAGTAACTTTAGAAAGGTGAATAAAATGACTTTGGTCCTTTGAACCATTATGGGAAACATCAAAAAGAAGAGGAGCCTAAAAAATCAATAATGATAAGAACTAAAAGGAAGTTAGAAAGAGACAACAAAAAAGAAAGGACATAAGGCCCTATTTTGTTTCATTATTAGAGAATGGAACATAAATGGCATGAACTACCCCAAAATAGCAAATAATCCATGAGTATATGTTGTCAATGGTTCCTTATATTATTGTACTTCTTGGAACAAGAACTAAAGGAAATAAGCTTAATAATTATTATTGGTTGTTTGGTAAGGAATGGAAATTCATCACCAATCACCTGTCTCACTATAATAGAAGGATTAGAGTTGCTTATGAGCTTGAGAAAGTTGTTTCACACTAATTCATAAACTTTAATTAGTTCATTCATGTCATTGTAAGTATTGAATACAACCCTAGTTTCTTTGAGTCACTTAGAATTATATAACCAATTATGAATTCCAAAGAAACACCCTCTGGAAAGACCTAAAGACTTTACACTCTTTAATACAAGAACTGGTTAGTTTTAGGCGACTTTAATATTATTCTCTTTACATAAGAACCTGAAGGAGATAAGTTAAGCAACAAGCTAAGAAATGGGGGTCTCTCAAACTGTTTGAGTGCATCAAGCTTAGCAAACATATGATATGATGTAACTTATTCACTTGGAGTAGTAAGCAAGGTGGAAGATGGCTTATAAAGAAAAAATCGATAGAGCATTAGTTAACCCTTAATCGTTTTGAAAATTCACTAATAGGAATGCATATTTCAATAGCTCTCTTTGCTTAGACCATTGCTGCATTGAGGTTCTGACTAGTACCAAAGCTGGAAAATTCTCTTTGAAGATTATCATGCAAAGATGGAGAGTTTTTAAGAGACAATAACTAAAGGTTTAACCTCCAAGATTGAGGGTTTTGAATCCTATAAATGCATGAGAAAGCTATAAGTTGTGAATGTTAAATTGAAAAAGCTCCATAATTAAAAAAATAAAATAAGAACAACAATTAGCAAGGATATAAAGGATTTAAGCTTAATTTAAGAAGAAATTTACCTTTATCCAAAGGATAAAACCCTAAAAGGTGAGAAGGATAAGGCTCTAAATAATTATATATAGATATTAGAGTCGATTCAATACTTATTGTTAAAATAAAAGTATGATTCAATTGGGCAAGTTATGGGGATAAAAATACCAAATTATACCATAATGTAATATTGTGTAGAAGAAATACCAATAAGATGTGTTATTTTTGAAATGGAGATACAATTTGGAAGCAAAAATAAGGTAAAAGAAATGGATTTTAGCTACTTTAAGAACACTTGGGACCTTTAACAATGTTTATTCCCATGTGTAGGATATCAAGACCTTTAACTAATGGCGTAGTTGTAGGAAGAGATATTGACTAAGCCATTCAATGACAATGACGTCAAACAAGCTCTATTCAAACTAACGATGCGTTTGGTTATTGTCTTCAATATGCAGAGACGGAAAGAGACGGAAAATTTGGAGATAGAATAGAACAAAAGTTGGAGACAGTGAGGTGCTTGGTTGTAATGGACAGAACAGAAAAAACTGTCTCCATTTCGAGGACAGAAATGTGTTTGGTTACAGTGGACAGAACATAAAAATAGTATCAGTGACGAAAATACTTTTGCAATATAATATGATTATAAATATGTAATTCACTGATTATTTTAAAATGAATGATTTTTATTAGTAAAAAAGTTAACAAATAATAATAATAACAATAACAATAAGAAATTAATTTCTTATAATAATAATAATAATAATAATAATAATAATAATAATAATAATGATAGAAGAATAAAAGGAAGAAAATTAATAATAATAAGGAATTTAATAATCACAATAATAATAAGAAAATTAATTATGAATAATAATGATA
>JANIJH010000002.1:42160182-42175715 GCA_024520975.1 Erythroxylum areolatum | reverse complement strand
ATCACTGACTTGATTTGCATGTTGTCTATCTCTTGATTTGTAGATATGTCACTCTTAAATTGTATTAATCCTTTAATGGTATTCCAAATCACCTGAAATAATTTCTTAACCAATTCTATTCATTTTATTATTGTCAAAACATAAAGGGATTTTATTTGTCAACCACCATTGGTCCAACACCTATATCTTGTTCCCTATGCAAAATTGGATTTTGATTATTATTTTCCATCTCTCTTCTTCTTTAGGTGTTATTCCTTCTATAAGTGTGTCAATTTCAGGAGTTAACTCAATTAGCTGATCGTTGTTCAAATTTCTTGAATGCCTTAAGTTTATGTAGCTCCTGAAATAAAACAAAGAGAAAGGGTTTAAAAATAAATTAATGGAAAAAAGCTAATGAAAAATAACTATAATTAATTGTAGCAAATATAAATTAGTCCTCAATAATGACGTCAAATACTTGGTCCACAAAATCTACAGGTGCACAGAATCGTCCTAGTACCTACAGATCAAGTATTCCAAGGTTGTCTCCCATAAGGACTAAGATACTTACTATTGAATTAATCCTAATTACTTGAACTAAAATAATAATAAACTTAAAAGATGATTGGATTAGAGCAGACAATAAATTGCAAAGATTGCAAATAAACAAACAAGGAAAATTTGATGATATAGACTTAGGGCTTTGGGGTTCACCAATTTAAGAGATTGATCAATAAATTATGGAATTGATTGAATGACAAGTTGTAATAACAATTGCACAATTTTACTTATATTCTCTCTCAAGGCATAGATGAATACCTAACTAATTCATTACCATCTCTCAATGCGAAACCTAACTAGTTAAATTCATTAAGAACAAGCAATCATAAGTTATCACATTAGTTCAGGATATCTCTATCTCTAAATCTAATGTGATTATCTTCCTAATGCACAAATCACACTTCACCTTTCAGTTCATCATATGATTCCTAAGGTTACATCTATGGTGATCAAGCATAGAAACAACAATAAAGTTCAAGAAAGATATAACCCAAGGACTTTCGTTCAACACCAATCAATCCATAAAATATAAATTAATCCCTAAAGTAGGCTACATCCCTAACCCTAAATGGGGTTTAGTTCAAGAATATGATAAAAGAATCCAACAAATAAAGATAATCAACATCCAAGAAAGGGTAGGGAGAAGATTAAGAGAACACAAAAGAATATTGCTTCCAATGCTTGCTTCAATCCTCCTTGATCTTCTTCTTTGCCTCTTTTGGGTGCCTCCTTTTGTGTAGCCTCGTTTTCAGTGTAGAATCACCTCTTTTGGTCTTAAAAATGAGCATTTATAGTGTCGTGGGCTTAAAGAAACCTAGTTTTTGCCAAACAGGAGAATATGGATTGTAACAGTGCCGTCAAAGTCCATTAAGCGAACGTTAGGTTCGTTGGGTGGAAATTTTCTATCTTCTGGAGCAAATTTGGCTCGTAAATGTCTGTTAGGCGAACTTCATGTCTGTTGGGTGGACCTTCTTGGGTTTTCCAGCTTTCTAGCTCCGTTTATGTCCGTTGGGAGGGAAATCATGTTTGCTAGGCGGACATACACTGAGCATCTACAGAAATGTGCAATTTTGACCATTTAAACGGCAAAATCTCTCTTTGGAGTTTTCACGGAAGTTGTAGAACTCTGAGTCCTCTTTAAAAGCTTACTTGAATGACTTTAATCCGACATCCACAATAAAAGTTATATCTCTTGCCCCAAAATCTATCTATTTGCACCTATTAAGCAATAAAATTGAAATGTGTGAGGATTAACCAAATAAAGCTCAAAATTCACATAGAGATAAGTTAAATTAGTTCCAATTCATCCCAAAATCTTATATAAATAATTTGACTTATTAGTTTTCATGTCTCATTCCTGGTTACCAATACCAAAGGTACCAAAGGATAAATTTGGTCTTAACGGATTATTTAGTCAACAAACTAGCATGATGTCGTGAATGCAAAAGTAAGAGATTTATTTATTTGTAGTTGCCTCGTCTAGTCGTACCATAATGATGGAATGAAGTTTCGTTACGATAATTTAAAATACAATATAAAATATAATAATCATATTAATTTTTAAATAAAAATTTAAAATAAATAAGAGGACATTTTTATAGTAAGAGATTAATATTAATTATGATTCATCATTATTAAATAATGATGAAATAATCAAAATCATTTTAAATTTTTTTATAAAATTTAATTCTCATTCTCTAATATGAGAACTAAGATTCTCTCGTAAATTTCATAAAAGAAAATAATTTATGTTGATAATTTATTAATAAATATTATATAATAGATTAAAATAAATTTAATTAATTTTAAATAATTAATTTTAAGTTTTATCTAATATGTAATTATTGTCAATAATAAAAATATAACTATATTAACATTACCAATTAAACAAAAATTTGTTTTTATTTAAAAGAAAATAAAATAAAAAACAAAAATTAAAACTACAATAAAAATAAAAATAGAATCAAACGATATCTAAAATTACAACTTAAGATTATAACCAATGCAAAGAGAGTATAAAATTAAGATAACCCTTTTCCTTACAAAAGCTCCATCAAACATTTTAGGCTCAATGTTTAGTTGAAAAACAACATCGATAATAAGAATAATAATAATGATGATGACAAGAAGAAGAAGAAGAAGAAAATTAATAATAATAATAACAATAACAATAAGAATAATGATGATGATGATGATGATGATGATGATGATGATGATGATGATGATGATGATGATGATGATGATGACGATGATGATAACAACAAAATAATAATAATAATAGATAGAAAGATAGTCTTTATCTATTCCGCGTTTGATATATTAGGTAAAGACATGGGAAGATATTTTTAGCTCTTTCTAAAAATATAGTTATTCTGTATGTTATTTTTTAACCAAACAAAGAAATAACTATTTATTAGAAATACATCAATAATAAAATAAATATTCCACTTAACCAAATGTGTCATAATATCTATACTCTGTTACTATGTTATTTTGCAATCTCATCGATTCAATTTTTATTTATTTATTACAGTGGATATATAAAATTGCTTTAAGAATAAGAGAATAGATTTTTGGAACAGAAAATCTGTGCCCCACTTCAAAGGTTCTGTGTTCTGGAACTCCACTCGAGTTGCCATATGGAAAACGGCGATGCAACCTTCACAACCTCACAGAAACTTTTAAGGTCGCCAAGAATTGCCCCAAAAATGCTGAGCTTTTCGGACACTCCTGGCAAGCATGTCAGGAAGCTCACGTCCCTCCTGTGGTCTGATCATAACATTGATGGATGCAGAGATAAATTCAAATCCAAAACTGCTAAAAATCTTCAACCCAATGAACTCCACTTAACCTTTAGAGAATGTGTTTTTTAATTTTGAAAACTTCAAAAGTTGCTTCTCTTTTCCATCCCTTAAATCTCAACCCAACCACACTAAACAAGTTAAACGTACGATCTTTCACGCTTTTATGATCGTTTCGCCAACTCATGCTTTTGTTATATAAATAACAATAATTATAACAACTATTGTTTTCAGTGGTTGTCAAAATCTTTTTTTTATATAAAAACAAACACTTTATTAATTAAGAATATGTTATAAAAAATAAAAATCTATTTCTGGAAGAAAAAGAAGGAATTGAAACAAGAATAAGTAGATTGGATGAGTTGTATAACACAAACAAGGAGTTAGTTCAAATAGTTAAAGAGGTTAGTACTCTGTTGTAACTTATTCCTAACACTTTGTATATATACGACTTAAGTGAAATAAATGAAGCCGAGAGCCTCTCACAAAATTTTTCGATTTCTCATCCTTCCTTCTGCACTCTCAAAAATTCAAACATTGTATCAGAGTGACTTGATTATAAGGTTTCAAGGATAGCTTAATCTACACCAAAGCTGCTTGTTATACCTTGAAAGAACCAAAGGGGTATATTAGTTTCGCAAACTCTTTAATTTATCACAGTCATTTCTAACACAATCAAAAACCAGAAAAATTAAATACACAAATATAAATCAATACCAAAATTTGATAACGTAATTTAGCACACATTATTTATATCTATGGGATCCTCACTCAGCTTAATTCTTTCACTAACGATAATAGTTTTATACAAGACTTTAATGAGCTGACATCACTCAACCCTTGACACTATCCCTCATCTTCACAACTCATGAAAGAATTTCACACCCAATAGTACGACCACCACATACTAATCTCAACAGAAAATTTTCTTAAACAATATTTAATGGTAACGAAACAAAATAAACAACTCAAGTGATTAAATAAAATTCAACATGAAAGAAAACACTCGAGATAAAAACAACTCTCCTAAATATGCTGTTTCATCAACAAAAGAATAGGAAGTTATCAACAAAGACATCTGCTATGAATATTCGATATAGTCGCTACAAAAATCGCATGTACAACAATCACAAAACATCTCAAATCAACAAATGTTTCATCACCAAAACGTTAACCCAATAGAGCTGCAACAATCATGACAACTGTTGAAGTTTGTCACACCAAACCAACAACAAAGATAGCAACTACAAAGTCACGAAACTTTTGAAATTTTTGCACACAAACATCAAAATGATAACTTCAAAATTACGTAATCCCTTAATAGAAAAATTTAGCAATATCCAAAAAAACTAGCTATCTCCTTGCTCTCAATAGACGTTCAAAACAGAGGAAAATGTAGCTCCCAAAATCACCTAAAATCAACAATAGCACAGCCCACTGTTGGTTCTTAAAAAACAAAAGAATATGAAGCTGCTAAACAAACACATAATATCCACGAAAACCTTCACGTTTTTCGCAATCATGAAATAGAACATCCCCATATACAAGAACAAACACTTAGATTGCATAAAGAAAATCAAGTAGAAGATAGCCACTAACCCAACCTAAATGGCAATCATCTCCTATACGACAATGATGTATTTATGGCAATAATAAAAAAGAACATTGATAGTCCACCATTGTAGGCACATTCAAGAACAAGGTACTCATATCATGCAAGAAGTCTTCACATTGTAGAATTCTTCATTCATCACAACCTTTGGTCATATGATGCATATCCACATCTTTTATAAGATTAGGTCTTTATCCAAGTCAAACTCATTGTATCTTCTACCTTATCTTGATTTAAATTTGAAGTCTTTCATTATCCAAGTTAAACTTATTGTGTCTTTTAATTATCTTAGAGATCTCTTTACTTCATTCGTCCATCAGATAATCACAACATGCTGATTACGTCTCCAAAACTTACCACACTAAACTATATTACGTGGAGTAGATTATTTATTATAGATATTTCAATGAAAAGCAAGATTGGATGCATTGATGGTACGATCTAAACCAGATATCAATGATCCAATTTATAACGCATGGATTTAATGTAACAATTTAACCACTTTCCTGGTTACTGAAATCTATAAGTCAATCTCTAGCTTCGACAATATTTTACATAGATTCAGCTGCTAGCATATGGGAATTGCTTTAAAAAAACTTTTTTCAATATGATGATAATCGAATATACAAATTGCAATGTAATCTATCCATGTTAAATTAAGGGAAAAATATGTTAATGCATATTATACAGAATTAACAGTGATTGTTGAAAAACTTAGGTACTATAGACCTTACCCTCACTGCTTGTGTGAAAGCTGCAATCCACAATGTTTTTAACATTATGTGGATTAATAATTAAAGGATGTTAATTTTAAGTTTTTGAATGGATTAAATAAGTCATACTCTCATTAGACTTCAAATCCTTATTGATGATGCCTTTTGCTACCTTAGGAGAGGCTTACAATATGGTGATGAGAGATGAGTCTAAAAGATTAATATAAGATCTATCTTAACCTTTGATTGAATCATCTGCTTTAGCATCTCTTGGAGAACAAAAAAAGATAAGGAAATCAAAATGCATTGAGGTCTTTTCATGATCCTTACAAGATAATCCTACTTCACCAACTTAATCACCTCATATTCAATCATCAACTCAACTCGCTAGCATACCACAACCTTTTAACAACACTATCAAAACTTCCAAATTTCCTTGATATATATCAACATAACCTAGAGAAAAATTCTTCATCTGCCACCCAACATATCTTATCTCCAATTTTCTTAGAACAAATAATGTCTCTAAGAAACATAATTTTTTTGTGTCTACACTTTCAACTTTATAGAACCCACTCATAATCATGAGGCTGTGTAAGTGGGAAAATAGAGGAAGGCTATGACTGAAGAGCTACGTGCTTTGGAAGAGAATGGTCTATGGGAAGTAGTATTCCTTCCACCGAAACAACATATAATTGGATGTAAATGGATATACAAGAATAAGCTAAATTTAGATGAGACAATACGAAAATTCAAAGCAAGACTTGTAGCAAAAGGATTCAATCAAAAAGTTAGTTTTGATTATCACGAAACCTTTAGTCAGTGTTTAATCTATTGTGAGATTATTCTTTACTTGGGCTATAAAACATGGTTGCAAATTGGAGCAACTTGACATCAACAATGCTTTCCTAAATGGTGATTTACATGAAGATGTATACATGGAATTACCTCAGGGATATAAAGTGAAGGGAGAGAAGTATGGAAAAGTGATCATCTAGTTTACTGGATTAACATTTACTTTATGGACTCAAATAGGCTCCTATATAGTGGAACTAGAGGTTCACTAATGCCCTTCTTAAGTTTGGGTTCTCTCAGTCCAAGTCAAATTATTCCTTATTCACTAAAGCTTCTTTATCCGATGGTTTGATATCACTACTGGTTTATGTAGAAAATATTCTAATTGGATGCAAAACACAGGAAGAGATTGATAGAGTACTCAACTTTATGAGTACAAAGCTTAGACTTAGAAACTTAGGACAACCTAAGTTCTTCCTTGGAGTTGAAATTGCAAAGGTAAAAAAAAGGATTAGTTTTGTGTTAGAGGAAATATACATTGGACCTTGTGGAAGAATGTCAACTGTTAGGTACAAAACTAAGTCCAATTCTTATTGAACCAAGTCATGAACTAAGATAAATGGAAGAAAATTTTCTAGATGATGCAATAACCTATAGAAGACTTGTCAGGAAGCTGATATACTTTATCTTTATAAGACTTGAACTCAATTATTCAGTGCATATTCTATCATAATTCACAAGTAAACATTCAAGGTGCATTGGCAAGCAACTTTGAAAGTAGTCAGATACCTAAAGACCAAGTTAGGAAATTATGTTAAACACTGAGAAAGGGACATACCTAGAATGTTACACAGACAATTATTGGGGAATATGTCCACATACTATAAGGTATATATCTGGATTTTGTGTGTTAAATGGAGGAGCTATGATTATTTGGAAAGTCTAAAAGCAATTAGTAATGGCTTGAAGCTCATTTGAAGCTGAGTACAAAGCTATGACTCTTACTTCTTGTGAAATTGTTTAGATACAAAATTTATTGAAAATTTCAGGCTGAAGTATGAAGAAGAAATTGTGATGTTCAGTGATAATGAATCTACCCTCCAAATATGTAAAAATCCTATGCATTATGAGAGGACAAAACGCTTTGAGATTGATTGTCATTTTATTACGTTACGTATGGTTGCTGTTTTCCGTATGCAGAGACAGAACGGAACAAAAATTTAGAGACGGAACAGAATAAAAATTGGAGACAGTGAGATGTTTGGTTGTGATGGACAAAACAGATAAAACTGTCTCCGTCTCGAGGACAGAAATGTGTTTGGTTGCAGTTGACAAAACATAAAAATAGTGTCAATGACTAAATTACCCCTGCAATATAATATGATTGAAATATGTAATTCATTGATTATTTTAAAACGAATGATTTGTATTAGTAAAAAGTTTAACAAATAATAATAATAATAACAAAAAAAATTAATATCTAATAATAATAATAATAATAATAATAATAAATGCAAAATTTATAACAACAATAACAACAACAACAATAATAATAAATAATAAATAATAAATAATGATAAATAATGATGACGATAATAACAACAATGATGATGATGATGATAATAATAATAATAATAATAATAATAATAATAATAATAAATTAATAATAATAATAATAATAATAATAATAATAATAAATTAATAATAATAATAATAATAATAATAATAATAATAATAATAATAATAATAATAATAATAATAAGATAATTAATTTCTTATAAGAATAATAATAAGAAGAAGAAGAAGAAGAAGAAGAAGAAGAAGAAGTTTAAAATTTATAATAATAATAATAATCACAATAATAATGATGATGATGATGATGATTATGAGTTTAATAATATAATTAAGAATAAAAAATTACTTATGTGGGGGGAGAGGTATTTCTGACATTTTCTTATGTGTTTTGTTTTTGTCTTTAGAACAATAATTTTTGTACCACAGTCTTGAAAGGAACAAAAAATTTTTGTCCTTATCCTCCGAAGACGGAATAAAAACAGGTGAGAAAAGTAAGTAATCACGTGGAGGGACAGAATTATTGTTTCTTGTCCTCTGTCCTTGTTGCTGAAGACAGCAACCAAACACGCTGTAACATAACTCTAAGGCTAGATAGTCTAAATGCTTTCTTCCTTTAAAAGTCTTAGGTATTGATGGGCAATATGATCACCAAAGCTACTTTGGAATTTTTCTCAAATGGTAGGATGCTTAAGGAAATGAACAAAACCTACGTGTACCTTATCCCCAGAAAAACCAATCAAAGCTCCCTACATGGTTATACAATATCTTGCTGCAATGTTCTCTAGAAGATTATGTAAAAAAATGACTCCAACAAGGCTCAAAGAAAAGTTGAAGGATATCATTAATCTAAATCAAGGAACATTCATACGTAGAAGGAGCATAAGAGATAACTTACTTCTAGCACAAGAATTTTTCAAGCATTATTAAAGTAAAAAAGAAAAAGCTTGAGAAGTTGCTTATTGAAAATGAATTCCAACAAAGCTTTTGATTCAATAAAATAGATTTTTTATTTAAATCATTGATTGCTTTTGATTTCCAATTCAATTTATTCCGTAGATTGAGCAACGTATCTCTACTACTTCCTTCACTTTTTCATCATACTCAGTCCAAAGCTCTACAGTGAAGCAGAATCTGAAGAGGTCTGATAATACGCAGTCTTACTCCTACATAGTAGAGAGGTTGTTTCCAGTTACTACCTCCTTCACTATTATAATTAATGGTGAACCTAACTTTTGATGGAGGCAAGTGGTTGAGATAAGGGGGGGTCCCTCTTTTTGTATTTATTCATAATATGCATTGAGGAACTAATAAGACTATTTGCTTATAAAATAGAGCAGGGGAAATGATTCAAACATCAGTGTAATTCATGAAGTTGAGTTTATATAACCTCTCATTTACTGGCGAGTACTACTAAGTGGAGTTAACCCTATCTCATTGCAAACCCTGATGGATTCATTACAATTTTTCAACTTATCTTAATTTTTGTTAGCTTTATAAATCTAGCAAGTAATCTATAATTTTTTTTTGGTTTTAGACACTAGGAGCTACCATTCAAATATCTTAGAATTTCAAGTTGTAGATAAGATAATTTTATATAGGGATTGTCAGTCTCTATTTAAATCCATTCACAAAAGAATACCACATTAGAACAATTACTCTTTAATGTTGGTAGGCTCCATCTGATTAAAGTTATGCTAAATAATCTTCATTTCTAGTAGTGTTATCATTTATATATGCCCAACATCCAATCAAGGATATAAAGAGGTTGTTGAAGAATTTCTTATGGTTTGAGAAGTCAAATAATGCTTTAGGGACTAAAGTTAAATAGACTGAGATTCACTTAACCAAGGAAGAGGGTCGTTTAAGGAAAAATTCTATAAGAAATAAACAAAGTACTATTTGTTAAAAGGGTCTAAAAGATCTTTGCAAACCAAGAGTCTAACTGGGTTGAGTGGATGTAACCTATATCATAAAAGAACAAAAATTTTAAGCATATCAACTCTTGGAGTCTCACCTAAATGCTAAAGTTAAGAAACATTGTATTTCAGGAAATGAAATTCATAGTTGAGAATAGGAGAAGAACATGATTTTGGTTTGATAATTAGATGAGCAAGGTTCTCTTTATAGATTTTAGGTTTAGGTAACGTTAGACTCTTAATATAATCCATATCTGGTGGAGAATGACATTGTAGATATATATAATTTAATACATTATGAGATCTATTCCTGATTATAAACCAAATTTGGAAGCATCAAATGGCAACGAAACCAATTTGGAGAAAACTGGTATGGTTTGGTAATAATTCTCTTAAGAGTTCCTTTATATTTTAGCTAGCAATTAAGTAAAGGCTAAAAACGTTGGACATATTAATAGGTATTTCTCTTACCAAACACCTTGTGTAAACTCTGCAACCAAGTCTTTGAAACGTTAAATCACCTCTTCTTCAATTGCTCCTTTTCGAACTCATTCTGAATCTAAACTTTGAGTGTGTGCAGAATACAATGATATAAGAGTAACGACATGTTTGTAGTATTGGCCAAGCAGGTGAGATATACTGACAAAGGCAACTTAAAAGTCTTTAAACTAGCCCTTAATTATATATAATATAAAAAGTGAAGAATAGAAGGATGTTCGAAAATGAATCCTAAGATTTCCATAATTTTTGTACAGGAATCTGTGGATTACAATGACAATAATGATTTGCGTGGATTTCAAACTCCCTAAAAGTGATTATTAAAGTTAACGTGGAATCAAAAGTTACTATCTCCTGTTCAAAATAAAAGTCATTTTAGAGAGATTTTAATTATTCAAAATAAGTATCATTTGTTACTTTTCATGCATGATTATAATTTTACTTCCAAAATTACCCTTTAATTTCTCTCACATCCTAATTACACAAATTATATTTTTAAGGTACTTCAATATGTAATTAATAAGATTATATCAAATATTTCATTAACTTTCTTAATAAGTGTATATCCTGCTAAAACGACACTTATTTTAAATAGGAGGGAGTAGTTGGTAAGGCAATTGTTCACCTCAATCAATGCCTGGATTCGTCCATCTTTAGCCTCGATTTTGACTATTGTGCAATTAGTTGGCTGATACAGTTATAAAACCTACCCTTATGGGAAGAAGTTCAGTGGCGGAAATTTGATTTTGTTCAATTTCCAATATATAAAAGCCATTAAATGTACGGGTAATGGTTTGAAGAGTAGAGTATAAATACACTACAATAGTAATTGCCATACCCCTGGCGGTTAAGGACGGAGACAGTACACGTTTATGCCCCTTCCGCACGGGCAAAGTAAAATTGCCAATGGCGTTTGGATCTGTAGATATCTGGTTCAGGGTATTAATTAGGACTGGACAAGGACCTGAAGCTAAGGCTTTCCATATTTTGTTATTTAAAAAAAAAAGCTTTGATTACATATCATATTTATTGTTTTAGTAAATACTTTTAAAATAATAATTAATTAGATGTGTTGAAGTGCGTATGTTAACATTTGAATGTCTTTAAATTATGACAAAAGGAGAATCTTAAACACCAATAAAAAGTAAAAACTAATCTAGCTAGATAGGAGTTTATAATTATAATAAAATAAATATTTATAGAATAACGAAAACAAATTATGATTAGACTCTTAAATTACCCTTGGAGGTCAAATAGTATATTTTGGCTTTAAAATAGAGGCCACTATAATTATACATTTGACACTTAAGGATTAAAAAAAATTTATGTTGTATAATAAAATTCCAAAATTTTCACTCATACAAAAAGTTATGGTGATTTAAAGTTGATATATTTATTTATGATTTGTAAACTTTTGGATTGGATTAGTGATTATTATCTCCTACCAGAATGAATGAGAAAGTGTATCTTCTTTCCATGCCTTCACAAAATTTTCAACTTCTAAATCCATGATCTTCTAATGTTTCTCTTTGCCATTAGCTTCTTTAGCATTTTTGTACTTTTCTTTTTGTTTTCCTTTGTTCGCCTTCCCTTCATTCCCCACCTTTCCTTAAATTCTTTACTTATGCTCTCTTATGTAATTTTCTAATCATATACCATTTAAGTTCCATTCTGGTCATTGATTCCCTCCATTCCTTCATCTTGTTGTCTTCTTTAAGTTCTAGTTTATGCATAGTTCCTTTTGCTTAGGTAAGATCTAGTTCCTTAGATATTCCTATAATCCTTGGTTCCTCCTTTTCAAGCCATTTGTTTTTTTTAACCATTTTAATAACGGTCATTATCTGGCTCCAACCTTTAGTCACTTTTTTCCTTCTTTAAGCAGTTCTTTAGTCATGTTTAACCAGATATACAACAAGAGGGTTCCTCCTTTCCACCTCTGATTCACATCTTATCCCAATAGGTTGTTACTCTAAACTTGCTCTAATTCCGTCTTTCATAAGAAAAATATGGAGCCAAGTCATTAACGATACAGCTGGAGCCTCCTTCTTCTAGTACTTCCCTCCCTCTTCTTTAAATGACCAACTTATTGTTACTCCCCTTTGGAAGTCTTAAAGGAAGGAGCTGCAAAATAGTCAAGTTCTCTTGATGATTTCTTCTTGGACAGAAGACAAGCATTCACGCTAGTTAATACTTAGGCACAAAAGACATGTAAAGTTATTGTGCCCAAATAAGTTCTAAAAATACCTAGGCTATCCTACTCGCAAGTATGCGAGGTAATTGTAGTGATTACCTAGGGTCGTCTTCCACGGAAGTGAAATTCGTTCACTTAAATTAACCTTGAATAAAAATAAAACATATGCAATCCTAAACATTCTATCTTGATTTGTTGAGTGAAGACTTTAAAGAAAATAACAAAATTAAACTAAAAAATAAATGGAATAAACTGAGAACAAAAAAAATAGATTAACTGAAGTGGAAAGCTCTTGAAAATTAATTTCACTAATTTAATCTCCGATGCATGACTAAAGGGAAATGATTGAATAGTTGTCTCACTAAAATTACCTATCAAATTCTAAATGAATTCAAATAACAAATTAATCTAACTTTCTTATTCGAAAATTTTATCATCCAAATTAATTATTAAGCTCAACTAATAATTATTGGTTAAGTTAATATATTTCTAATTTTTAACCTAAGCGTTCATAGTTTCTCATTCTATATTAAACTTCTTCTCCCAATCCTTCGTTTAGTAGCAAAATGATGCAAATTTTGATTATGCTAATACATCCATTCAGTTAAGAAACTATAGCAAACAAAAGGCAACAACACAATTCCTCAATTATGCATATTTGACTAAAATAGCTACATTAATCCTCAAGAAAAATATATCACCCACCATCACATAAATAACAAGATTCATCATATTCAAATACTTCAATCCCATCTTGCTCAGTATAACATAGGTATTTAAGCAATAAATCAAGCAAATAACTAAATGAACTATCAAAAGATAGCAAAGTATCAGTCAGTTAAGTTAACTAGATAATGAGTCTGGTAAAATAACAAAGAAACAATGTAATAGATAAAGAACAAAATAAGCAAACAAGGATCGAATGAGGGAGTTGTAGTGATCTCTTGCCCCTCTCAAGCTTCCTCTCGCCTTGTGCTTCTGTTTAGCTCTCACCCAGGAGATGTTCACTATGTTTCCACCTCTCTGATGTTCTTCTTCTTCACCAGACTCTCTCTGTTCTCTCTTCTCTTCCTCCTTTGTGTGAAAGATGTGTATGATGGATAAGTCTCCCAGAACAAGTCTCTGTATGAAAGATGCGTATGATGGAATGAATGAATGTGTTTGTGAGAATGTGTCAACACCCTCTATTCCCCTTTTATTTGTAGTATGACTCTAGGCTTAGGGTTTCGAACCGTCCCTCTTATACATGACATGCAACAAATTGATTAATTAAACGGGATGACAAGTTTTGTCACCCCCATGAGGGCACTTGTCACCGTGGTGACAAATTATGTCACCACCTTTCTTTTTTTTTTCCTTTTCATGCAAAATTATTTGAACTTTCACTTTAATCTTTATGCAAAATTCACAAAATAATCCAATTAATATTCATGTAATATTCACACCATTTCCACTCAATTTATCTCACATTTGGATCAAAACAAAATGATTTGTAACCAAAATCAAGATATGAAGGCAATTAAAAGCAATAGAAACTATACACAACAATTCCCCCACACTTAAACTATACTTATTGTTGGCCCCCGGAAATTTTTTTTCTCTAGTTAAGTATGATTTAAAAGAATTTTGAGGTTTTGATAGATTAAATTGTTGGAGTTAATTATTATGTCAAGTTTAGTCGGATTTTATTGCATGGATTGATGGAATTTAAGTGTTAATGTTAGTAAGATTTTATGACATAGGTTAATTGAATTGAAGTATTAAAGTTGCAAGATTGTATAAGGGCGAATTGGGCATTACACTTAAGGTTATATGACATAAGGCATAAAAGAAAGTGTAGAATGGAATTTTTATACCTATTAAGTGTATGAATTGAAATAAGAAGAGGGGTCTTGCTTTTAAGAAGAAGAGAGCAACGTGAGTGAGGGAGAGAAGAAGAGAAATACGAAAATGGAAGAAGAAAAGAGAGGGTTTTGTTCTTGAGAGAAAAGAAGGAAGATCTAAGATGATTTTGAGGTTGATCAAGAAGAGAAAGGAAGAAAAGAAGAGAAAGAAGAGCAAGCTAGGGTTTCATGGTGATTGAAGAGCTTTAGATAAATCAAGTATAAGCATAAACCCTTTTTGATTTGTTAAATGGAGCATGTTTGATGATAGTTAGAAGTGAAAATAAAGTGAATATATGTAGGAAGTTGTTGATGAATGGTTTATGTAAATGTGATATTGTTTGGTTAATGATCAAATGTAGTTTATGAAATTGTTGCGAATGATATTGGGTTAAAATAAAGTAGAAGAGATGGTTTAGGGTTAAGATGGGTTATATGTGAAAGATGGGAAGTAAAAAGGGGAAGAATGTGGAAAAACATATTCTCGGAACATGTTTATGGAGAAGTTTGCCGCGGCGAACTCAACTTTCTTGCACAGACATATTTTGGTATTTTAGGCATAACGTTTTATGTAGTTATCAAAATGGAGTGATTTTTAATTTGGTGTAAACTAGTGACATAGAGCTACAAATGGTATGAAGGACTTGAGTTCAACTTTAGTCTCTAAGGATTTCAAATTTTGGATGGAAGTTGATCATAGAATGTTGTTTTAGTATAAGAACAACCTGAAAATGACTAGGGCATAAATTTTAGAGTACCAAACAAAATTGAATGATTTTGTGTTATTAGAAACTTAAGACAATGAGGAACAATTTTCTAGAAGGAATTGTTATCAAATTTTGTCATTTACTTGATAAGAATGATCATAGAAAATTGACCCAAAGTTTGGGACTTTTAGAAGAGTTTGAGTAATTAGAATTTATCTTAGTGAATATGTTATATATGGGTCCTCAAATTGTATTCCTATTGAATGGGAATGTTTTTCATTGATAAAGGGACTCAAGGAAGG
>JANIJH010000002.1:42131150-42154606 GCA_024520975.1 Erythroxylum areolatum | reverse complement strand
TCAGTTCTGTTTTAGTATGAATTTTAATATTTTAATTCTTTTACTTGAAATAATGAAGTTCTCTCCATAATGGCTTCCAGAGAAACTAAACACTTTGCAGGTAAATTTTAAAAAATAGTTTTCAGCAAATTTACAAACGGAAAAAAATTTCGTTGGTAAATATATTGGATTTTACCGACAGAAAAAATTTCGTCGCTAATTACCGACGGAATTACAAAATCCGTTGGTAATTTTCTGACGGAAGAATTTACTGACTGAACAAAATAACCGTCGTTAAATTTACAGACGAAATTTTTTACTGTCGGTAATTCCGTTAGTAAATTTACCAACAGAATATTTCCGTCATTAAATTTACTAACGGCCATATCTCCGACGCTTTTTTTCGTGAATAAATTCCGTCGCTAAATAAGCTTACCGACGGAATATATACAAATTCCGTCGGTAAATTCAGTCGCTAAACTCTATTTTTTTTGTAGTGATGGGTGTTACTGATTAATTTAAAGGAAAAGCTAAAATAAGAATAAACTAACAAACTTGATAATTAAAAGATTGGGCCAACCATGTTAGGATTATACTAAATGTGACTAATTGGGGCATTATCTCAACCCATACGGGTTGATATATATAGACATTAGGCCTACTCTGTAGTTAAAGTGATTTTTTAAAATAAAATAAAAATATAAAATTATATTTAATAATAAAATTAATTTTAACTTATATTTAATAATAATTTATTTTTAGATATTATTAAAAGTAGTTTATACAAATTACTTTTCATATAAACTAGATTTAAAACATAAATTAAAGTTTAACGAAATAGTCTAGAGTCAAAGAAATAGTTTTGAGAGACCCATATTGCTTGAAAAAAAATAATCAAGAACAAGGCTAGAAAACTATTCTAACTCAAGTCCATAGTTTTAGGGATTGAAGGTGATTGAGAGAAAGATTAGTGGAACATGTGAATCTGTTTATAGAAAGTGAAGGAATTGGAGTTAGAAGAGTCAGTTGATTCAATCTTGAGAGAGAATCCATCAAGAATAAGGTTAAGAGGCTCGGAGTAAGTAGTTAAGTTACATTTGAAGCCAATCTAGTCGCAGGGTGAGTTATCATCCTGATTCCAAGACAATATCTTTTCATCTAGATCTTGAAGGTAAACTTTAAAGCTGATCAAGTTAAGCACATCATCATTTAATGGAGGTTTCGAAGATCTCATACATCATGATAGCAATAGTGAAGATAAGAACAATAACAATAAGGTAATAATATTGTGCTTCTAACATTGTCAAAGGAGTCACAACGCATGGGATTATAGTTGACAACGTGGACTTCATATGCAATATCGAAGAGGTTAATTAAGACTATTGATGACATTGCCAACTAAGAGAAAGTTATGGGACTTGGACCAGACAAGATCTTAGATGTCTTCATAGTTTTAAAGGAGATAAGGTTGGAAAGGGGCTTGAAGGGGGTAGGCACTATGAAGAGCATATGGATACATTTCCTTTTAAGGATTTCAATAGTACAAGCACATTTCTTTTTCCTAGTTTAGAGTTCAACAAGATCATTAGTTAAAGATAAGTCGCCTTGTACCTCATATCAAAATTGTCAGAAACAAGACATGTATTGGTAGAGGTATTTACCCATTTCATCTTCTTATATCCTTTAATATTTTATGTATTAATACTTGATGTTCTCAATTTTTTATCAGTCTGTCCAAAATTCTAATCTAAATAGTGTATATTTTATCATTTAAAAATCAATCACACTCATTTAGATTTTGCAAATTTTATATTCATAGCTTATTTCCTTTTTTGTTTAGTTATACTATTTTTATTTATTATTTTCTTGAAATTAAAATAAATAGCATTCTAGAGGAATTTAGACATAATTGAAAAGCTTTGAAAAATGGAGGGATCAAATTAAAAAATCCAAGGAGATTATGTACTAAAAATAATTTAATTCTACGGAGGAGGAGAAAGCTCAAAATGATGTCCGAACATTAAAAAAACGTGTAAGTTGAGAAGCAACAAAAGACCTGTTTGAAAAATGACGCACGCATATTTTAAATGTGAAAAAGTATAAAACAACAAAAACAGAGAGACGTTTGAAATAGAAACACATATCCTCGCATGGGAACACGTGCATGAATTTTGCCACCCGTTTGTCAGCCTTCTATTTTCTCCTACTTGTTTGGTCGATAAGTTTGGGAAATGATCATATGGAATAAAAAAAAGAGTGACTTGTTATATATTAAGTATTACGATATCCAAGTTTCAAGCTAAGAGATCTCTTCAATTAATTAAATATAATATAATTAATTAAAATAATATTATAATATAATTAATTAAAATGTAATTAAAAATATATAATTAAATTAATTATATTATAATATTTAATTACAATATAATAATTAAAATATAATTAATTATATATTTTTTAGCAATTAAATATAACTAATTAAAATATATTAAAATTTGATATAAGAGAAAAATTTAGCAAACTTTTATTTCTTAATATTTTTAACAAATTAACCACTATCAATAGGAATGATAATCATTCTTTCGTTTTAACCAACCATTATAATTATAATGATTATATCAATTCTCATTCTTTACTATATTCATTCTCATTCCTATTATTATTATCATTTTGATGGTTAAGAAATTTTGTTTCTTTTTTAACTAATATTTTAAAAATCGAACCATTAAATTGAAGATTTAAAAAATTTAATCAGTATTAGACTCCAATAAAATTATGGTCATCTAGGTTTTCAGGTATAAGGACGTCAATTTTGGCTTGAGTTTTTCGGCCAATGCCAACTCGACTCATGGCCTGACCAAAATGTCTAAAGTGACGTCATTTTGTGAAAAACGACATCGTTTTTTAATTTTTTAAAAAATAGAACCGGATGGGCCAAGTTAGGCTCGAGCCGCTCCACGAGTTGGTCAGGCCACCCCTACCCATTGAAATGCATATTCAAGTATTTATCTATTAGACTAACCTTTTCCCTCTATCATTATTTTAAGTTTAACACTAGAGCGTAAAAAAGGAACTCAAAAATGCTTTTAAAAGTCAAAATCAAAGAGTCCTTCAAACATTGCTAAGGTTATGTTTGGTTAGACGGAAGTTTTTTAATAGAATGAAATGAAATGAAATAATTTATAATAGAATAGAATGTAAATAGATGTAATATTAAAAAATTATTGTTTGGAATGGATAAAAGGGTTCATAATGTAATATAGTGAAATGTTATTTGTTAGAGATAAAAGAGTTCATAATGTAATATAGTGAAGTGCTGTTTGGAAGAATGGTTCATT
This sequence comes from Erythroxylum areolatum, assembly GCA_024520975.1. Classification (NCBI taxonomy): domain Eukaryota; kingdom Viridiplantae; phylum Streptophyta; class Magnoliopsida; order Malpighiales; family Erythroxylaceae; genus Erythroxylum; species Erythroxylum areolatum. The sequence goes on along the minus strand of JANIJH010000002.1, from coordinate 42,151,289 downwards.
ATATAATATAATGAAATGTTGTTTATTATTTTACGTTTCATCATAAACCTCCCAAATCGAAGCCAACTTACTTTTACTATTTAGGATAAAATAGGATGTAATGTGAAACCCTCCATTTCCATCCTATTCCATTATGAACCTCCTCCTAAATGATAGAATAATATTACATTCAATTCTCTTCTATTGATAACCACCCAACCAAACATAGCCTAAGGGTATATCAAAAATTTTAAATTCTTTTAAGTTTCAATTCTTGCTATATATATATATTGCTCATATATTAATGATGAAATATAACTAAAAGTGTCGATATATATATATATATTTGTTCAACACTTTTAGTTATATTTCATCATTAATATATGGTATTGCTCATTCAGAATTGTTAGATTGATGTTTAATGGTCAAGGTGATTTGACAAGTGTCAGTTTGTTTGAAATTTGTTCCCTTTCTCAAGTCTTCAAGAGATGTAACGTTAGTTTGTGGTTTTGATTTTATTATTAGTATTAATAGTGATTAGAGTTCATTTTTCTTGTTTTAAAAAAATTAAACAATGATTTCCACTACACTAAAAACACACTCAGTGTATTATTTGTCTAAACACTTAGATTATAGATACTTAATAAGTGTAAATTGCATCATATTTTAGGGTTCAGTTTAATATGTATTGCATTAATTCAACCGCTTAGTATATGTTTAGGTTAGAATTGTGTTAGTTCGTTAATTATTTACGTTTAAGTGTTTTTATGGGTTAATACAAGTCTTGGAGCTTAAATATTATATTTTTAAGGTATCTTGATGTGTTTGTTAGTCTTTCAGGGTTAATATCGAAGAATAAAGAAGTTTTAGAGACATTTAGTGTAATAGCCCATTCCTACACTTAAGAATTTAACTGCTATATAAAGTCATATGAGTCATATCATATGAGAATACATGAAGTGCATTTCATTTACATGCATCATATTCATATACATACATGAATTATGATTTAGTACACATTGTAAAGATAGTTTATGCATTCAATTGATTTATTTCAGGGTATGAAAGATTTTAAATGTTTATATTGTGATTTCATGATTGTGAATTGATCATATCTTAAATTCTAGTTAGATGGACTATAACTAGTAAATTGGAAATTTTTGTCACAATTGGATGATTGATGAAGTGTTAGGTGCATCTAGTCTAGGAAAAATATTAATTGGCAAGAGCATGGGTTAAAAAGGGTGTGGTAGGTTTAAGAACTGAGATAAGTCTAGAGGTGGCAAAGACATAAACACGTGTCACTATTATGATAAGTTAGGACATATTAAAAAGATTTTCCTATAAGCAGAAGAGGGATCAGAAAAGCAAAATTTTCATAATGATGGAGATGATAAGAATACAGTCACAATAGCTTCAAATACAGATGATGAGGCATCCTTAGTTTGTGCAATAAGTAAATGCTTCCATGTTACTAATTCAGGTTCTAAGTGGTTGATTGACACGAGAGCTTCGTACTATTATGTTCTAAAAATGTAGTAGTTCTCAAATTATAAAAGAGACTTTGGGAGCATAAAGATAGGAAATAATTAAGATTGTCAGTATGAGTGATATATAAGTTCAACCGAACATTAGATAGATGCTTATGGACTGTAAGAGATGTACGACACATCCATTATTTAAGGCTAAATTTGTTATCGATAAATATGCTAAATCAACAAGGATTTAAGCACACTTTTGGGGATAGGAAGTGGAAACTATCTAAGGGAGCAATGATTGCTTCTCAAGGAGCATTGTGTTACACATTATATAAGACACACTTATTAGTGTGTAGTGGTGGAGAAGCATAAACATTTAAAGAGGAAAATTTTCAAATATGTGGCATCGATATTGAGGAACATGAGTGAAAAGGGAATAAAGTTTTTGGCTAGTAAATCCCTTATTCCAGTCAAAAACACTTCACCCTTAAATTCTTGTGATCATTGTTTGGCAGGAAAGCAACATAGAGTCTCTTTTAAGAGAAGATCTATAAGAAATATAGAGATATCGTAGTTGGTATATTCAGATGTCTATAGCCTAATTAAGGAGGAGTCACTAGTAGGTAACTTATATTTTGTTACATTCATTAATAATACTTTAAGGAAGACTTGGGAATATATGTTGATAGAAAAGAGTCAAGTATTTGAAACTTTTCGAAAGTTTCATGTCATGGTGGTAGATAGGGAAGTCGAGAGGAAGTTGAAATGCCTACGAAAATATAATGGAGGTGAGTGTACTTCTAAAGTGTTTGAAGATTATTGTACTCCGCATGACATTAGACATCAGAAGACCGAACCAGGGACTCCACAACATAATGATGTTACTAAGAGGATGAACAAAACTATTATGGAGAACGTTCGTTGCATGCTTAAAATTTCCATACCGCTAAAGACATTTTAAAATGAAGTAATAAAAAATGTAGTCTATTTTATCAACTAAGCTCCCATAGTTTCGTGGAATTTTGAGACTCTTGAAAGAGCATAGACTAATAAAGATTCCACATACCATTATTTGAGAGTCTTTGGTTGCAAGATACTTAGAAATGTACCCAAGGATCAGAGACAAAAGCTTAACTCAAAAGTAATACCTTGCATCTTTATTGAATATGGTGGTGATTAGTTTGGCTTTAGACTATATAAACTAGAGAAGTAAAAGGTAATTAGGACATGGATGTGGTATTATAAGAGCACGAGAGAGGTGTTGATCTTGTGCGAAGAGATAGAGTTACTTATAGTAGCTCATCTTATGATGGTGTTAATTCTTCTCTAATTTCTACCACGTCTGAGTAGTCTATAGGTAAAGAAGATGAAGTGTATGACCATACATACATTGATAGTGATCAGGTACAACTTGATAATAATGAGCTACGTGAACCACATCTGGACAATACGGAAGATGAGTTATTGATGATAATGAGAAGGGGAGCAACTGGATCTAATAGCTAGTGATATACAACTTCAAAGGTCGTTAAGGGAGAAAAGACCACTACTGAGGGGGAGCTTGAGAATATGCAAGAGGATGCATTTTGTGAAGGAATATATCTCCTGCTCGTAGCTATGAAGGAAGAGATGAATTCTTTGAAGAAGAATGATACATATAAGCTTACAAAGCTTCTAAAAGGTTAAAAAAAACCACTGAAACATAAGTGGGTGTTCAAGATAAAGAAAGATAGTGACAAGATAGTGAAGTATAAGGTAATGTTAGTGGTTAGTCAAAAGAAGGCATAGATTTTGATGAAATCTTCTCGCTAGTGGTTAAGATGACCTCAATTCAAACAATATTGGGTTTGACTATTGACTTGGATCTTGAACTTGAACAAATGAATGTTAAAACATCTTTCTTACATGGAGATTTAGAAGAGGAGATATACATGGAGCAACCAAAAGGTTTTAAATCCAAAGGCAAAGAGAATCTGGTTTGCAAGTTGAAGAAAAGCTTATATGGGTTAAATTAAGCTCTAAGGCAGTGGAATCAGAAGTTCAGTTCCTTTATGATGTATTATGGTTACAGACTAACTTATGTTGATCCTTGTATATATTTCAAGAAGTTCACAAGTGAGAACTTCATCATTCTTCTTTTATATGTTGATGATATGATAATTGTAGGTCAAGATAGTGGAATTAAAATCTAAAAATTGAAGAAGGATTTATCTAAACTTTTTTATATGAAAAATTTGGGACCTGTAAAGTAGATTTTAGGCTTGGAAATAACTCAAGATAGGAAGAGTAGGAAATTATGGTTATCATAGGAAAGATACATTGAACGAATGATAGGAAGGTTCAATATGAAGCATGCCAAGTCAGTTAGCATGCAACTGGCACCTTAATGGAAAAGGAGAAAGATGTTACGTCTTCTATTCCATACTCATCTATAGTAGGTTTTTTTTTTAATGTTTGCAATGGTGTGTACAAGATCAGATATTGCATAAGTTGTTGGGATAGTAAGTATATTCTTTTCAAATCCAAAGAAAGTTCACTGAGAAGCAATAAAATGGAATTTGGGATACTTGAGAGGTACATCAAGGTGGAGTTTATGTTTTGGTAATGGTGAGCCAACTCTAAAAGATTATACGAATGTAGATACGACCAGAGATTTTGATGTAAGAAAAGCTACTTTAGGTTTTTTGTTCAAGTTTGCAGGGCGAGCCATCTCTTTGCAATCTAGGCTACAAAAATGTGTGACTTTGTTTACGATTGAATTAGAGTATATAGTTGTAGTAGAAGCTTGTAAGGTTATGCTCTGGATAAAAAGGTTTTCCCAAGAGTTGAATGTAAAACAAGAAGATTGTAGTATTTTGCAATAGTCATAGTACTATTGATTTGAGCAAAAATACTATAAATTACTCCACACAAAACACATAGATGACAAATATCATTAATTAAAGTCCATAATTGAGGAGCAGTAATTGATGTTGAAGGAGATTCCTATGAACATTAACGTAGAGACACTGTAAGTCATATAATTCTTGCTCTTGAACGATTAACGTAGAGACACTGTAATTTCATCTAAACTTCAGTAGAGGTTTTGGCCATGACTTGAAAAGAACAAGACGCAATTATCGCACGAAGAGTTAATTGGTCCTGTTGATACCACTTTTGGAATTCATGATTGGGAGGAATTACACCATCAGGGTCAATATTTTTTTATTCTATCAAACATAGCCTTGAAGTAAGGCAGAAATTTGAGCGCGCCAAGTTGCAAAGTTGTTAGACGAATTCAATTTAAGTGGTAAGTTTTGTGCAGCATTCAAGAATATAATATTTGAAGAAGAAGGAACAGAGTTTGTAGTTAGCCATTGTCGGCCATTAGGATCAATACTCGTCAGAGTAAAGATTTGCTCCGGTACCACAATAAGCAATAGCAAATTAAGAAATAAAGGTACACTTTATTTATTAAGTTTTATCAACATTTATATAGTTGATATAAGTTATTTATGCATTTAAAGTATAAATTGTAATTGCACCGAAAGGATAAGATAACCATATTAACTATTAGACCAATTCTTCCTAAACACATGTTATGTTCCTCGTCCATTCATTTTTTATAGGAAACACATTAATTAATTGTTTGAGCGTGTTGACATGGTATTGCTTTGATTTCTTTCATTTCATTTGATTGAAATAAAGATCCAAGACATCCCATTAGAAGAAAGCCTTGTCCCGGTTCGTTTTTCTTGGAGCTTCAAACACGAAACATCTATCGGCTTCATTTGGCAGTAGGAAACATTTACTTTCTCGTGTCTCTTTGATAGGACATGGAATGGAAGTCTTGGTTTTGCATTTAGTCAACACGATGTGTGGCGATGGTAACTCAAACCGCGTTGTTTGAGATTTAATACATGTTATAGTTCACGTGTTCAAAAAAGTATTTAATACACCTTACTGTTTACGTGTTCAAAAAAGTATTCTTGGTTGCCTATATCGATAGTACAATACTTAATTACGATAAATAAAAAACAACTCGTTAACATCAACCGGAGACCCCTGCGTGTCCAAAGTTTTGAGTGAAGTGATCGAGTCTAACGCGATGACCGATGGGAACAATTTATAAAACAGTCCAAATTTTCGGTACGAAGGACTAAGATAACCAATGGTATGATTATTTATAAATATTAATGACAGGATGGTTCTGGGGTCAATTTTGAGCTGATCGGCCTATGGGTTAGACTACAGGTCAAATTTTTTGACTCGATCGGGTCACTAGTTGGATTCAGGCCAAGGCCGTCTTGGACAGCCTGACTTGATGTTCAATAAAAAAAGTACAAAATATGTCATTTTTAAAAAATTTTAAAAAAATTACTAAATTGAGCCGATCTATTATTATCCTTAATCTAATGATTAAAATTTCATCTATTTTTACTAGTGTGATTTTAATAAATTAATAAATTTTTAATTTTTTTAATAATTTTTATAAAAAATATCAATTTTTATAATTTCACAAATTTTTATATACTAAAATAAATCAATTAATTTTTATTTACTAAATTTTTAATTAAATTTCAAATTCTATACAAAATAATCTCATTTAATTATATTTAAAAATTTTAATTTAATTTAATTTTTAATCAAATTTATAAAGATGTAACTTTTTAAAAATTTTAAAGCATGGATACGGTCTACAAAGAGTTAAAGAGGGGTACGTAATCTGTATCATAAGTTACTATTTGATCTCATTTTCACGTAGAAGGCTCCAAAAGTTATAAAAAGGCCTATGAAAAACATCATTGTGCCAAGCACTGATTCCGTTAATCAACATAGCTAAAGCTTTTGCACTTCCAAATCAAATCTTTCGGGCACCGAACCGCTAACTGTTTCTTTATTTCTTATGTTTATTGCGTATGCAGTTTCAGGTGAAAGTATAATTATATTCAAACGAGAAGTATTAAATACTCATTAACTCTCTCCCAATTCCCAAAGATAAAGAATTAGGGTTATTTGGTTTTATTTTTATTTCTATTTTTCAAAAATAAAAAACTTGTGTTATAGTTAATGTAATTTTAATTTTACTTTTAATAATGATAATAGTCAAATATTAAATAAAAATGAGAGACAAATTGTTTTTGTAATTTAATTAAGTAAATAATTTTATTTTAATATCTTATCCAAAATATATTAATAAATATTAGTTAAAATTCATTATATTTTATTAATAAAAATTTTGAAATTTATTTATAAACTAATGATTACTTGTTAATGTAGATTTTAATAATTAAATTATCCGAAATTTATGTATTTTAACTTATGTTAATTAAATATATTTATTAAATGAAGTTTAACTTTGAAGATATTTTAATGTTAAAAAATATATTTAAACCAATTATTTGAATAAATTAAATAATGTAATTATATTAATCATAATTTTTATTAGTAATTAAATAATATATTTAGTTGATAATATATTAACTTATAATAACAAAAATAAAAACACTAAATTGAATGTTTTTCATAAAAACACTAAATTGAATAATAATAAGGACCATATGTATCTTACTAGGACCTTTTCCTCAAGCTTCACGATTTGAAATCAGATTCTGTGCAGTGCTTCCCCACTTAACATTCTCTGTAGGAAATCTAAATCAAATTTCTTTAATGAATTTCCATCAATGACTCTTCAGTCGATTACTAGTCATCTGGAGAGGTGAGATTTTGATCCATTTCATTAACTAGAGATTTTCTCACTTGGTAATCGGAGTGGGCTAACGCCTAACCCCCATAGTAGTAGTTCGCATTTTCCATATTTTAACTGCGTTCCTGGCAGAAATAGATAATAGAAATAAAGAGCCACAAGCACTAATATCGTGAAGATTGACAGACCATCCTTCCACAACTAAAATGTGCAGCTCTGCTAAGGCCATCCGTTACACCTAAAATTGCATTCTCACTGTTGGATAGGATACGACAAGTCCTCCAATGAAATATATTGTTATATCGTTTCATACTTGGATGGAAATGGCGGTGGTTGCAAGAGACCTAGCTCCTTGGCAAACATGGCAAGAAGGGACATACAACTTGGTACATGGTCGACCAATAAACTTACCGAGAAAGCCGCTTAAAATTTCATAGTTATAACCAGCTGCTTTGCCACCCGTTTCTGTTGTCCTAGCAACAACTATCAATTTCGTTGGTCTGTCTGGATGTATAGTCTACGACCCAACAAATATGGACGCTAAGTTCGTATAATGGCCAGCATCTCTTAGCTTACGTAAGCCATGATGATTTTGAATTCTTTAAGGCTCCGCACATGAAAGCAATAGACTTGCCCTCTGAGTTAGATCCACACCAATTTCTTCATTATTCCTTAAAGCATCAATTCAAAAACTAAAAGGTTAATTAAAATTCGTGAAACCAATAATGCCTTAGTAGCGAAACTAAGATAGTCGTTAGTTTTTAAGCCTAAAGCATTATGGATGCAAATTCTTTCTGCTAAGTATCATTTTGATGCTAACAACATTACAACTTCTCTTGATGCTACTAGCAGTTCAATAGTTTGGAAGAGTATAAAAGCTATTTAGCTCCATGTTCTTTAGGGCATGAAGTGGATGATCTGTGAAGAATCTAGGACTCGATTTTGGATGGACTCTTAGGTTGAGGATTTGGGACCTCTTATTTCCCATGCAGCGGCTCCTATTCCACAAGCAGTTACTAATCTCTATAGTCAACACTTTGTGGATATTGCAGGTAATTGGAAGTGGGATGCGTTCCAATCTCTGCTCCCTTCTTCGATTTGCATATCCATTGCGGATATTTTTCCTTCTAAGCCCTACTTAAGACCTGATAAGTTGATATGGGGAATGTCGAACACTGGTCAGTTCACTATTGCATTGACATATTCCATGATAATGGATCACTAGACTATTATTCTAATGAATTTTGGAAGGCAATACGGCATTGGAAGGGTCCTCAACGAATTTGCTTATTCTTTTGGCTCCTCGCGCAAGATCGATTACTTTATAATCAACAAGTTCACTAACATTTAACTACTAATGTTGTGTGCTATCATTGTCAAACTGAGGAATCTTCGTTACATGTGGTGCATGATTGCACCAAAGCACGTAGTTTGTGGTGTGCGTTCCCTCCACAAGTGGTTTGCTTTGATATTTTCAACCTAAACACTCATGAGTGGCTTGCTATGAATCTCCAAAAGCACCGGATTGTGTTTGGCTTTGATTGGTTAATTATTTTTGGTGCTGCTTGTTGGTTTCTATGGTCTTGGAAAAATATGACCCTTTTTTATGAGCACTTTCTTTTGCCGACTTCCCCTACGTATTATGTATTGGAGTATGTTCATAGGATTTACAAGGCTTCAGTCTAGTAAGTAGAGCAAATCTTGGCCAACAAGCTCGATGTGAGCAACTTATAGGCTAGTGTAAACCTCTTGGGTAAGGTTGAATACAGATGGAGCATACAAAAGATCATCCTCTTCGCCCACAGTAGGTGGACTTATTTGTGATAGTTCAGGCATTTGGCTTGGAGGTTTTGTGTAGAATATTGACTAGTGCGTCTCTATTTCTACTTGACTTTGGGAAATTTTTTCGGGTCTCATGCTTGATTGGGATCTTGGTTATCGTCGGATTGAATTAGAAGTGGATTCTCTAGTGGTGACTAATATCCTGTCCTCCTTGACTAAACGGACAATGTCTCACAATCTCCTAATTATGGGTACCAAAGAGTTGTTTACTCAGAATTGGGTAGTTTTACCTCGTCAAATTTACAAGGAGGGTAATCGGTGTGCTGATTGGTTCGTCAACTTTGCAATTCATTTTGAGTTAAGGATTGCAACTTTTAATACTGCACTTACAGGGTGCCTCTCAATCCTCTTAGAGGATACGTCGGGGGTTTGTTTCCCTAGATTAGTCATGTAATGTGTCTCGTATTTTCTTTCCATTTCATTAAAAAAAGGTAATGCAAAAGTCGATGTGGATCTTTCTACTCGAATTGTCCCTTCTTTAAGAGATTAGTGAAAATAAATTTTATTATATAAAATGTAAAATCTACGCAATTTTATAAATTAAAATTATATTTTTAAACTTATCATTTTAAATTATTTAATTTGAACTTTAATATTTTTAAAAATTTTAATATGTTTTAAATGAACAAAAATTTTAAAAAATTAACTATTTATCAGTTAAATATCACTGTATTAATAATATGAAATCATTTAATATTTTAATTAAAAATTTATTTAGGTTGTGATGTGATAAAATAAAACCTACTATTTTAAATATATAAAAGTGAGGTCATCGGATCAAACTCACTTTTATAATTAAAAAATTACTTAAAAATATCTCTCTTCCCATATTCTGAGCACGTAACATAAGGATTCGAAGCTTTGGTTCTTCACCATTTCTTTGGACAATAAAGTTGATACGAAAGGTAAACTATCTGAAATATACATGCTCTTCATTGAACTTATACTTAAAAGGATGTTGGATAAGCATCTTACAATGTCCTCAGATATGTTATTTTTCTTAAAACCTACACGCTAGTTCTTTGACGAAATGTCATTTAAGGATGTCATGTTGTGAGAAAGAATGGTCTTCAATTATGTTCACTACGACATATGGGACTTTTAGCAACATAAAATTTTGCCCCTAAGAGTCCCAAAATCATTGCTAATTACTATTAGTGATGATTTGTTTTCGTCGCCTGTATCGTCATCAAATTTTTGTAGCAAAAAAATATAGATGTCGTATACACCAAATCATCGCTAACTATTTTTTGGCTACGATTTGTTTTTATAGAAAAAAGATATAGGTGATGTTTTTAAAAACGTCGCCAATTAATTTTGGCTATGCTTTACTTTTGTAACTAATAACTTTTAGCTACAATTTTGAAAACAAATCGTAGCAAAAAAACATGTCTCTTTGCTTCCTCATCGAAAGGAAAGGATTTGTAATATCGATGTAGCCGATGCCAATGATCTTTGGTCCTTTGTTTCAACAGTGAGATCACACAGTTTGAAACTTTAGAATTGTCGATATCGACGATATTGAGCTTCATTTGTGAACAAAAAGTAGAAGTGAAATCAATCTTTAAATAAGTAAAACAATATTGCATATAATTAAATAAAAAGAAAATTTACCGAAACTTTGTCCAAAGCATTCTCTAATAAGTTGTCTGCCTTCAACTATTTGGCATGCTTTAGGTAAGGCAATTCAATCTTGGCAATTACCCCCAACTCGCTAGATCATTTTAACAATTAAATCTTGTCTAGAGGACGACCTTGCGAGTTATCAATATGTATAGACAACTTGTTTTTCATTACAATATTCATTCGTTGCAACTCACAACTGTTAGTTGTACCTCTACCTTTATTTTTGGTGGCGATATTGGAACCTGACAACAAATGAATAATGATAAGAAAATACGAAATTAAAAATGTAAATATATATTTAAGCATATGTCTATTTATAATTGTTAAAATTAATAAACCTACAAATCCTTTAATACTAATTTAGGCAGATGGAGGTTGTTATTGACTGGCTTGATTGGTGGATAAAGTCAAATATTATTGTTAGGTAGGGTTTGATTGATCTAGTTGTTGTTGGGGAGGATCAAAACTTGCCCCATTCTTCTCTTTGTTTCTACCAGGTACCATTATATTGGATATCTATAATTCAAACATCAATAATATGCATAAACATAACTCAAATATCAACAATCCACATTAACATGTATGACCGTAATTATGTAGTTACATGATCGTGTAACTTCTTACACGGCCACATATCGTCTTGCACGGTTATGTATCTTCTTACACGACCGTGTATCTTCTTACACGATAGTGAATCTTCTTACACAACTATACGTCTTCTTACACGGTTGTGTATCTTCTTCCACGACCGTGTATCTTCTTATTTATTTGCATTTGTTGCTTCCCAAAACTTTAAAAGAAGTCTCCTTAATTTCAATTTACAAACTTAATTATCCTCCTTTTAAGTAATTTATCATTCAACAATACATTTAACAAACTTTTCCATTATATACAAATATTACCAAACTTTTCTATTTATTAACATAACTCAAACATCAACAATACATTTAAAAAAATAAAAAAACACTTTTATTACCTTCAATTATCATAATCAAGATCTTGAAAATCATCATCATTAGTTACATTAGGATTTAACTCTTCATCATTATTATATTTGGCAAAAGTATGATCATTGTCATATAGTTCATCCTCAATATAATCTTCATCTCCTTCAACAACAAGATTGGCTTGTACATAATCCACTTGTAATGTATTAGGATCAACATCTCTCCGATAAAATGATGATATATCTAAATCTTCTATTTGAATGGCTTCATTATTCAACTCTGATTCAATCTCTTGATATACTTTATCACCATCTTCACTCATTATACCATTTTACCTTTCATAAAAATTAAAGAGATTTCGGTGTTGAAACTTTTGAACAACCTTCTAATTGTTGCCTAATACAATCCCTTTGCTTTGAATCAAATCTTTGTGCTTTCTATTTAAAAAATTAAGTAAAGAACAGAAAATATAGATTGAACTACAAAATTTAAATATGAAATTTTGAATCAAAAGTAATATACTGTTAAGTCATGAATTTGCACTTATTTTATACTTAATTATCTTTAATGTGTTGAAATTATTATCCGAAATTAATGGAATTATCTGATAATTTTTTACAGATGATTTTCAACACCTTAGAGATGAAATTGAATAAAAAAGATGCAAAAGAATAAAGAAAATCTGAAATTCCAAGTTTGACAGCAATTCAGTGACTAAGCGTAGGCACGCCTAAGGATGGAATAAATCTGCAGATCAATTTTCAAAAGTCAAAATTGAGATTCTCACAATCTTTAAAGATTATATTGCCATCTTTTAAGGGGATTGACCACCTGAAATTGAGGGATACATTATCTGACGAGAATCAAGGAAAGATAAGAGGGAAATCGGCAAAATAAACATAAAAGGAGAGAGGATCACTATTCATGCAAGCTAGTTTAGATAGTTTTTCATTCTGCTATTTTCTTTCCAGTCTTTTTACATATTTTGCACTTTCTTCATTAGTATTTTCTTGTTTTTCAGTGAAGAACTAGGGATGGAGACTTTACGCTTTGTTATTTCTTTCGTTTTCGATTTTAGTATGAGTAGCTAAACTTATTGTCTTGGTTGAGAGGATCCGTGTTATCTGCTCTTATGTGTGAGATGTTTTGAATAAAGTTTATGTTGTTAATGAACATTGAATATCTTCTGATCTACTCTTTCTATTTGAATTCGTTGATTTCTAGGTGCGCAACTAGGGATTAATTTGTTCAATCGCTAGATTAACGAAATATGATGTCCAGTTTCACTAATCACAAGTAGCAATTAGGATAGCCTTCTCTACGTTAGAGTTGAAAATTTCTAAGGAGAGATTCACTTGATTAATTGCATGTCGTACATGTATTTCGCTTGCTTATTGGTTTTTGATTCGTAAAGCTATTATTCAATTAGACCTATGATCGTATCTAGGTTATTGTTTAATAAGAATGCTAGGATACATGTTTCTAGTCATTACACTTAAGAGAAAATATCCCTAATGAATGTTTGTTAATAATTGAAATTTTATATCGATGATCTATTTTAGCGTGATAACATCGGTGATCTAAAACCAATGTTTGTCTCTTAAATTTTCAGATCCAATTATTTATGTTAATTTCTGATTTATGTTATTTCTAATTTCTTAAATTATGTGAACCCAACCCCTCTCGTTTTTGTTACTTTGTTTTAGTTTTAAACTCGCTAATCTTTGCCGTTAAAAAATTCTCGTTGGAATGATATCTACTTACCACTACTACATGAAATTGTATTAACAGAAGTTATTTCTTTTAAATTTGGCTGCAGGCGATAGTAGTACCAAATTTTGGCGCTGTTGCTGGGAAATTTCTTAACGATTTTTGTTAGTGATATTTTTGTTTTTGTTTTTAGTTTTGTAGCTCTTGGTTACCTTGTCTTCTGTTTGTTTTATTTTCATAACTCTTTCTAATTTTTCGATCTTTTTGCGACATGACTCACTATCAGAATGCTTTTGATTCTGATTTTTCATATTATCCTTATTATGATAATGAGTTTCCATCTGTTGTGATTTTTAGGTTTGACCATCAAGTAGCGGATTCCATACCCTTAGCCGCGCAAGTACCGAGGGATGACCAACAAGCTAAGGTATGTAAAGTTTGTTTGTTTTTGGGTTATTCTTTTTGTATGTGTTCTTTTTTACAGGACACACAATATAGATTTGCTTCTTTACTGAGCTACTATTAGGAGCAGTCCTACTTCCAACTAGAGCCTCCACCTCCACCACCACCAAAAGCTAATAAGATGTCTTTGGAGGAGATCGTAATGACGTTGGCGAAGAGCATTCTTCAATTCTAGCAAGTAACGAGGAGTAGCTTGAAGACCGTGGAAGATCAATTGAGCCACTTAGTGGAGAGAATAGAAGCCCTAGTGTCTGCAAGAATTTTTAACCAATAGGAGAGTGATGTTGAGGAGTTGTGCATTCCTTCAGAGAGTGGAGACCATTTAGAGAACCCATAAACAATAAAGGAAGAGCAAGCGGAGTTAGAAGAGGAAGAGGTTATAGTTCGAGAAAAGATAGAGGATGTGCAACCTCCTAAGGTAAGCAATGCAATTCAAGTTATTGCTAATCAAATTTCGTTTTCTTTTCCTAGTTGTTTATAGGTAAAAGAAGAATAGGAAGAGCCACAAGAAGTGCAATTTTTATGAGAGCTGTAGGAAAGCAAGCTAAAGATCAAAGGTAATAAGCAGGATGTTGAGTCTCCACAACCATTGGTGTTACTTTTACAGAGATCATCTTGGTGTGAGAAGGGAGATGTCCGAAAAGACGAGTGGACATTAGAGTATGATGGTGAAGCGATGAAGTTTCACTCATCAAAAGTCATGGAGCATCATGTTGATAAAGAGCCTACCTAGAGGGAAGGTGCTCCAGATTTCTCACGAAGTTTGAGCATGCTTCCTGTTGGACTCAGGCATCCATTCGATAATGGATGATTTACATTTGCCAAGGGTCAAGCTTATGATCTTTAATAAGTGCTTAATGGGAGGCACCTCATTCGTATCCCTTTCTTTTATGTATTTTTTTAGCAATTTTCTTTTATTTTCATGTTTAGATTTAATTCAGTTAAGTTAGGACTTTAAACTCACATTTTTATTTCTATCATTTTAATTTTAATTTTTTCTTTTTTAAATTTTTTATAAAAATTAAATAAAAGGAAAAAATTTTGAAATTTTTGGCCGTCACCCTCCGCCCCTGTTTTCCCCCTCTCTTTTCCCTCTTTTGTTTTCATCATATTTTTCCTTAATGTTTCAATTTATAGCTGCCGTACATCACCACCTCCTAGACTTTCGATCCTAGTTGCTAGCCATTCTCTCCTAGTTTTCATCGACAACCACCTAAAACCCTAACTTGTGATTTTGTGGCTTGCGTTGATTGTCTTTTGAGATCACAGGTCTATGTTTCACAAATTCAATACAATGCCAAGGAGACAAAGTGAGTCACGAAGATTGGCTACTCCAATCACGTCTTTTGTGGCCTATTAGGAGTATGAAAGATTTCAACCACCACATCCGCCAACACCTTGATTTTGGTAGTTCCACAATAGAGAAGCTTTCTTTCACCTTTTCCTTTATATTTATGCTTCTTTAACATTGATGACAATGTTGGTTTAGGTGTGGGGGAAAGAATTGGAATTTTGATGTGTGAATATTTTTTATTTTTGTGTGATTTTTAATGAATTTTGCATGTGGATATGCATGTTAAGCCATGAAGCTTGGTCATATTAGTTTGAATGAGATTGAGTATATGCATGAAATTAAATTGGGCTAAGTGAGTTTTAAGTTGAAGCATGTTGATTGATTGCAATAATTGGTCTTATAGACTTAGCCAAAATTTTGACATTTGAGTGATTAGGTAATGTGTGGAATTGAAGCGAATTCTTGAATTAAACCTGTGAGTGAAACTTGAGCCTAAATGACATCATCTTTATGTCATGCTATTTCTTTGAATTGTGTGATGCTCCTCTATTCATGTTACCTTCAGAACTTGCATGGAACCGGTTTAAATTTATTTGATCACACGGGATATAGAAATGATTAAGACCTTCCTTGTTTTTACACCCTTTAGCTTAAAAATGACCCACCTAGTTATTTTCCTTTTGCAAACACGTTTGAGCCTTTAACCTTGTTTTTCAATTAATCATCTCACATTGAAACCCAAAAACCCCATTAACCGATCACAAGTTGAATGAAGCATTGAGTAATTTGGAAATTTTGTTCTATATTGTGTTCTGAGATATTTTTATAGGTACTTCTACTCATGAGTTTATTATTTTGTTTGTCTTGTTTTCCCTTATTCTTAGCGTTATTCAGAAAAAAAAAAAGAAAAGAAAAGAAAAGAAAAGGGGAAAAGGAAAAAAAACAGAAAAAAAGAAAGAAAGAAAGAAAAATCAGAAAAAGAAAAAATGAAAAGAAAAAGAAGAATAAAGCATAATAGCACTAGTTAGTAAGGAGTAGTTGTAGTTCCTTGTATTCATGTATTATCTCGAAATTTGAATTTGGGTGTCTCTTTTAATTGGTACTTTGTGAATTCTTGTGATTAACCTTTTGCCATTTTTACCTCATCTATGAACCTAGCTCCATTACAACCCTGAATAAAGTCCTTATAATCTATTAGCTCATATGATCTGAATGAATTATAACTGGTGAAATTACTATTCACGCAAGCTAAACTAGGTTTTAGATAGATTTTCGTTTTCTACACTTTTTCCCTTCAGTCTTTTTGCGTTTTCTGCATCTTTTCTTCCATATTTTCGTACTCTTCAAAAGAGACAAGGGATGGAGACTTGTTATGATTTTATTTCTTTTGTTTCGATTTTCGTTATGAATAGCTAAACTTCTTTTCTTGGTTGAGGGAATCCATGTTATCCATTATTATGTGTGAGATGTTTCAATAAAGTTTATGTTGTTGATAAACATGAATATCTTTTGAGTTATTTTTTCTAATTGAATTGGTTGATTTCTAGGTGCGAAACTAGGAATTAATTTGTTTAATAGCTAGATTAACAAAATATGACGTTCAGTTTCGTTAATCACAAGTAACAATTAGGATTACCTTCTTTACGTTAGAGTCGGAAATTCTAAGGAGATATTCGCTTGATTGATTGCATATCGTACATGCATTTCGCTTGCTCATTGGTTTCTTGATTTGTAAAGCTATTATTCAATTAAACCTATGATTGTATCTAGGTTGTTGTTTAATAAGAATGCTAGGATACATGTTTCTAGTCATTACACTTAAGAGAAAATATCCTAAATGAATGTTTGTTAATGATTGAAATTTTATATCAAGGATCCATTTTAGCATGATAACATTGGTGACCCGAAACCAAGGTTTGTCTCTTAAATTTTCAGATCCAATTATTTATGTTATTTTTTGATTTTTGTTATTTCTAATTTCTTAAATTACGTCCTCGTTTCGTTACTTTGTTTTAGTTTTAAACTTGTTAATCTTTACCGTTAAAAATTTCTCGTGGGAACGATATCTACTTACCAGTACTACATTAAATTTTATTAACGGAAGTGATTTCTTTTGAAATTGGCTACAGGCGACAGCAGTACCAGAGCTACAGATTACATGAATGCCACATAAACAAGAAAACAAAAGAAGAGAGAGAGAGAGAGAAATTTTAGAGAATGATGAGCTAGTTATTGAATTCATGTTGATCTTCATAAAGCAAACACACATAAGAGATGAATTGTGTATTTTTAAAAAAAATTTACTAATTAGTATTAATTTGTATAAGCAATAAGGGCTTATTAAAATTTAAAAACAAAAGGAGACTGTCAAAGTTTAAAATGAAAGGAGTTTGTCAAACGTTAAAATGAATGAAGCCCGTCAAACTTTAAAATGAAAAGAGCCTCGTGTAAACTAAAAACAATAGTTACTAAAATGCGAAAATTTAAAAATTAAGGAAAGAGAAAGAACAATACAACCAATTTATACTAGTTCAGCTTATAACAAGGCCTACGTCCAATCCTCAAGTTTCTAACTTGAGTATTTCATTAATAAATCTCCAAGGAGTAATTTGATGAGCCTCTCCAAGCTCACAAATACATATTTTTTAAGATTCTTCAACCTTCCATACTAGTAGTATTTATCAAGCCTCTAGAAACTCTTAACTAACGAAAGTAGGGTATGCTTAATATGAAGCATAAATATCAATCTCTCTCTTGATAGAGTATTTTCACTTTTTAAAGCTCATAAGAAATAAGGTATAACTTTTATAGAACAAGCATTGATGCTACTAATGTACTTATAAAGTCTGTCTTATGATCGAATGTTGTACCTCTCCTTTAAATAGAGATTCCCTTCAACTAGTCATTGCTTTAAATTGATCATCGACTAACTGACACAATCGACTTTGATTCTATTACAATGTCTTTCTCCATATCTTTGACAAAATCTTCAAGTATCTGGTTGTTTAAATAATCCTTTGACCATGTCTTCGAAGCCGGCTATTGAATTGGTTGAACAACAAGATCCTTTCTTTGTACAAAAATGATAGGAGCTTATCCATTCCAGATATTGCGGAACTGTTTTTTACTATCAAAATGAATTTCTTAGACTTATTCATGTAAAAATAGAAAAAAAAAATTCTTTCATTTGAACACATACCTTTTGAATATCATCATCTTTAAAGAAAAAATAATCCAGTAAATATGAATTTCGAAATCTTAACTAAATATTGTTGATTGTTATCATCAAAATCATTAATTTAAATTGAGTTAATAATCTCTCCTTTTTTGATGATGATAAGTAATAGCAAATATATTTTAAAAAATTCAAATAACTAAAAAAGATTTTGAAATAAAAATACTTGTAAATTTTACACATCCTTATTCACAATCAGGATTAGAAGGAGCCTTTCTTAAGAAAGGAGCCTATTGAAAGATAACTTAGATGCAATCATAGCATAAATCAAAAACCAAATATATCAATAGTTAGCAAAATATATCAAAGTTTCTTAACTCTCTCCCTTTGTCATTGTCAAAAATAACGGAAAAATGAAATAATTAAGGATTATAACCATAAAGAACAAATATTTAGAATATCACATATACGTATAAACCAAAAGGAGTCGTGAACAAGTATAAACCAAAAAAATAGTCATAACAATACCAAAACAATCATTAGCAAAATAGTATGTGTTTTAAAGAAAGCATTCTTTAAGTGAATCAATAACAACATGAAGGAGATTTTCGAAGTCCTCAATTTGATACTGCATTTGATGCTGATGTAATCGAATCTCCCTCAGTTATTGTTGGATATCTAGATTATTGGCGTCTTAAGGTTTGACAGGAGGCTGTTACGCTGGGGCAGGACCCAAGACATCTACTACTCTTTCGTATTTCTTTTCCACCCACACGTTGTCTTTCAGTTTATACCCAAATTGGAATGGAATAGATGAATGATATTTACCAGGCTCATACCATTCCAAATTATCAAAAAACACGTCATAATATGCAAATATCTTAGTTAGCAGCATCCTATAAGGCAATGCTCTTGTAGTCTTTTTATGACTCCCCTTATCCAACATAAAATGTATAATCATCGAGGGAAGGTTCATTTGATTGCCTTTGAATAAATTATAGACAAACATAAGAGTTTAATAGACTAAATCTTTCGACTGAACTGCTCCTTGGTAAGATGGACATAGCAGAGAGGGATGCAAGACATCTCTGAAGAAGGTCCAATTGTCGGCACCAGGGTCTGCCATCTTGGGTGTTTTTAATATTAATACATATCGATTGAACAATTTCACCCAAATCTAAACCAACAATCCCACATATGGCATGGAAAGTCAGTTCGTCCAATTGGAGCTATTCCATCAGAGTTCATAAAATTTCTTTAGTCAACAAAATCTCACATTCTCTAACCCGGGAAACAATTGTCAACTTGCCATCAATAATTTCTTTCCTCATATATGTATAAAATGATCATACCAAATCATTACAAACAATTTCATACAAGTTTAAAAAATTTTACCAACCAATAAACATAAAATAAGAAAAGACAGGAATACCTATGTCATCAAACAACATGGGAGGCAGAATTTGCCCAACAACCACCTTTCTTTTCTTATAGCGCATCTTGTATCTCACTTCTGCTTCCATCGATTGAAACATTTTTGATGTTGCTGAAGATTTTCCTTTCTTTTGAGCTTGCATAGTAGATACTACATTAGTTAAAGAACTAGTGCGAACACCATGTAATACAATCTCAGGCTGATCAGGCCTCTTAAACATAACTGTCTTAGTATTATAGTCAATTACTGCCCAATGTTTAGACAGCCAATCCATACCCAGAATCAAATCAAATTCGTGGAATGGCATTTTAATCAGATCTGCTTCGTACTCACTTCCTTGAATCATAATAGGACAATTCCTAACCACCTTGTTGGACCCCCGATCTTTGAGTGAAAATTTGAATTATGAAAATGAAATTTAAGGAGTTTTTTGTGTATGTATTGTGTAATAGATGACTTAAACTTAAAGGATATTGATAAGAAAAGAAATGATGTGATTTTGATA
>JANIJH010000002.1:42007694-42018741 GCA_024520975.1 Erythroxylum areolatum | reverse complement strand
TTCCCACCAAAGGATTTTGTTAACCTAATTGTCCTTGAAGAACAAGTGGTAAATCTAATTGGTTGAGGATACAACAAGGAGAAAGTAGATTGCTAAAGGAAAAGATTCAAAGGCAAAGGATTTGGATAAAAGAAGAAGGAGAGGATAGCGCAGCAAGGATTTAAAGCTGTAGCAAAGGAGTCGGTAATACTCCTAATCTTGTTTTTGTTTTATTATCCTTATACCATATCATGTATGGATTATCATGATGATTTGGATTTGTTGCTTCTGCTGCAAGTAATGATTTCTTAAAAGTTTTGAAATCTACCATTTCTCCAAATATAGCATGCTTTGTTTTTTCAATCCAACATATTCTGCCTCTAAAATAGCCAAAAACTGTAATTTACTGTAGCTGTCCCGTGAATGTTCGTTTAACAGACACAGACTGGCTTGGGAGTCATTTTTCACTCGAGAAGGTCCATTTAATAGACCTAAAGTCCATTAAATGGATATTGGTGAGGCTGGGGGTCCTTTTTCACCCGAGAATGTCAGTTTAACGGACCTAAAGTCCGTCTAACGGACATAAGGGTTCCCCAAACCCCTACAAAGCCTCTCCAATGCTTCATACATTCATTCTAACATCATATTCACTCATAATCTTCCCAATTTCACTTATTCTAATGCAATATCACTTCTTAAAAATCCAATTTCCAAAATGATTTTATAAATCCCCCAAATCTCAACTCAAATGATTCATCTCATACAACAATTCTCATCATTCACCTTAGCTGTCATGTTCATATTTCCTATTCAGCATCATCACTTATAATGCTCATATCTCTCAACGCCGATACCCAAAATTTACATACTTTATAGAGTCGGAAATCTAAGAGAATAAAATACAACTTTCTAGAAGACAACTTTGTCTAGTTATATCTATATTAATGCAATTTTCTTCCTGAATTCAATACACAATTCCTACCCTATGAAAAACTTGAAAATTTTCCCATTTTCACTTCCTCTGTGCAGCATCATTTTATAACCCTTTAAATTCCAGCTTTTCTTCATCCACTTCTAAATCTCAACTCATTTGAGTTATCACATTTAACTACATCTCATCATTCCTATGTGTCCTTTCCATAACATCTCACTGATATGTATATATATATATATATATATATATAAAACATCCATTCATGCTCAACATTCATCATCGTCATCCACTTATCATTCATAATTCATTAACATCATATAACAAGAGTTTTACAAACATTAATGGCATTTCAAGCCACAATATATTAATGTTCCAAAATCCCCAAATTACATAAGATACTTAAATAATAATTGGTCAAAATGCAATTACAATCTTGTTTTACATAACTACTCCAAAATAGAACAAAACATGCAAATCCAGAGTAATGTCTTGACTTTCTTTCACTCGATCTCTTGCTCATCACCTGAATAGGGGAAGGAGAGTGGGGGTGAGCTTAAAAGCTCTTAGGTAATGGGTTTATAATGAGAAACAAGCAAAACTATTGAAATATTTATTTCCATTGAAAATTTCACATTGAAATACATGTAATACAAATTTCCCAAATTCCTAACTTATAAAGCAATTCATAAACAACATGAATCATACACTCATCGAACTTGTCACAATCATAAACGCATAAGCACGCCAGAAATGGTTTGGGTGGTCCGTAACAGAATGTACTACACATTTCCCATAAAGGTCCTGTGTAGCCATGAACAGAACGTACTATCGCAATCGCATAAAATGGTCTTGCGTAGTTATGAACTTATGGGGGTCCGTGAAGGAGCTCCATACCACTAGCGGGCAGGCGGGAGAAGCCTTTAGACAAGTGAACTTGACTGACAGAACGGACCACCACAAACCCACATAACATGTAATTCGTGACTTGAAAATCATTTGCCCAAATGACACATTTTTTGAAAACTTGTCTTTCATAAGCATGACATATTTCATATGCATTTCTATCATCATTTCACAACTCATCATCAAAATTCATACACCAAAACATGCAGCAATTTCACAAATCATTCAAAAGCAACATTTATGAAGTAATTGAAATCATTTTTCTTTCTTTATTTGGACAAAAACATCAATGCTCATTACTTAATTATAAACAAGAAACCCTTCTTTAATTTCCTTGCTTAATACTTGCTCAAAGAGACCTTTCCTCTTGCTCCTCTTTCCTTCCTTGATTTCCTTCATCAAAGGCAAAATCCCCCATTAAATGGGAATTCCAATTGGAGAACCCATAAGACATATTCACTAAAATTGATCTTAGAATTCTTAAACCCATACATTTCTTAAGCTATATGAACCAAAACCCTTTCAAAAATCCAAAGATTAAAATCCAACTTACCTTGAATCTTCACCAAATGAAGAGTTTATTGGCTCTAATGGAAACTCTAATCTCCCTCTTCCTTTTTCCCTTCTTGAACATTCTCAAAATCTTCCCTTGAAACTAAGAAAAATTAAAACCTAGCTTGCTCTTCTTCTTTCTCTCTTTTGTCTCTCCAACGACACTTTCTCTCTCTTTTCTCTTCAATTTCGTTTTTAGCTTCTTTCAATTCCAAGACACTCTTTTCTTCTCCCTTTTATACACTAATGATTGTACAAAGACCCTTCTACCCTTTCTTATGTGCCTTGTAACTTAAATGCTTAAGTGACTTGCCAATTTTGGCCCTCATGCAATCTTGCCACCTTAATTCAATTTAACCCATGTCATATAATCTTACTCACATTAACATGTTAATTAACTCCACAAAAATACTCTATTAAGACCTCAAAATTCATTTAAGTCATTGCCTAACTTCATCAAAAAAATCAAGACTCCCTTTTTTTTTATCAGGTAACTGAAGGAATTTGATAACACTCCCTTCTAGAAAAATGTTCCTCGTTGTCCTAATTTTCTAATGGCACCAAAATCATTCAATTTGGTTCAGAAATCTAAAAGTTATATCTCAAACATTTATGAACTGTTCTTATACTGAAACAATATTCTGTGCTCGACTTCCATCTAAAAATTGATATTCTTAAAGACTAAATTAAAATTTGATTTTATCAGACAATTTGTAGCATAATGCCTCTAGTTTACTCCAAATTAAAAATCATCTTATTTGGATAACTAGAGAAAAAGGTATGGCTAAAACACCGAAGCATACTTAGTGAATATGTTTCAACTACATTTTCCAGCTTTTAACTTCCAACATTTCACATATAATAGTTCTAACTTCTAAGAAAAGTTTGGGGTCCAACATTTATGATTAGATAAAATATTTTTTATTTTATTTCTAATTATCTAACTAAAAATTTGATACCCTTAGTTCAATATTGGTATATAACTATGCATCATAACCATTCAAATATTAAGAATAACAAGTTAACTTTCACTAAACATTTTGTATATGATTTTTTGGTACAATTCATTCCTTTCATTAAACAGTATTCTAACTATACGCACAACATGGAATCAATGTATACTTTATTTAAGTCCAATTATATTAGTTTTCCATTATTGGGAATTAATTCAATTAATGATATTTTAAAATTATTTTACAAAGTGTCATTACACCTTTAACAAAGATTTTTTGAATCAATACTAATTGAGAACAATGAAATATTCTACCAAATCAGTTTAAGGTGATAAATCCTATATTGATCACACAACTACTTCTATATACTTCATGCTATATCCAACTACTACCAATTGAATAACCCTTGACAAGAACTCATCATTAGTAGTATTAAAACATATCAATCCTTATATGAGGTAATTTAGAGATCTCAATTTAAACGATCCCTTATATAAACATCACAACAAGATTTTTATTACTTGTATAATAATCCCAATGAGAATTCTCCAAATGGCAGTCTCATATTAAGTCAATTTAGTGAACTTATTCTCCTGAAAGTATCCACATGTTTGTTTACATATCTTTATACTTTCTCCAAGGGTGGACCATTTTCTTCATAAAAAAGAATTATAAGGTATGCTAGTCTTTTTAAGTCCATTAATATCCACTCTCAATAACAAATAGGTAAAATACATGGATAATATATAAATATAATATAGATCTCATAATTATGACCTTATCATAATTTGAATGACAATGTACATTGGTCAACTCAAGACGATACTTAAGAATCAAGATGGTCAACTTAAGATAGTCAACTCAAGATGATACATAATACTCAAGGTCAACTCAAGACGATCTTAAAAGTTGAATACGACAAAGCGCCTTCTATAGACCAGATGAAAGCGTGACATCAGACGAAGCATGACACCAGACGAAGTATAACACCAGGGAAAGTATAGCACCAAACAAAGCATAATACCAGATGATGCAAATGAAAAATATTCTAGAACGTCAGTCAGTTAGTTAGTTGGAGTTAGTTATAGGACTCAACTAATAATGGTTTCTAGAAGATTTAAGAAGCAGATTTGTTGGACCCCAAACTATTCTTGGAAGTCAGAACTATTAAGTAAGAAATTGTTGGTGATTAGTTATGTGTAAAGAAAAGAAGAATTCTTGAATTTAAAGTAAAGTAAAAAAGATAGTCATGTACAAGAAGGGTTATATGAGAAATGTTGGAAGTTATAAGTTGAAACTTGTTCTTTGAGTATGCTTTGATGTTTTAGCCATAACTTTTTCTCTATTTATCCAAATTAGGTGATTATTAATTTGGATTAAACTAGAGAGATAGGGCTACAAATTATCTGATCAAATCGAGTTCTAATTCAGTCCCTAAGAACTTTAATATTTTGATGGAATTTGAGCACATAATATTGTTTCAGTATAAGAATAGTTTGGAAATGTTTGGGATATAACTTTCAGATTTTCAAACCAAATTGAATGATTTTGGTATCATTAGAAACTTAAGACAATCAATAACATTTTCTATAAGGAAGTATTAACAAATTCCTTTAATTTTTCCATGATCATTAGTTAAGGAATTAGAAGTATAAGATGTTAGTTTTAATTGACATAAGGGGTAAAATGGGAAGGACAAGGTAAATGAAGGGTAAATGGGGAAAAGAACAAATAAATGGTCTTGAAATAAGAAAGAGAAGAGGAGAATAGAGAAAGTCGTGGAAGAGAAGAGAGGAAGAGAGAAAAATGTGGGAGAGAAAAAGAAGAAGAAAAATTATGGGAGAAGAGAGAAGGAAAAGAAGAGGAATCGTCTTGTTAAGGTAAGCTCCATGCTATTTTCTTCTTGTTTGGTTTGAAAAAGGAAGAAGAAAAAAAATGGGTTTTTATGTTGGGAATGAATGGAGGAAGAAGAAGATTGAGAGACCCGTTTGATTTTTAGGGTTTCTAAGCTAGGTTTTGGCTTTTCTAACCTAGATAGAGCATTGGTAAGTTAATGCTAAACCCAATTTAGCAATTGTTTCATTTATTGTGATTTTGAAGCTTTAGGGGTTTTATTGAATTAGATTTTAATGGAAAATTAGTTTGTTTTAGGAAATCAAGAAAATCCTACCCAATAGCAAGGGGAAGGGCCAATTTGAGTTTGGATTTTCAAGAGTTATAAGGTGGGTAAAATATTTATGGTTATTGTGTAAATAGGCAATGTGCCTATATATGTGTTTCTATGTTTGAATTGCCAAATTGTGAATTGCTTTGATATGGAAAATGCATTATAGATTTATGTTATGCATTGAAAGATTTATGACATTTTGACATGATTAAATTGTGAGTATGATCATGCTATGCCTTGGAATTGTATCATGGCATTTTGATTTAAATGGAAAGAAGAAAAGTAAGAGAATATGAATTTGTGATTGATTGAATTGAGCATGAAAGTTGATTGTGTTTGGTAGTCACGTGCACGTTGACATAAAGTCTTCTCCCGGCTGCTCGCTTATGGCACACGAGATCCGAAAAGTGGACTCGTTTCTTTCATGGTGTAAACTTCGGTTTCTCCGTTTTGTTCCATGGAACCCTCAAGCCAATTGTTTGTGCATTTGCATTTTGATATGTCAAGTTATGATGAAATTTGAGTGTTATGATTTGATGATAAATTATATCCAATATGTTCTATGTGATGATGTGTTGAATTATGAGATGTGAATCGGTATTGTGAATGCTGAAATTTCATTGTTGGATTAAGACAAGACATGTATGCCTATATGAATATCCAAATATGTTTGATTTTGTGACTCATTGCCAATGGCTATAAATATATTAGCCACTAAGTTGTGTGGCTCAACCCATAATTTTCCCTCTTCAGGTGAGATTAGCAATCCTTGCAAGGCATTCGAAACTCCTAGATAGCTAGAAATCTTTTGTACTAAGCTAGTGATTATTTTGGATAACTTTATAGGCATATCAAACATGAGCATCCTTTTGTATTTTGAATTAAGTTTGATGTTTATGTTGATATGTAAGTAAAGCTTGTTCAAACATCTACTTTGTTTAGAAATGACAATGAGAAATTGAGAAGTTCCTTTTATCATGATTATGTTATTTTAAAGGTTGAGTATAATGAATGTGGAAGTGGAATGTGTATGTGCATATTTTTTATTTGTTGAGATTTCAAATTGTTGCTAGTATTATAATAGCATGTTAGAGTTGGAAAGATTGTATGTGATGAATCAATTGAGGTGAGATTCAAGAGTTTAACAAAAAGTACTGAGTAGTTGAATTGATATAAAGAGATATTGCATTTTGCAAGCTTTCATAGGTGAAGAAATTTTGTTCTGAACTCAAAGGAAAAAATACATCAATCTAGGTAGAATTAGCCACAGTTGCTTCATGAAAGTTATAGCTTATCTTTTTATCTTTCTAACGGTATAAAGTATGCAATTTTGGGATATCGGAGTTGAGAGTTATGACCATTACAAGTTAGGATGTTGCAAAGGATGTATATACGGTATAATTATAGTGAATGAAGTGATATTGCACTAGAAGAGGTGAATTTGTGGAGATTATGAATAAAAGGGATGTCAGAATGGAGTTAGGATCCATTGGAGGGTGAAAATTTTCGTTACACTTGAAGGTTACACGGTTAGGCCGTGTATATTCATAATGGCTGTGTATTCCTGATGTAGAAAATTTTCCAGACTCGAAGGTTACGTGGTCTGCCCATGTAGTTTCACACAGCCCATGTTTTTAGAGAAACTTTGTACTCAATTGCAAAAGAAAGAGAGCAAATACATCTATAACGTGAAGTTCAAACAATATCTTTCTAAGCAAAAGAAAGGCTAGAGCTTGGAGAGGCTAAGGAAGTAGATAAAGAATACTTTGTGAGAGAGACCTGAATAGGCTCTACAAGTGTAGAAATAATACTTGTAACATTGAAAAGTATAGTGAAATCTTAGACAAACTCTGAGGACTGGATGTAGCCTAAGGTTAAGGGTGAACCAGTATAAATCATGGCGTCATATTCTCTATACCTTATCTCTTTAATCTTCTTGTTGTTAGAAGAATAGATAATAATTTTCACTGTTGTATTATTCATCAAATTAAGTGAATTGTTCTGTAATCGTCTGAATTTTTAAAGAAAATCAAGAAGATTTTAAAGATTAATATCTTAGATGATTTAACACAATTCAACCCCCTTCTTGTGTATTCTACATATTATACATGATTTCTATATTAACAAGTGATTTACTTCAATTGATATCTAAGCAAGGTTTCCAAGAAACACTGTTACAAAGTGAGGACAAAGATTCACGACTGAATCATATGTTTTTATAGTAGAAGGTGCCTCAGTCACAAGACCCCCTGTAATCAATGATGAAGATTATCATTATTGGAAGGACAGGATGCAACTCTTTATAGAATCCACACATATTGATCTTTAGGATATCATTGAAAGTGGTCCATATACACCAACAGATAACGAAGGGAATAACATATCTCGTGATAAATGGTCGGCTGATCAGAAAACTCGCTTTCAGTTAAAATCAAAGGCCAAGTTCTTTTTAAGTTGTGCTATAAAAAGAAGTGAATATGATAAGGTTCATGGATGCGAATCTGCAAAGAAAATGTGGGACACACTAGCCATTACACATGAAGGAACAAATTAGGTGAAAGAATCCAAGATTAGTATTCTTGTTCATCAGTATGAGCTCTTCAAGATGAAAGATGTTAAAACTATTGATCAAATGTTTGGACAATTCCAAACAATTGTTAATGGACTTAAAGCTCTAGAGAGAATCTACGATAATCAAGATCCTGTTAGAAAGATTGTCAGAAGTCTTCCAAAACGATGAAGACCCTAAGTAACATCAATACAAGAGGCCAAGGATTTAAGTAAGCTAAAGTTAGATGAATTGCTTGGTTCATTGAAAATTCGTGAAGTAGAGCTTGATGTAGAAGATAAACCCAGAAGAGATAAATCTATTACATTAAAGGTTGCTCAGAAGAATCAGAAGATACAGAAAAAAAGAAGCACATCTTTAAAAGCATTAAAGATTGAAGAAATCAAGAATGATGATGTTAGTGAATCTAATCAAGATTCAAGTGAAGATGATAATGAACTATCCTTCATTTCAAGAAAGAGGATATGGAAAAAGAAATCAAAGGGAAATAAAGACTTATCTTTTGAAAAGAATAGCAAAGACGATTCAAAGAATGAGAAAAGTTCTATCGTCTACTATGGGTGCAATAAACCAGGACATTACAAGTCTGAATGCCTGTTGCTAAAACTAAAAAGTCAAGAAAACAAAAAGAGCACGATGGCAACATGGGAAGATCTGGATTCGTTTGAATTTAAATCTGACTCAAAAACATCAGAGAAAGCAAATATATGCTTGGTAGCTAATAGGGAATGCGATGATGAGGTAATTTCTAACTTTGATGATCTTCAGGATGCTTATTTAGAATTATTAGACAATTCACATGTTATCTTAAAATAATATAGGTTATTGAAAAAGAAATTTACTGAAAATATGAAGAACACAAAACTTTTAGAAAAATAAAACGTTTGCCTTAAGAAACAAGTTGACAATATGAAAAAGAAATTAACTGTAAATAGATCTGAGGAAATTAGTTAACTAAAACAAAGGATTAACAGTCTCTCAGCAGATTTATCAACATTTACAGAAAGTATAAAAAGGATGAATAATATGATTGGAAGATATAGACATCCAAATGATAAGAACAGTTTAGGTTTTAATAATAGTAATGTTATTCATAATAAGAGTATTGTTCCTAATAGAAAGAAAAAGAAACAATATTCTTATTATTCGATGAAAAACTATAAGACTAACCCCAAAGGACCCAAGAAAATATAGGTACCTAAGAAGGATATAATATATACTGCAAATCTCCTTTCTTGGAAAAAGCAACCAACACCAATGGTACTTGAACAGTAGCTGCTCGTGACATATGATGGCAAGAAGGTCTATGTTCCTAGACATCCAATATAAGCAAGGACGATCAGTAACTTTTGGAGACAACTAGCATGGCAAAATAGTTGAAATCGACAAAATTGGTAAAGATTCTTTTTCATCTATTGCTAATGTTCTGCTAGTTGAAGGCTTAAAGCATAATCTAATTAGTGTAAGTCAATTATGTGATTCTGGTTTTGAAGTATCCTTCAATCAAAATTCTTGTGTAGTAAACAACAAGGACAGTTCCATATTCTTTTCTGCCAAGAGACAAAGTAATCTCTATAAAATTAACTTAGACGATTTGAAAACTCAAAATATTTCATTTTTTATATCAACAGATGAGTAAAAACTAATTTGGCACAAAAAGCTAGGTCAAGATAGTTTTAAACATATTTCCAAGTTAGTTAGACATGATTTGGTAAGAGGATTACCAAAGATAAGCTTTAACAAAGATTTCTTTTGTGAGAGTTGTCAAAAAGGAAAACAAGTTAACATCTTTTTCATCTAAAAATATTATAACTTCATTTAGACCTCTAGAGCTGTTACATATAGATTTGTTTGGTCCAACCAGAATACTAAGTCTAGGTGGAAAGAAGTATGGTCTCATAATTGTTGATGACTTCACTAGATTTTGTTGGATATTGTTTTTATCATATAAAGATGAATCTCTTAATTGCATTAAAGTTTTATCCAAAAAGTTACAAAATAAAAAAGGAATTTCTATTATTGGAATTAGGAGTGATTATGGTGGAGAATTTGAAAATGAAAAATTCAAAATGTTTTGTGAAGAGAATGAAAATTTTCATAATTTCTCTGCTCCTAAAACTCCTCAACAGAATGGAGTTGTAAAGAGAAAGAACATGACGATTTAGGAAATGGAAGGACTATGCTATATGAAATGAATCTTCCTAAGTATTTTTGGGCAAAAAGCTGTAAATACAGCTTGTTATATTCAAAATAAAGTATTTTCGCGACCTATTTTAAATAAAACTCCATATGAATTATGAAAAGGAAGAAAGCCAAATATATCTTACTTTCATCCTTTTGGTTACAAATGTACTATATTGAATAAAAAAGAAAATTTAGATAAATTTGATTCTAAGATCAATTCAGGAATTTTTCTAGGTTATTCAATTACTTCTAAAGCTTATAGAGTTTATAATTTTGCTTCTACATGTTGGGACCCAATCCGAGACCGGATCCCAATCGAAAAAACGGAACGACAACGGAGGAATTCGAATTTTAATGCGAAAGAACAGATGAATACAAATGCGAACGAAACGAACGGATCAGAAATCATAAGGGGACACGAAATCTAAAAACGGAATCGAATGGCGAACAAAGTGAAAGAACGGAAATAGAAGCTAAAAGTTGCGAAAGCAAAACGAAAATGAACATAAACGAAAAGCAAATCGAATACGAATCGAAAGCAAAGCAAACAAACGGATCAATCGAACTGAACATATTTCTGACATCCATGTACAAATATCATAAAAAAGCGTCGCATTGGATACCTTAGACTAAACTATCCGAAATCGGTCTAAATTATTTTTTCTTTCTTTCTTTTCCATTTCTTTCATCTTTATTTAATCTCATACAAATCAAACAATACAATTTCCGTTTTGGAACATTTATCCTTATACAAAACTCAATCATATTAATCTTCTTAACAATCATACTTATCCCATAATTCATCT
>JANIJH010000002.1:41974026-41992058 GCA_024520975.1 Erythroxylum areolatum | reverse complement strand
CAATTTCTTATTACTGTCTTATGATTGTGATGCCATGAGGAGTGTAGTGGTTGTTGTCAGTAGTGGTCTCTTGTCGTTGGATATTTGTCGGAATGACCTACGGGCGTTCCGGTGGATACCCTATGGTAAGGGGGCGCTACAGACGATGCATACTGGTCGACTAATCGCTCAATGGCTAGTGTATTTGTGCATTTAATGCACAATATGCTATACTGGTCAAGTAATGCTCTGTACATAGTCATTGTAATAGCTAGTAGAGGTCTCAGAACACTATAAATGCGTGTTTTCTCATTAGTTTTAGGATCAAGAAACATTTGGGAGTAATTTATACACATTTCCAAATCTTTATCAATTATTTGAGCATCAATATCTCATATTTATGTGAGTGAGCCTCATTGGGATTATTGAGTGGTATAGTTAGGTATTTTGAGTTATAATATTTGTTTAGGGAATCATATTATTTTACTTATGGGCGATCCAAGTGAAGTTGAGGTTCTTTTTTACCTTGGAAGAAGATCGTAAATGGATCCTCTTTGCTGAAAAAGAATTTATAAATATTATTCTTTGTCTTGATAGAAGAATTATAGTGGAATTCCAAGAAGAGTCATGGGAATGGATGTAAACAAGAGTTGTTTATCGAACCACCATAAATCGATCTACATTCTGTCTTCCTTATCCTTTTTAAAGTATTGTTCAATAGTTTGATTAATTTATATTAAGCAATTTTTTCATCCTTATTTATATTAATTATTGTTAATTGAGTGCATCGATGAAATCTTTTTTTATTTTATAAACTCCAATTCATCCCCCTCTTGGGTGCCATAAGCGACTAACAAATGGTATCAGAGCAAGTCTTTTAGGCTAGCATTTCCATCAAAATCCTACAATAAAGTTGATAATGGTATATTTTAGAGCATCATCATCATCATCATTCAACTTAAAGGAAAAAAGCATCAATAAAGCACCTTTCTTTGAAGGCAATGCTTACCTTTATTAGAAAAACTAGGATAAGAATCTTCTTAACAGATAAAAGTGTAAATCTACTAAAAATAGTTTTAAATGGTCCTTTATACCTACAAAAGTTGTAGACAATAAAAAGTCCCTAAACTAACAAATAGGAACCTTAAGAGAATATGAATCATTTTAAATAAAGCGTGATAGGGGCTTATCTAGCATATGTAAGAGATTTATTGATATTATTACTACACTTAAAGGTCTTGAAAAGACATATATTAATATTGAAATGGTAAGAAAGTTACTTAGGTCACTTCCCGAGATATAGGAAGCTTAAGTGACAACCATATAAGAGATTATGGAGCTAATAACACTACCATTAGACGAACTAATTAGATCTTTCCTCATTTATGAAATGAGGCTCTAAGAGATACAAGAAGAAACAACATTCCTAAAGAAAAACAATTTAGCATTCAAAGCCTCAAAGGAAGAATCAAGTGAAAAGGAGAGACATCAATTAATGAAAGCAATGAAGAAGATATTGGCTTAATCACTAGAAAATTTATGAAGTTTTTAAAAAATAAATTTTCCAAAAGGAAGGATTTTATGGTAATGGTGACAAAATATAAATCTACTAAAATTATTTGTTTTAAATATAGGAAACTCAGCCATATAAAGTCACAATGACCTTTACCAAGGATGATGACATGTATTAAAGAAACAATAAGAAGGAGAAGAATGAAATATTGAAGAAGAAATCAATTAAAGCCTCAACTTAAGGTGAAATAAGTGAATCTAAAAATGAGAAATCAAAAGGAGAGATAGCGTATATGTCCTTTATTGCTACTGATAATGTTAAGGTAACATCTAACTCTAATTCATGTTATAAAAATAGTTAGATCCATGCGTAAATGAGAATGGAAAGATAAAAAGTGAATTGCATTGTTGGACCCCAAACTTTCCTTGGAAGTTAGAAAAATTGTACGTGAAATGTTGAAAGTCATAAGCTGGAAAATGTAGTTTGAAACATGTTCGCTGAGTATGCTTCAGTGTTTTAGCCATAACTTTTTCTCTAGTTATCCAAATGAGATAATTTTTAATTTGGATAAACTAGAGGCTTTGTGCTACAAATTGTCTGATGAGATCGAGTTTTAATTTAGTCTCTAAAAATATCAATTTTCGGATGGAATTTGAGCACAAAATACTATTTCGGTATAATAATAGTTCGGAAATGTTTGAGGTATAACTTTCAGTTTACCAAACCGAATTGAATGATTTTAGTGTCATTAGAAATTTAAGACAACGAGGAATACTTTTCTAGAAGGAAGTATGTCACGACCTAGTACCACATCGGGCCCATGACAGCCGCCACATACTCGGCCAAGGATACTCGCAGTATCCTTAATCCGACTATGCAAGGCTTACTGAATATCTCTTTTTTTTAGAAAAATTTGGGCAGCACAACGGTTGTATTTTAAATACATTCATCAATCTTGTCACTTTTGACTGTTTGACTTAAATTACTTTCATTAGTTCAATTCAATTTGTTTATTAAACCAAACCAAACCCCCTTATTTTCCTAAACACCATTTCTTTTCATTACAAAAGTTACACATACATTCCCTATGGATATGATCCCTACTCAACACTGCTATAAATTTTAGTATGTAGAGTTAGGTCTTATTTTCTAGTGTGTTCAACACGCATCAAGAATTTTGGTGTCGTTACTAGGGAGTATGGTGCTTTATTTTTTCTTTTAATTTCAATTTGTGTTTCATATATATATTTGTTTGCAATTAGATTTTTTAGTTATTTATTAATCTTTCTATGTTTGTTAGTGTTAGTGTATGGTAGACACAAGATCTCCTTAACCTATATAATTTGATCAAGAGATTAAAAGAATGATGAGAAGGTAGTGAAGGGAAACCAGAATAACTCCAAGAGTATAACCTTAGCTTAAGTTTGAAGAAATAATGGCCAATCCGATAAAATTAAGGGGGTTGGTTGCACCAGAATTAACTTAAAAACCATTATGCATTACTTTTCCTAATTTTACTAAACATGTCACTTTTGAACTTAAGTCTCGATTAATCTATCTATTGCCTAACTTTTATAGACTTGCAAATGAGGATGCACACAAGCATCTCAAGGAACTTGATATGGTATGTTTGAGTATGAAACCTCCAGGGGTGGTAGACGAGTAAATAATGCTAAAGGCTTTCCCAATCTCACTAAAAGATGCATCAAAAGATTGGTTATTTTATTTTCCTATATAGAGTGTAAACACATGGACTGAAATAAAGAGGCTATTTTTGGAGAAATATTTTCCAGCATCAAAGACAACCAATATAAGAAAAAAGATAGGTGGGATAAAACAACATAATGGAGAGTCCTTTTATGAGACATGACAGAGATTCCTTTTATGAGTATTGTGAGTGCTTTAAGAAGTTGTGTGTCAGTTGTCCCTACTACAACATATCAGAATAACTCCTCATCCAATACTTCTACAAAGGATTGTTACCTATAGAAAGGAGCTTAGTCAATGCAAAGAGTGGTGGACACTTTATGAAAAGACTCTTACGGAAGCCACAATGTTAATTGAGTGTATGGCTGCAAACACCCAATAGTTTAGTAACCACGATGATGTTTTTCAAGTAAATGAGGACATAAGTATTGAGTGAATGAATGAAATTTGGTGGGATATTATTTCTTATCACGATCATTGTTTTGATCAATAACCGACCTAATCAAAATTTAATTGCTCCATTGACACAATATTTGTTTGAATACCAAAAAGCTAGATTCTAAAAACATCTCATTGTATATAATAACCTCTTAGTCTACATATAAGGATCATAAGACATCATGAATAGACCAAAATATTCAAAAAAGGACGAAGGAAATTTGAAGGGTATATAATCATAGTTTTGACAATAAACTTGCATGGCCAAACTACAAAAGTTTGCTTCTCCATCCTCTCAATATTTACCTATTTGTCTTTCTCTCACTACTATATGATGCTAAGATTGTGAGTTTTTTAATGAAAATGGGTGGAAAAGGATTAATGGAAAAATAGAAAGAATAATTTGGATTAAGTCTTATACAATGTACATAGCGGATAGATACAATATTAGAGTAATGGTAAAACAAGTTCAGAGAACCTCAATA
The DNA here is from genome assembly GCA_024520975.1 of Erythroxylum areolatum. Classification (NCBI taxonomy): domain Eukaryota; kingdom Viridiplantae; phylum Streptophyta; class Magnoliopsida; order Malpighiales; family Erythroxylaceae; genus Erythroxylum; species Erythroxylum areolatum. The sequence goes on along the minus strand of JANIJH010000002.1, from coordinate 41,987,936 downwards.
AGTTTTTCCCTTTTTGTCTATCTAGGATAAGTAATTATATAATAATTTATCATGAGAGAAAAATTAGGATTATCATTTAAATTTTATAATCTTTTTATGAGGCTTAATGTAGCTAATGCTCATTTCTAAATCTTTAATCCTATGCCATCATTCATAAACATGTTTTAAAGGTTGTTATTATAAACTTCCTTCCTTTTTCTAAGTAAATAGGGCCCATTATATTATCATAGGTCCCATTCATTATCGTAATCATTTGACATGATAGCATGACCCATATATGAGTGCTTACTAATGTTTAAAATATAACATAATTTACCACATATTTGTATAGATAATTGTGCTAATAAAAAACTTTGGATATAGTTTCACACACTGATTAATGCTTTCTATTCTTATAAGAAATTATCAGTGTTAAAAATCATAAGTGCACGGTGTAGCTATAGCTAGCATAAGCAAGTATGGGTCAATCACACGAAAACTGTAAGTACCAGTAATTGCCCTTTTCCATTATCTAACTGTTGAACCAGATTGTGGATTTAATTAAAAATTAAAATAAAAAATAAACTAAGATTTTAAAAAATAATGAACTTAAGATGGAGGGAAATGCTTGGAAAAGTCTATATCTAATAAATAGGACCTAGGTGATGAATTCCCCTAAGAATCCTTAAATATTCACCCTTTATCATGCAATTATATTATTGATTATTTGCTCGTTGAAATTTCTATCTTATGTTAATATCTTTCTCAAGACTACTGACAATTAATCCATTAGTTGATTAATAAAAATCTTTCCAGTTAAAACCCCTATAATTGAAATATCGATTTATGAATACATTACTAAGTTTGACACTAATCTAGAGGATTTATGTTGACCTATCTCTAGGTTTGCATGTAACTCCTTCCAATTATAATAGATCTATTCATACAAGATGATTTTTCAATCTTAACCATAAGAAATCAAAGCATGAACTAATATTATGGATATATTAGAACAAGAATAAAATCCATAATTGAATTGCAATAAATAAATTTGCATTAAACAAAAGATCAAATCACATTGTTATCACAACTTAGGGTTCATCATACCTAGGCACTAAATAAATTTAATTCCTAATCATAGAAAACAAAACCAAAGATAAACATGAAAAATAATAACTAGGAAAAAAGAAATTATAATCCTAAATCTCCTTTTTTGTTATAATGGATTTTACAAGTTAGATTAGATGTTTTTATCTATCAAATATTTTTACATATTCTTTATGTTGTCCTTGTCCCTTGGTCAGAACTATAGCCTCTCTACATATCTTTGATGTGTTCTTAATTGATTATATATTTACTCCATAAAACTTGGTGATTAATGCTATGAAATTTTTAAGATACTCATTTTGATTCATATTTAGTTTTAGTTACAAGTTGGAAGCATAAGAACTAAAATGGGTTAAAAATGCATTCTTTGAGTCATCCTCTTAATTTTCAAATTCATTTGTCCTTGTGGAATAAGAAAAAGATGGATTAGGGGGAAGATGGGACAAGAAAATGCAAGAAATGAAGAATTCAGCATGACCCGTAAAATACACGACCATGTATCTATACAAATTCGAATGTGGCACTTTTATGATGCACAGTTGGATAAAAGCTCATGTATCCAACCGTGTATCTTCCTATAAACCTAATTTTGGCTATAAGTGGACATTTGGGAAGTCAAACATAAGATGAATCATTTTAGAACCACAAAAAAAGGTAGAACAATCACTTCTCTGAGATCTATATAGGGCTAGTCTTCTTCTCTCTAGAGATTGTTTATGTTATTCATTGCCTATGGATTTGGGTATTTATGTAAGAATGATTTGAATGCTTTCATTAGATTGCTTTTATATAAACCCATTGCCAGAATCTAGAATATAATACGTAAGTTATGTTTTCAATTTATTTGTGATAAGTTAATGATTATAAATCATTAGGCATAACATGACATAGGTTAAATAGTCTTAGCTTATATGGTTATTTCCCAAATTAGATTGGTTTCCTGGTTAGCGGTGATCGTACTAAATTTAAAGAGCTTATTCTAGGTTTAGTTAAAGAGCTTATTTTGGTTAAACACGACTTAAGAGAGAATCAGGGTTAATAGAGCTTATTGTTACCCTATGATTAATACTTTCTAAGAGAGAGGTAATAACAAGACGATGAAGTATATTTATTTATGCGTAGGCTAAGATTGAACTAAAAACTAGATTCTAAACACATTCATCAATCTTATCACTTTTGACTATTTGACTTAAATTACTTTCATTAGTTCAATTTTACTTCATTTTGTTTATTAAACCAAACCAAACCCCCTTATTTTCCTAAACACCAATTCTTTTTACTACAATAGTTACACATACATTCCCTATAGATATGATCCCTACTCAACACTGCTATAAATTTTAGTATGTAGAGTTAGGTTTTATTTTCTAGTGTGTTCAACACGCATCAAGAATTTTGGTGTCGTTACTAGGGAGTATGGTGCTCCATTTTTTCTTTTGATTTCAATTTGTGAATTGTATATATATTTGTTTGCAAATAGATTTTTTAGTTATGTCTTAATCTTTCCATGTTTGTTAGTGTTAGTGTATGGTAGTAACGAGATCTTCCTATAAAGAACCTATATAATTTGATCAAGAGATCAAAAGGATGAGTAGAAGGTAATGAAGGGAAACCAGAACAACTCAAAGAGTACAATCTTAGCTTAAGTTTGAAGAAACAATGGCCAATATGATAAAATTAAGGGAGTTGGTTGCACCAGATTTAACTTAAAAACTATTATGCATTACTTTTCCTAATTTTACTAAACATGTATTTGAACTTATGTTTGGATTAATCCATTTATTGCCTAACTTATATGGACTTGCAAGTGAGGATGCACACAAGCATCTCAAGGAACTTGACATGGTATGCCTGAGTATGAAACCTCTAGGTGTGATAGAATCTCATTAAAAGATGCATCAAAAGATTGGTTATTTTATTTGCCTGCATGGAGCATAAACAGATGGATTGAAATGAAGAGGCTATTTTTGGAGAAATATTTTCCAGCATCGAAGACAACCAATATAAGAAAAAAGGTAGGTGGGATAAAACAACATAACAGAGAGTCCTTTTATGAGACATAACGGAGAGTCCTTTTATAAATATTGGGAGTGCTTAAAGAAGTTGTGTGCCAGCTGTCCCTACTACAATATATCGTAATAACTCTTCATCCAATACTTCTACAAAGGATTGTTACCTATAGAAAGAAGCTTAGTCAATGCAGAGTGTAACATCCCATCACCATAGGAAGGGTAAAATAGTAATTTGAAATGGCTTATGAGTGTTTAGAATTGTCTTGGTATGTTCATGCATACACATACATGTAAATAGTGCCTTTTGCACATGTAAATGACTATACATGCATTCATGACATTTTTCCGGTATATTTGGTCATAAATGTGATTTTTGTGAAAAACATGATTTTTATGCTTGAAAAGTTACTTGGAGTGGGTCTTTGTGGGTTTTGAATTTTTGAAAAATTTTAGAAATTTTTTTGAAAATTTTTGGGGTATTTTTTCGGACCAAGAGAAATGCCAAAAGACAGACTGGTTGGTGATCGGTAGTAGAAATTACTGTCCAATGGCACTGAAAATTTAAATACATGAATTTTGGATTTATTAATTTGAGCCATTGGAATTTGGGGAGAATTTGGAGTAAAAACTGGAGACCAAATGGACTAGTTACTATAGTGGACCAATTGGAAGCATAAGAAATTGACATGTGGCAAGTGACATGTGTCACTTGCCCCACCACATGTAGGCTACGAAATTAATAAATGAAAGACCACATTTTGGGTCTTTCATTTAGCCATTCACGATGCTTTCCTTCATCCTCTTGATTTATTTCTTCTTTTACTCTCTCCATCTTCAACACTCTCATCTCCAAAGCCTCAACGTTGAACCTTGTCCACCATTATCCACATAAATAGCTTGCTATCTTCTTCTTGTTTCTAAAGAAACCTGACCTACTCCACCTCATGGTGTGATGATCATGTATGTTGGAGTGTTAGGGTGTCATGGTGTCTTGAAGTCATGGAAGCTAAAGCAAGCTAAGAGTTCGCAGTCAGGCGTTTCCAGAATTTGGAAGCAAATGCTAATCTGGAGCGTACTGTGAGTAGACCGAGATGGTCTCATTTCACCCTTTATTCTATTTTGTTTTATTTTGTATAAATTGATTGCTGAATTTGGTGAATAATGGTGGGTTTGAGATTTGTTGTGATTGTAAATTCTGGACAGAAGGTCCGATGACTGTGTACTGGGGAGTTGGTTATAGAAGTACTCTTGTATGTGAATTTGTGACCTATGTGCCTATGATGTGACTAATTGGTATACATGTGATTAATTGTGATACATAAATGTTGATTGTGGCATTCATAGGCTGATTGATCGTGACATATGCATACGTGCATACTAATGTGATTAATTGTGGCATATGCATTTCATTTATGAATACATAACCAGATAATGAAAGTTGTGACCGGAGTAGCCACCGAGAGCTCAAAAGCTCAACGATTATATTCGGGCCTCAAGCCTACAGTGATTTAGAGCCTCAGGCTTAACGATTAATGTGCCCATATTGGGACAGTTCAGACGCTCGATCACAACACCGAAATAAATTGAAAAGTGTCACATGGGCATGTCATAGTCATTTGTTTACCTATATTTAATTGAGTGGAAGCAACATGCTTTATGCTTATGTGAAATAAATGTGTTCTGATGCCGGACTACGGTCCGATGACATGGGAAAGTGAGTAGATGTGACTGATGCATTGCATGGCATAAGTGTATGAAATATAATGGTTGTTGTGATCAGAGTCGCCACCGATCAGAGCTTTAAGCTCAATGAGTGGAAATAAGCTTTGAGCTCATAAGTGATTCAGAGCCTCCGGCTCAATGTTTAATGAGCCCTGTATCCACCAACGGATAAGGGACAGTTATTAATGTGCCCTACAAGGGATAGTTTAGGCACTCGGTCACAGCAAAATAATAAATAAAAAGTGAGTCTCATGTGCATGTATCGAATATGGATAATGTGAATGTGCAATTCTGTAAACGTGTGAATGTGAAATATTGTGAATGTGCACTATGAAATAAAGTGAGATGTATGAATATTGTGTTATGTGATTGGGTAAACCATCGATGATGGTCACTCACTGAGTTCGCAAAACTCACCCAAAATTTGTCATTATTTTTCAGGACTCAAAAGAATACCCCATTAGGCAACGGGTGTACAGCAACCGCATGTGAGTGAGAGAAGAGGTTGGGATCAGTTTGCGTCTGCATTAGTGTCTGATAAATTCTATATAAAATTGTATTATCTAAATATTTGTACAAATGATTAGGTCAATTTGTAAAGTCAATAGATTGAATTAATTTGTATTTATAACAAGGGCCCCCGTGGCCACTGTATTTATCGATGATTGTGTATGTTAATTGATTTCCACATAGTGTATATTTATGTTTTCAAAAAAAAATATACTGAGTTTTGACTGAGTGATGTAGCACGCCACCCTCGCAGGGCACAGACTCGGATATCACCGTCGATGTCGGGTTCGGGTTATGCAGGAGTGGGATGTTACACAGAGAGTGGTGGGAACTTTATGAAAAGACTCTTATGGAAGCCACAATGTTAATTGAGTGCATGTCTACAAACACTCAAAAGTTTAGTAAACATAATGATGTTTGTTAAGTAAATGTAGTAAATACTTCATCCATTGAACATTGTTTAGATGAGTTAATGTCTTTTGTTAGACAAATTACTATCAGACAGGCACAGGACACGTGAAATATATGCAAATACATGCCATCCGACTAATAGGTGCCCAACCTTACAAAAAGTAGGTATGGAATATATCAATGCTATGAGAGGGAATTTTACTAAGCAGTAAAACTACTATTCTCAAATTTATAACCCAGATTGGAAGGATCATCCCAACCTGAGTTACAGAGAGAATACGGAGCTGAATGAATTATTTCTCGGATAGGCCACAAGGAGCACATCAATTCCAAATAAGGCCTTAAGCCTCTTCTGCCAACTCATGCACATCTCAAAAAGACTTAGTTAAGTCTCTTGCTACTAACACTCTGCAGTTTTAGTAGGTCGGGAAATAATTACAGCAAGACACAAAATCAAGCATCCGAAACTTGGAAACCCAAATGGATCAGATGGCATTGGCTATCAAGTTCCTAGAATCACAAAGTAGAGGGAAGCTGTCATCTCAATCCGAGGTGAACCCAAATAATGTTAGTGCAGTAACCTTAAGGAGGGGAAAGGAGCTTAAGGTTCCTAAGAGGACCCCACCGAGGATGGCCAATGAAGAAGAGATCGAGAAGGAGTTAGGAAATGAAGGAAATCCCTCATCTAGCACAAAGATAAACTTCAAAAGTCCTAATATAGTTAAGACTAATCCTTTACCTTTTCCTATCAGATAAAAGAAAAGAGCTTTTGGTTGGACCGAAAGTTAGACTTGAGATAGCCTTATAAAACTCCAAGGAATTAATAAGGGTCTTGGTTAAAGGAGGACTAGCTCCATAAAACATGAGCCAATCTTCTGCCAAAAAGAGTTCAGATATCTTGAGTTCACTACATCTATGATGATATTTCAAACTAGGTTGTTTATTAATATGCATTAAAATAATCATAGGTGGGATTTTCATGCATTGTCACCACCTTATCTAAGTCCTTGAGCTGCCTTGAATGTTGTAATTGATTCCTCATTCATAATTATATTAAAGGACATTAAGGTAATGCAAGATTGGATCCAATTCACAAACTTACCATGGTGACTAAGAGAAAGTAATGAACCAGTGATGAATCCACAAGTTACAGAATCAAATACCTTGGTGAAATCAATCTTTAAGGCATAATTGCTGCTTGTTTTACTACTATTGTAACCTTTAAACAACTACTATGCAAGAATAATGTTGTTACTGGTATTTCTCCTATTAATGTAAGCACCTTAATATAGATTGATGATGTCTCTAACGATTTTCTTTAACCTGTTTGCCAAAATTTTTTAGATGAGTGTATAAATCACATTGCAACATGTAATGAGTCTATATTCATTAAGGCTAGAGGGGTTTGTCACTTTGAGAACCAAAGAAATAAGGTTTTATTAAACTCAACAAGCATCTTGCCAGAATAGAAAACTTTGACAACTACTTTGATAATCATTGACCTAATATTCTCCCAAGTTACCTGGAAAAATCTAACATTAAACCCATCTGGGCTATGGGCTTTATTCGGATGGAATAAGAACAATGTAGAATTAATCTCCTTAGAAGTAATGACTTTGATTAGTTTAAGGATGTGTTGGATTGGAAAAAGCATTCAAATGTATTCTTGAGTTCCTGTGGGATTAGTAACACCCTCCTATATATTCCTAAGATCTTTTTGAAATATTCTATAGTAAGTTCCTTGAGACTCTTTTGATCTTGCACTACATTATCTTTAGAATTAGTAAAGGTTGTTAACTTGTTCCTATTCCTTCTACCTTGCACAACATTATAGAATTACTTTAGCTTCTAGTCACCTTCAATCAACCACAAAATTCTAGATTTTTGCCTCATTTAAGAGTTAATATTTTCTACTATAGCCAAATGCTTGCTTAGCTCTATTCTTTCCTGCAACTTGATTGAAGGATCAAAAGGGTTCTTAGCTAGAGCTTCCTAGCACTCATTGAGTGATTCAAAAGTCTTCCCCTTGTCATATTGCATTGGGTCTATGCCACCTCTTAAGACCTTGATTAAACTTGCTTTAGATGTTTTTAACTTTTGAGTGAACTGAGTAAACTTGTGATCTTGAAAAAAAAGTTCTCGTTCCCTCTATAACAATACGATTGAAGTTAGAGTGCATTAAGACAGAGTTGAAGAATATGAATGAAGCCTTTCTTTTGCACATTGCATGACTAAATTAACCTCAACGAGGTATAATAGATCAATGAATTGTTCAATAAGGCTTAATTGTAAGGAAAATTTCCAATCCAATCCAAATTGTCTAAGCATTTATCTAATTTCTTTTAAATGAATCAAGTGAACTGATGTCCGGTAGAACTAAGATCAATTAAACCCAAAGAACTGGCTGTGCAAGTAATTAAGTACTTTCCATTTCTTTAAGAATCAGATAAAGTATGAGTGTGTAGTTGTAGTATAATTTGTTATCTTCAAAATAATGAATTAGAATGTCGCTTAATCCAACAATTTAATTACTATAATCAAAATTACAATTAATTGAATTGACTTAAAATCTAATAAATATTATCTATCCAAGTTTAGGTATTATACTATTAATCTTAATTGAGTTCTTTAATTATTTGTCGTTTGTTATGTGAAAATAACCAAGACCCAAAACTTCGGAGCGAAGCCATATAAAATGAAAACTTCGGAGCGAAGCCATATAAAGTGAAAACTTCGGAGCGAAGCCATATAAAATGCCGAAGCCATATAACCCGAAAGAGCACTTGAGCTGTTCCCCAAATTGAAAATAATTTTCCCTAGGGTTTCTTCCTGCAACCAAACAAACAGAAACCGAATCCCCCAAATTCCATACAAACCAGCCCAGAAGGTCGAATCTTTTTGATCTCTTCGCAGCCGGAATCGCATAAAAAATTTAAATGGCAACCCAAAAATCGCAACAACAAGTACATCAAAACAAAATAGAGAAGAGAAAGCCAGTGTTTGTGAAAGTCGATCAGCTCAAGCCTGGCACTAATGGTCACACTCTCATCGCTAAGATCTTGTCTTCATCCACCGTCTTGCCTAAAGGCCGACCAGCCTCTCACCGCGTCCGTAACTCCCGCATCGCCGAGTGTCTCATCGGTGATGACACCGGCACTATTCTCTTCACCGCTCGCAATGATCAAGGTCGGTGATATTTACCATATCATGTTTCTCTAGATTCTGTGCATACAGTTTATACCGATTTGTGTCATGTACTAGGGGCTGCATTTTTATAGTTTGAACACTCAACAAAGCGTATAATTGCGGGCAACGTTCCGGATTTACCTGGGTATGCGTGTGTTTTTTTTGCAAGGGCTAGCGGTTTGTATTACGTTGGTCGATTGTTTCTCTCAAGAGTTAGATTTGATTCTTTTGCTTTGAATTAGCCTAATTTAGTCTTCTGGCATTCAGATCACGAATCATATTCATCATTTCACGTTCTGCAGTGTTCATTTTGTCCCGAAAAATGTATGCGTTTTTTTAATTTTTTTGTTCGAGTACTGTTGGGTCCGGTTTGTAGTCTTAAGAATGTGGAGAACTAAAATCCGGCCCTAGAGTTACACATTTCGTCGTTTAATGATCTTGCATTTGTTTCACTTTGGGTTATTCCATTTTACTCCACCTGGAGTCTTAATGCCCTAGTGACACTGCATGCATATCCTTATTCTCCATTCTTTGCGCTTGGTCTTCCTCACCATTCGCTTCTCGTTTCGATCCTTTAATCAATTGGTGATTAAACAACTTTGTTTACGTGTATTTAATATCATATTGCTTCTGTTATCAATTTCACCTTTTAAAGTTTGGAATTTGAGAAATAAGATTTCTTGGACAATCTTGTAAGTTGCATTCTGGTATAATGATCATTATGTCTTGTGCAGTTGATCTGATGAAGCCAGATACAACTGTTATCATTCGAAATGCCAAGATCGATATGTTTAAGGGTTCAATGAGGTTAGCCGTTGACAAATGGGGGCGCATTGAGGTTGCAGAACCTGCCAAATTCGTCGTGAAAGAGGATAACAATCTGTCCCTTGTCGAGTATGAATTGGTGACTGTGCCTGCTGAAGAGTAATTGATTGCTATGGCAGTACTACAGTTTGATACCTGGGTCATGGTTTAAGAATATGAAGGCCTGATGATTGTTTTGCTCTATTTTCTGTTTCATGGAGTGCTAGTCAGATGATTTTAAATGACGGTTGGATTTGGTATACAGATCTCCTTGAATCAGTTGGCCCTTCTTTGGTCTAACTTTGGTAACGTCCTTTGGAATATTTTAACGTCATGTGACTAGTTAGTTTATGAATAGATTACCCCCTGTGGTTTTAATAACTTGTGCAGACTGAATTGGGAATTAAAATATTGAGTGTTCATGGTAGTTCTATTGTCCCGTGTGTTTATGTCTTGCTGTTAATTTTCTACTATAAGGAAAAGCCTTTGTTCTATAAATCTTGTCTCGGACGTGATGATGCTCGCTTGACTAGAGCATTCCCCATTGAACTTGGGATTAACAGGAGATTCTGCTGAATTAATGTGCCAGTCTCATAGCCAGATCTCCTGATTAGTAGAATGTGCTCATAGTCTCCAGTTCCTTGTAAGGCCAGACTGGCGTCAAAGAGATTAATGATCGAAGTACAATACCGTTTTGCGTGTAATGTTCAGGACAAAATTTCGGATTCCAAAAACATGTGAAGTGCAGCTTATCATTGTCTCACCAAGTTCATTACAGTATACTACGTAGAATTCCTTGGGAAAAAATGTTTGGATTCTCATTCGAGGAAAAAACAGTTTGAATGATCAGTCACTTTGTCAGTACTCGTTATGGAAATCTGCAATTCCATTTCCCTATCTGCAATTCTATTGCGATTGAAAATCCCACATTTAGCCATTCATTGAATCCCATTGATCGCTTATGGCAGTTCTGAAACGAAATTGTAAACTTGACCATATGAAAGCCTCATGGCTACGTAGCTCTAAATTCGAAATGATGATCAAGGACAAACACACCATATTAATGACCATATTAATAAACTTGACCATATTAATGACCACATTAATAAACTTGACCATATTAATGATCCGATTTTCTTTTCCAAACTTCAAATGATGATCAAGAACAAACTGACAAAATCACATTCATTGAGAATTTACTTGGATGTCGGGAGAATATCAAAATTCGCCCGTTATGCATGCGACATTGAATAGTTGAGTACTAAACATTGCAATCGGAAGTGTGAAGGAATGTTCCATTTCTCACTCCTCACTCAAGTAACTGCTCTAGCAAATAGTTCAACGTCCTCTTGTATTATCAGGAGTGAACGACCAGGCTAAGAAACAAAGTTGGATCCAACTAAATCAGCCAATTTATCACAATACTTGCAGCCTAACTCCACACAGTCATCGCATTCTGTTAAAGGACAAAGATGCTATGGGGTAAAATCATTCCACCTGATATACCAAAAGAGAAGAATCATTTCGTTGAAACCCAACTAACTAATTCCAATGTAATTTATGCATGGAGTTCACGTAAAGCAGTCTTACCAGCAAACCGTATAAAGGGACCTATGCACAGCTTCTTCTCAATTAAACATCCCTGGTATGTAAGCATAGGAATAACAGTTGAAAAGGCTAACCATTAAGAATGTCCCACCACCACCATTAAATAAAAGAAATATACATTATCTGGATATGACCATAATCAGCCTTGAAAACTATAAAATTGCATTTCCACAAGATACCTACTTCTACATGCTTGCAGAACATCTTTGGATTTTGCACATTCCACAATGAGAATAATGCCTCGAGCAATTCTTAACAAATGTCCATTGCAATCCTTGAACATACGAACAATGCACCACTAAACTCATCCATCTACAATATAAGACACAAAATAGTACAAATGTGTCACTAATTTACCTTCAAGTCAAATACTAGTTGGAAATATGAAAAATAGAGTAAGTGAAAGTGGCACACGGAAATTCCCCAGTCCAAACAAAGTGAACAAGAAACAGTCAGGGGCCTAAGCAAAAGGGATCTGATATCAAAACATAAATAATATGCATTATCTGAGAAAAAGAAAATGCAGGTCTAAAATGAGCTGTTTGTCTGTTTTTAGTATGCTAATTCATCCCAGAAATTTATGTATGAGTAGTGCCAAGACTACTTGAAGTTCTTAAAGTACCACTTTGTTTGGTGCTTATTGATTAGTACCACTTTAGAATCACAAACATAGGACTACTCCATTGCCCCTTCTCAAATAATCAGAATCACCACCTTGCTAGCCCACAAGACCAAGAAACAACTAAGATCCTACTATGTGCTTTATTCTGCTACCTTCTCATAGGGTGCATGTACAAGTTCTTTGCTCAAACCCTCTGAGATTCATCATACATCATCATTGCAATCTGAGGAATACAATGAAATTTGGCATAGAATGTTTATGACGTGAACGTAACCAAAAGAGAGTTATGCAAGTCATCAAACTAGAACAAGCCTCTATGTTGTGCCATGTTTTTACGGTCATTTTATATCTACAATTTAAGGCATCAGCAATAACTGAAAATGCATAATGAATACGAGAAATTTTCAGTTACTAAATCAGTCATCAAGAAGCTTGAACCATACACGGCCCTCTTCCCATTCACCATTCTAAATTAATTTCTATAGCATAAATATAGTGGAATGGATGCCTAGAGTTCAAAACTCCAGAAGAAAATGCTAGGTAATTTCTGTTCCAGTATATGAAGAACAACTGAGATTTGTTGGGAGTAATAACAACTCTAGGAAGCTAAAAGAAAGTTTTAACATGGAATATTTACCTAAACTATCCTCAGGTAATCTATCAAGATTTTCTGACAACATTTTACAACAAAGAAAATCACATGAGTCCATCTTCTGTGACTTGGTCTTCATCTAGGCTTGGATTGTCCTACAAAAGGAAGAAGAATACTTATTTTTTAATTTCACAAGGGGCGAAGCAGAGAAAGCTCAGACTAACTAGAGAAAAACAACTCAATATCTGATGAAGAGATAGGCTATGTTGACAACCCAATTGTTAGGACACAAAATATTCCTGTTATGGTGAAATTAAACATGTCCTAGGCCTATTATGTTTCTCTACACAGCTTATACAACAAACCTTTTAAATTTATCAGAATAGAAGTATAAAATCGAAAAGTAAGTGGCTGCCTCACGATCAAAATAAATAAATCGTTGACAGAGAAGCACTTGATAAGCTGTAACCGATCAATGATTTTCTACCACGTCACTTAGTTGTGTCTAATCCTTTGTGTACCATTGCGTTAATGCGTAACTGGTGGAGAATGCTTGGTTCTTAGTTTACAGTTAGTTTTTCATTTCAAATTTAAGGTTTCGTCAGGTAAACAAACCAATCGTCTGCACATCGAAAGCAATCAATTCAACCGATAAATTCTGAAGACCACAGCTTTACAATCGCAGTGAAATACGAGTAAAAAGACAGGCATACAGAAACATTAAAAAAAAAAACTCTTTAATCGTCTCTAATTACGTTTCAGCAAAGAACAATTCAATCTAAAAACGAGACATCCACAGGATCTGAAACCGATCGAGGCTACTGACTAACCTTCTGGAGTCCAACCGTAGCAACGGGGAGAGATTGAGAGCATAGAAGGGAGCAATGCTGACGCACTGGCTGTGTGATATGGAAGAAATATCTATAGGCAGCAGCTCATCTCAACGGGTGTCCTTCAAAACCCAATAAAGAACAAAGCAGGTGAAATCATAATTAGGCTTCAACAAAATAGGAGAACGATAGTACAACGACTCTTGGGTCTTATTATGTTTTCACCTGAAAATTCGATGAGAGAGTGAGCTCTTTTTAGACATGCGAGACGGAAAGGAAGATGGTTTGAGTCCGGGTCCGTATACAGTTTTACTTCCGGCGGCAAGTCTAGCAAGCGGAGGGGTTCTGACTGCGGTGGAGCGGAGTAGACACCTGGCGGCTTGGTGTTGCAGTCTAATTGTCCCACGCCGTTAATAAAGGAAAGTGACGTGGGGTTTACAGGCTTACGAGCTCTCATCATTTAGCCTTAGCCTTTGTTTGGATCCTTATTTGCACAAGGGAAAGGAAAGGAAATATTGAAGAGAAAA
>JANIJH010000002.1:41838880-41851503 GCA_024520975.1 Erythroxylum areolatum | reverse complement strand
AATTGATAATTCAATTTTAGGTTATGGTCTTTTCATATAGCCATTTTAAAGATAAATGAAGAGAGTCTCATTTATTGATTGCTTTATGATTGATTAATGAAAGAAGTGATGCATTGGATGCCTCTCTCTTCTTCCATTCCATGCATAACCGAATTTGATAGTTTAAGAAAGTCTTCTTGCATGTTTTTTGAGACACTCTCTCCTTTCATGAGAGGGTGAACCAAAATTACCAAGTGAAAGAGTTTTATTTTTGGTTCATCTTCTTCTAAGAAAATCTCCTCCAAACATTTCTTCTCCTTTCCCATCAAAGGATTTTGTTAATCTAGTTTTCCTTGAAGAACAAGTGGTAAATCAAATTGGTTGAGGATACAACAATAAGGAGAAGGTAGATTGCTAAGGGAAAAGATTCAAAGGCAAAGGATTTGGATACAAAAAGAAGGAGAGGATAGCACAGCGAGGATTTAAAGTTGTAGCAAAGGAGTCGATAATACTCCTCATTTTGTTTATGTTTTTATTATCGTTATACCAGATCATGTATGGATATTAGCATGATGATTTGGAATTGTTGCTTCCGCTGGAAAATTGATTTCATAAAAGTTTGAAATCTACCGTTTCTCCAAATATAGCAGGCTTTCTTTTTCCGATCCAACAGTTTCTGGCAAGACACTTAAGGTTAAAAAGAACATAAGCCTATAAAGAAGGTTAAAAGGAGCTTTTTGGGCTCATTAAGGGTAGAAATGGAAGAAAGAAATGTATTCTTGCTTTTTAAGAAGGGGAAAACATGAATTGAGAGAGAGAAAGAGAATAGTATTTCAGTGGTTGAGAGAAAAGAAAAGAGTTGAACTAGGGTTTTAGCACTTTTTAGTCTTGAGAGAGATTTTGAAGTAGGTCAAGAAGAGAAAAATGAAGAGGGGTAGAAGAGCTTCAAATTGAGCCAAAGATCTCATCATTTGGTGAAGAATCAAGGTAAGATCATTTGAATCTTTTGGAATTTTCGGAAGAGTTTTAGACCATGGGGTTAGGAAATACATGAGTTTAAGTATTCTAGAACCAATTTTAGTGATTGGGCATTATGGGATTTTTCTATTTGAAAACCCTATTGAGTTGAGGTTTGAGAGTTGAATGAAGTCAAATTGGTAACTGAAAGCTTATACTCAAGATTTTCCAAATTTGCATAGTGCAAAATTTTCAAGTTTTCCTTAGGGTTAAAATTTTGTGTCTTGATTTCAGGGAAAAATATGGTTTAATCTAGGCTAAATTAGACAAATTTGTCTTCTGGAAAGTTGTAGCTTATTTTTCGAGCTTTCCAACAATATATAGTATGAAATGTTTAGACATGGGAGTTGAAATTTATGGTTTTTATGAGTGGAGACGCTCAGGAGTGTATTTTTCTTTGTCTTAAGAGTCATATCGTCTTCAGTTGACTTTGCTTCGTCTTAAGTTGACTCTACTTCGTCTTAAGAGTCACTTCGTCTTAAGTTGACTCTGCTTCATCTTAAGAATCACTTCGTCTTAGGTTGACATTGCTTCATTTTAAGTTGACTCTGCTTCGTCTTAAGAATCACTTCGTCTTAAGTTGACTTTGCTTCGTCTTAAGTTGACTCTGCTTCATCTTAAGAGTCACTTCGTCTTAAGTTGACTTTACTTTGTTTTAAGTTGACTTTACTTCATCTTAAGTTGACTCTACTTTATCTTAAGAGTCACTTTGTCTTAAGTTGACTTTGATTTATCTTAAGTTGACCACCTGCTTCTTCTTAGGTTGACTTTCTGCTTCGTCTTATATTGACTAAAACTTCTTCTCGTCCAACTTTGACCCCTTATATGATAGAATTGGTCTTTGAGGTCTTCATAAAAGTTTTAGATCTCGAAGTCCTCTTAAAAATCATCTAAAGAACACCTTGATCCGATACATATAGCGAAAGTTATGCTAGTTGGTCCGAAATAGGTTTGATATGATTGAGGACTGAACCTTGCTTGATTCTTTCAGCCATAATTTTGTCATCCGATTTCCAAATGCAGTGATTCTTTGACAAATAAATTCCTAACACATTTTTCTTTCCCTCCATAAACTTTTATAGCATTATGAATTGAATTAGGAAATATTGATCAAATTGAAGTGTGGAATCTGTTGGAACAGTGAAATAGGATTTTCTTCCTTAATACCCTTCAGTATTTTGATTCTATCTAGATCTATGGGATTCCAAATGAGATGCTTTTTTATTTGGAGTAAACTATAGATATAGGCCTACAAATTGTCTCAAGAAGTAGAATTTTTGAATCATTCTCTAAGATGTTGAATTTCTGGATGGAAGTTGTGCATAATATATTGTTTTTTAATATGGATAACCCGATAATGTTTAAAGCATATCTTCCAAATTACTGACCCAAATTGATTGATTTTGGTGTCAATGGAAAGATAAGACATAGAGGAACACTTTTCTAGAAGATAGTTTGACCAAATTATATTAGTTTCACCTTCTAATTTAATGTTAAAAGGGGGCCAAAAAGTGTGTCTTGGAAAAATCTGAAAGTGATACAATGAGAAATGAATTGTGATTTCAATGGTTTTAATGAGGCATAAACCTAAGTATAAAGTATACTTAGATGGATTTGATATGAGAATAATTTTGTGATGAGATTAAGGGAAAGATACCCGAGATTGTCATGAACATGCATTGTATATAGTCTATATACCTATTTGTGCATAAATGAGTTCTTATAATTGTGCAAAGTTGTAACGTGTGTGAAATGTGTATTGCATAAATGAACTGTGTAGGTTAGAATGTCCACATTCAGGTGTTTTCAGAATTGGAAGCAAATGCTAAACTGGAGTGTACTGTGAGTAGACCTAGATGGTCTCATCTCATTGTTTGTTCTGTTTTGAATTTTGTATTAATTGACTACTGAATGTCTATATGAATGTGTTGTATGAATGAAATATTGAAGTGCTCATTAAATATGAATTGGATGAACTAAGTGTATGTAACTTGATTGTTAAATATGTTCTGAAAGTACATTTGCATATGAATGAAAGTGCAAATTCTCAACTTTAATGTTGAACGCCGGACTAAGGTCCGATGATACAGGAAAGTGATTGAATGAGATTATGCAAATGTGAATGATGCATTCCATTTCATGAATGCATGAAATATAATGGTAATTGTGAACTGAGTAGCCACCGATCAAAGCTTAAAGGTCAACAAGTAAAAATGAGCCTCGAGCTCAAAAGCGATTACGAGCCTAAGGCTCACTTTGTAAAATGAGCCTTGTATCCCCCAAACGGATAAGGGACAACTAGTAATGAGCCTAGTATCCATTGGATATGGAACAGTTTAGGCACTCAATTACAACAAAATAATAAATAAAAAGTGGGTCTTATGTGCATCGCATATACATATTATGAGTGATTAAATTGTATTGAATGCAAAGTGTGAAAAATGAAATGATGTGAATGCAACTTATGTGTTATGTGACTGGGTGAGCCATAGATGATGGTCACTTCCTGAATTCGCAAAACTCATCCAAAATTTGCAAATATTTTTCAAGATCAGAAGAATACCAGGTTAGGCAAACGGGAGTATCCCTACAGCATACAAGTAAAAGATAGAGGTCGGGATCAATTAGTATCTGCAGTAGTATTCCCTTTATTTTCTAACAAATTAAGTCTTCCACAATTATTGTAACTTGTGTATTCAAATTTTATGTTTTGAAATAAATTTTCAAATCGGAAATGTTTGTATATGGTTTTTACAATGCAGTGAAAATTTCACAAGTATTTTGTATTTGTAACAGGCCCAAATGGCAATTGAAATTTTTTATGATTGTATTGCTATAATTGAAAATGTTTATGACATAAAAGTGGGCCCGATTTGATTAGCAATTTTCACACTTTATGTTTGTGGTTTCAAAAAAAAGTACCGAGTTTTAAATGATTGGAGTGCTCTAGCATGCCACCCTCGTGAGGCACGGACTCGGATATCCCTCAGGATGTCAGGTACATGTCTCTAGGGAGTGGGGTGTTACAATCTATTTTGGGGATAATGGTTATCTAAGATAGCTGGACTTTTAGAAGTTCCATCGAATATTTTATAGCTACATTATTGCTGTCTTTTACTTAATTTTTGGGGCTATTTTGTTGCCATCTTGTGGGAAAAATGATAAGGATATGGTGAATTGGCAGCTAAATTTTTAGGGATTTTGAGTGATCTTTTGAAGAATATTTTTGCAGATTTTTTCCAGATTATACAGCTGCATTTTCTGTTGATTTGGTGTGTTCTTCCTCTAGGGTTACATGATTTTGTGGTTCTATCTATGAGCGTGGTTTGTGTGAACTTTTTCCAGAATACTTGGAGTTATTGCTGCTCTTTTGTTTTGACGTTTCAATGATGAAACGTTAATGTTTTTGTTGAGTTTTCATGGCTAATGTGTGTGAAATATCTCAGTGACATTATCAAAAGTTCACAGCATAATTTTTGGTGGAAAACTTCCTGGTCTTTAGTTGAAGAAGCTAGATTTTTAAGGGAGTTGTTTCTTTCATCTCAAGTGTTTTTATTTATTTCTGTTATTGTTTGCATCACTTAGTTTATTTTATTTTAATTCTTTATTATCAAAGACTATTGAGAAAATCCTCTGTTGAGGTTAGCACGAGAAGTTCATGTTATTGGGAGTGAAATACTTTCACGAATTATGAGGATGAGGGATAGTGTCAAGGGTAGGGTGAGACGGCTCTGTAATGCCTTGACTAAAACTATTGTTATTCTTTAGTAAAAGTGATTAAGCTAAATGAGGGGCCCGTAGATGTAAGCAAGACGTGTCGAACTGCATTACCAAATCTCAGATGTTGATTTGTTTATTTCACATTTAATGTTTCTATTTTCATTTGTGCTATAAAATTTATAAATTGTTGATACAGTTGCTTTGCATCAAGCAACTACAGATACAATTCAAAGCAACTATGGCAAAACCAAGTTTTTTCTAAACTACATCCTTTTGGATTTTTAATTGGTATTAGAGAATCAAAACTTTATATTTCAAGTTGGCGCAGATCTGCATTTCATAATTATGGCTATAAGAGAAAGGGCGTCAATCACCAGGACACCATTGCTAGATGGTTTCAATTATCCTAAGTGTAAATCATGGATGAGAGTATTCATTCAGGCACATGGAAAAAGCATGGAATTCAATTTTAAATAACTGGACACATCTAGTGATAATTGAGGAAAAGGGAGAAATAGTGTTTAAAAATGCATCTAAGTGGACAAAGGTTGAAGAAGAGAAAGCGTATCGAAATTCTCAAGCCATGCACGCCATCTTTATTGTAGTTAATGAAGGTTGCTTTGCTAAGATATCAACCAGTGAATCAACGAAAGAACTGTGGGACACTTTGCAAACAATATATGAGGGATCAAAATCCGTGATAACTTCGAAACTACAAATGTTGGCCGCTCGATTTGAATAGATGACGATGGATGAAAGTGAAACTATTGGAGACTTCCATGAGAGACTACATGACATTGCAAACCAAGCACATCAACTTAGGAAGAAGTATTCGAATTTGAAACATCAAGAAGACATTAAAATCATTACCTTCGAGTTTTATACCAAAAATTGCAGTCATTAAAGAAGGCCATGATATCAATGAATTATCTTTAGATTAGGTAATTAGGATTCTTACAAACTTTAAGATGAATTTATTGAGAGATAAACATGAGAAGAAAAAAAAGGATTGGCATTGCAAGTTAAGGTTGGAAAGGTTGTGAATGATTTAGGAGATGAATATGATGAGAATAAAGATACGATGTTATTGACAAGAAATTTCATAAAGTGGTTAAAGAAAGTGAAGAAGGATAAACCCGAGTTTAGAAAGAACAGTGAAAGTTCATCAAACAACAACGTCAAATAATAAACAAGAACTCAAAAAGGTAAAAGAAAGGTAAAGAAAATTCAATTTCATGAATGTCAAGGCTTCGAACATATGCAATCAGAATGAGCTAACACTTTGAAGAAAAGAAAAGGGAAGTCTTATACGAGTACTTAGAGTTGAATTTGAAAGTGAGTATAGAGGTGAACAATAATGTTGCGTTAGTTGCCCTATACAACAGAGGTCCAGTTACATGCTTAACAGCAACCAAGAAGGAAGAAATTGATGATGAAACCATGGGTAAATCAGTCCAAAATTTCAAGAAAAATGCAGATGAATTAATTCAAAGTTTAATTTCAAATTATTAAAGTGATGACAGTGATTCAGAGGACAAAAGTGAGGATATTTATAAAGCCTAAGAGTTAATGTATACAAAGTGAGTGCCGGCATGTAAAAAAATGAAAAGCCAAAAAATTCAAGACCTTGAGAAGAAGTTATTATCTATAATAGATGAGCTTAATGAAACAAAGTTAAAAATGGTCAGTACGAAAAAAGGGGATAAGAATGTTAAATGGAGGTACTAAAAAGTTAGAAAAGTTGCTAAAAATTGGTAAGATTAAAGGAGAACTTTAAGAAATTGGCTATAAAGTTGGATGTTCTAAGTTGAATCATGAGAAAAATGGTGCAGCCAGATTTGTACAAAGAGAAACTTCAAAGAGGAAACACAAATTCATACCTACTTGTCACTTTTGTGGGGTAAACAAGAATATAAGGCCAAATTATTACAAGTTGTTACAGATAATATTTCAAAGGGCTCAAAATTGGAAGTCTAGACATTTTATAATGAATTTCTAGTAACAATCAATGTTTACCAAATCATATTTGGGTCAGAAAAGGTGAAAGAAGCTACTTAATAGATTATCAAAGTAGAATGGATGGCCATGTTACTTTTAAAGATGGAATGAAGGCCACGATTATTGGAAGAGGGACCCTTTGCATGGATGGACAACCACAGTTCAAAAATGTGCTTCATATGGATGGTCTAAAAACCAACTTGGTAGTTGAAGAAAACCTTCAAAAACAACATCATGAACTAGCTCAAAGATGTAAAGAAGCAAGAACCAAAATCTACCCCGATCTATAGTTACTTTCAAGGGGGTGAATTGTGTGTGACTTGAAAATTTTTGCAAGTTACTTTCAATTTGAATAAAGACAAGGGCCTATTAAACGATAAGAGCCTGCTAAACAATATATCTTGTTTAAACAATATGAAATAGAAGGTACCTGTTAAAATGAAAGGAACCTCTTGTAAGTTGAAAACAGAAGGAGCCTATTATAAAAGTGAAGGAGCTTCTTGTTAAAATGAACACACAAACATAATATAATGTAAAAATTTAAAAGTTAAGAGGAGAGAAAGAATGACGCAGTTGATTTATACTGGTTCGGCTTATAACTCAAGCCTACGTCTAGTCCCCAAGTATCCAAATCTTCACTAAAATCCCAAGTAGCAATTTGATCAGCCTCTTCAAGCTCACAAGTACATATTTTTGAAGGTTTTTCAACCTTCTACACTATTATCTAGCCTTTACACGCTCTCAAAGAATAAAGAAGTAATTTGCTCGATATGAGCTTCAATGATCTCTCTCAAAAAGAATTTTTCACTTTCTAAGGCACAAGAGATTTGATGATGATATAACTTTCAAAAGGATTAATGTTGTGAATGTATTTTGAAAATCTAGCTTCCTTATCTTCTTTTCTTTTTTTCACAACTACAGTGGCTCTTCCTTACCTAGACATATTCTTTAACTAGTTGTTGCTTCAATTTTGTTTTGAGTTGACTTTGTATCTAACAAATCTTCGATATCATCTCTACTGGAATCTTCTAATATTCAAATGTTAAGACATAATATTAGAGCTAATTGTTTGAATTAGTAAGATTCTTCCAGATATTATGAAATTAATAAGGTAAGTTCATTAGGAAGGTTCTTGCAAGAAAGGAAGCATTTATCTTATGATTTTATTTTCATTTAAGAATTACATCATTATCTATACAAGGAAATAAATCCAATTTGAAGAAGACTAACAAGATCCTTCTAGATATTGTGAAATAAATAAGGTAAGTTCATTACGAAAGTTCCTGCAAGAAAGGAAGGATTTATCCTATTATTTTATTTCCATTTAAACATTATATCGTTATCTATACAAAGAAATAAGTTCAATTTGATTATCATCAAAATCATTAATAATAAACCTTGAGACAACAAAGACCAATTTTAAATTTTTTCGAGGGGTACAAAGATTGTGTGTTTTACATTTTTGAAGTATATTGATGTTTTTTTTTTTAATAAAAGGACGATCGAAGGAGTTGACATCTAGGCTCTCTAAGTTTTTATTTATGGGTTTTCTAAGGTTTAGTTGATTGGCATGTGTTTGGATTTTTCTTTACTTGTTGAATAGTATATTAGATGTGAAAATAAGAATCTGCTTAATGATTGATAATTCTACTTTTGGATTTTGATTTACAGAGTTGTGTCAAGAAAATATTGATGCTTAGTTAGAGACATATAGGAAGATTAGAGATTTCCATCATTTGGGTTTTTCAAGTTTTATCTTGGTTTCTTTCTACATCGTGGACTGTATAAGTTTTGGCAATATGCTTTCACATGGTTTATGTGAGGAGGAGTTTAATTAAGTTTGATTATAATTCGTTAAATGCATTTTTGGGGTTTATGAATTTAATCAATCGTATGTAGATGACTTTGATGTGAGTACTAATATGTCAACTAGTGATTTGACTAGTATTAAATTGTCATCTTGACATGCTTATGATTCTTTCACTACACCTACTGATGTTTTTTATGCCTCTTTATTTGCTGAGGTTCATCACATTGAAGACATTCTTTGTTTTGACATTGTTTTGTCCCAAGGAGGAGATATCATATTATTTTTTGTGACTGTTTCATTCAATGGGAGATTTTAAGGTATATACATGACTATTCATCTTGTTTTTTGATATCTTTTTGTCCCAAGGGAAAGAATGTTTTTGAACTTTGGTATTATTGTTTTTAAACTTGACAAACTTGATATTATGTGCACTAGATTTCATTTGGAATTTATTTGGAACTTCCTATATGTTTTGTGAACTTGATGTTATATGTCTATTTATTTTCTTAAAGGGGAGTTTCGATATGTGACAAATAATGCCAAAAAGGGGGAGATTGTTAAGATATGTGCTAAGCTATTTTATTAATTAATTTTAAGCATTATTTGAATTTAGACAAAGTTAGACATCTTTGAAATTTTACTCTGCTAGGTTGTCTATCTTATATGGGACTCTTATGTGAAGATTAAAATCCTAATGAGGATAGGATTTAATTAGAATCAAATAACCATATCTTTACTAATATAAGATGTAACTGTTTGGTGATTTTTTGACGCTTATTTGACAACCTATTTTGGGGATAATGGCTATCTAAGATAACTGAATTTTTGGAGATTCCATCGACTATTTTGCTATGTTTCACATAATTTTTAGAGTTTTTTTGTTGTTGTCTTGTGTGGGAAAAACCAATAAGGAGATGGTGACTTGGTAGCTTGATTTTTAGGGATTTTGAGTGATTTTTGGAAGCTGATTTTTGCATATTTTTTCTAGATTGGGAAAATGGATTTTTTGTTGATTTCGTGTGTTCTTTCTCTAAGGTTGCATGACTTTATGGCGCCATCTACAAGTGTGGTTTATGAGAAAATTTCCAAAATACTTGGAGTTGTTACAACTCTTTTGTTTTGACGTTTCAGTGATGAAACGTTAGTGTTTTTGTTAAGTTTTCGTGGCTGCTGTGTGTGGGATATCTCAGTGAGATTATTGAAGGTTCACAACAGAATTTTCGGTGGGTAACTTTGATGTGTCTAGTTTTTATTACTTTTAATTGCCCATATATCTTGATTTTGATTACAAATTCTTATGATTTGATCCAAATGAGAGATAAATTAAACGAAAATAGTGTGAAAATTTCATGCATGTTGATTAGATTATTTTGTGAATTTTGCATTAAAAATTAATTAAAGTTCACGTCACTTTGCGTGAAAGAAAAAGGAATATAATAGTAAGAATGTCACCACCGTGCATAAGGTGGTGATAAACATGTCTTTAGTCACCACTGTGCAAAATTATACACCGGGGTGACAGACATAATCACCCCGTGCAAATTTTGATGCACTCCTTTAATCCATCTGTTTTATTACGTTGCAGTTGTAGGTTAAGAGGGCACAAAAACCTAAACCTAGATGGGGTTATAAATAGAAAGGATAGGAGGGTGGCGGCGACATCACTCATTATTCACTCTTCACTCACACTGGAGATAGATTTGGTTAGGCCAAAAAGAACAGAGGGAGAGGTAAGGCAGAGAGACGAAGACAAAAACAAGAGAGCAGAGGCAAGGAAAAAGAAGAAGAACATAATAGGGAGCAATCGGGAGAGGAGTAGAGCAGAGGCAGAAGGTGAGAGTCAACACTGGAGTTCTAAGCTAGGTAGGAGATCCACTGCCGGCTTTCTCATCCAAGGGTTTATTTTGATTGTCATTTCTTTTTTCATTTATGTTACTATTATTAAACTCTTTTATCGTTGTCTTTTGAACTTATCTTCCTTGCTAAAGATTGATAGTCCATTTTGGTATTCACTGTTTCATTACTTTGATACTTCTTTGTTATTCTTGAATATAAGATATAAGTATTTGAGAATGATGAACCGTCTTTATGCTATGATGAGTTGAATTTTTTTCTTGAGGATTAATGTAGCTATTTTAATCAACTATGCAAGAATAAGTTACAGTTTTGTTGTCTTACTAATTGATGTGGTTTCTAAGATGAATGGACATAATGACTTAACCAAACCTTGCATCATTTTAGTATTAAACGAAGGATTGAGAGAAGAAGTTTAATATGGAACAAGAAACTATATACGCTTAGGTTAAAAACTAGAAATATATTAACCTAAGTAGTAATTAATAGTTGAGTTTTCATAATTAATTCAGATAATAATTTGTTGAATATGAACGTTATATTAGTTTATTTTTCAAGTTGATTTAAAACCCAACTGTTAATTTTAGTCAAACAACTAACCAATCATTTTTTTAATTATGCATAGGAGATTAAATTAGTGAAATTAATTCTCAAGAGTCTTTCATTTCGATTAATCTATTTGTCTTTGATTTCGGTTGAATAGTTTAGTTTTTAGACTAATTTGTGATTTTCTTTTAAAGCCTTCTGTCAACAATTGAGATAAAATGTTTAGGGTTGAATTTTTTTTGTTTTTGTTCAAAATTAACTTAGGTGAAACTTCCCGATCTTTCGTTGAAGAAGCTAGATTTTTAGGAGAGTTGTTTCTCTTATCTCAAATATCTTTGTTTATGTCCGTTATTGTTTCTATCACTTGAGTTATTTTATTTTCATTTTTTGTTTTCAAATACTGTTAAGAAAATCTCCTGTTAAGGTTAATATGAAGTGGTCGTATTATTAGGAGCAAAATATTTCCACAGGTTGTAAGGACAAGGGATAGTATTAAAGGTTGGGTAAGTTGGTTGTATAATACCTTGAGTAAAAATATTATTGTTCTTTAGTGAAAGGGATTAAGCTAGGTAAGGGCCTGTAAATATAGGCAAAGTGTGTCAAACTGTATTATCAAATCTTGGATGAATTTGTTTATTTTGTGTTTAGTTTTTCTGTTTTCGATTATGTAAAAAAATTTATAAATTGCCGATACAGTTACTTTATATCAAGTAACCATAGATACAGTTCAAAGCAACTACGGCAGAACCAAAATTTTCTAAAATTAAATCCTTTCGAATTTTCAAAATTCTCAAATGTCTCTTGTTTGATCGAGTCAATAATACACTAGAAGAAAATTTAGGATATTGTCATGTGAATAGAAACTGAAATTTCTACCATGACCTCATGAAGTACCATTCAATTTAGCATCCAGTTTGCAAGGCTAAACTAAAAAGAGTTCGAGAGGTTGAGAAAAAGTCAGTCCGCTATTGACGGAGCTAAGTGGACAAGCTCTGACAAAAATTTGCAGTTAGGACAACTAGTAATAAATACGAATGCTTATCCCTGTGTTACAAACTCAACTCCACCCACTTGCGAAACCTCTCAGCTTAAAAGGTTGTGTTGCATGGTCCTAAAGCTGAGACTGAGAGTGACCCAAGTTAACAATTGGAATGTGATCATATATATATAACGTTTTAGAAATTGATCGTACACATTAACCCACAAATGTGCTTATTTAGGCTAGCCATGTTTAAATGAAATTTTCCAAGGAAACCACAAAATAGTTTGGTGCTGTTTCGTATGTATTTGGTGTATTTACATTGTAGTTGCTGGATATGATGAAATCAACTTGTTAACTAAGATAAATGTAGCTTAGGTTAGAAATAGAATTTGAGCCTTTTCAAGGTGACCTAAAGTATTTTAGGTGAACTCAGGTCACCATCCTTGTTTCTGTTGCACTTGTCCCCCTTATGTTAGCTGTCGCAGAGAAAGTAATTTAGGATACATCTCTATGCCCCACATGCCACCTTTAGAGAAAGGAAAAGGGCATACTTTTTGGTCGGGTCGGCTGTATTGGGCCCAAGCCCAATCACCACAACCCACAGGCCGATCAGTCAGTCACACACCTATTGGATAATCCAGGTCTGATCCACACGTCCATGGCCCATTAGCAGAAGGAAATCTCCCATGCAAACACGTAAAAACCTAAACCTAGCTG
>JANIJH010000002.1:41825618-41838042 GCA_024520975.1 Erythroxylum areolatum | reverse complement strand
ATAAATTACTTTTTATAAACAAAATAAAAACAAAATTATCATTTATTTTGTTTTAATCATTTCTTTATAATTTATAAGTTACCATTTATAAACACAATGAAAAACAAAATTACCATTTATTTTGTTTTCTATAATTTATAAATTAATTGAAAATTTTAATAAATTAATAAATTTTTAAGTTTTAAATTTTTATCTTAAATTTTTTTTAAAATTAAAACAAATAAAAATCAAATTATGTATCACAGGTATGACTTAAGTGCCCGTGAAACAAATGAAAAACGAAATGATTCGTTTGTATTTTTATTATTTTAATTTTAATTTTTATATAAAATTTTTAAGATAAAAATTTAGTTTGAAAACAAAATTATCATTTATTTTGTTTTAATCAATTTTTCTACAATTTATAAATTACCATTTATAAACAAAATGGAAAACAAATTTATAAAAAATTACCATTTATTTTTTTATAATTTATAAATTAATTAAAAAATTTGTAAATTTTAAATTTTTTATCTTAAAAATTTTATTTAAAAATTTAGAAAAGAAAAAAAATCAAAATATGTGTCACATGTGTGACACAAATTAATGAAAAATATTTTGATATTTTAATTTTAATTTTTTAAATAAAAATTTTAAGATAAAAATTTAAAAATTGATTACTTTATTAAAATTGTTTAACTCATTTATAAATTATAGAAAAGAAAATAAATGATAATTTTGTTTTTCATTTTGTTTATAAAATTGTTTTCCATTTTGTTTATAAATGGTAATTTATATATTATAGTTGATTAAATAAAAATTTGAAGATAAAATTTTTAATTGAAAAACAAAATTATCATTTATTTTGTTTTAATAAATTTTTTCTATAATTTATAAGCAAATCTATAAACAAAATTACCTTTCATTATTTTGATTTTTTGATTTTTTAATTATTTAAAATTTTTAAAATAAAAATTTTAAGATAACAATTTAAATTTTAAAAATTGATTAATTTATTAAAATTGTTTAATTAATTTGTAAATTATAGAAAAATATTAAATATAATTACGTTGGTTGTGCAGAGGAAGCAAAAGAAAATAAGAAACAAAGTGAGAAATGGTCTTAATAAAATGACGACGTTTTTTAAATTAGACAGGAATGGATAGAATAGCATTAGACAGGTGATCCGCTCTCCCAATAACCATATAAGTCAGTCTAGCATAGCACAATTGTGTAAAAGTCAACTTGGCAATCTGAATTTTCAGTTTTTAAGTGGTGGGCATCAAGTACCATGTTTTATTACCCTGACATTGACAAGGAACATCTGCAGGGCTACATTCACTAGGTTATCCTTTTCAATTGATCCGGTTTCAGATGTTGCTGTATACTTCTGTGTTGGGAATTGAAATGGGATTTTGACTTGGTTTGGTTCCTTGCAACTCCCTTAGAAGCCAATGCATAGGTAGATTGAAAAGACATGGCCGAGCACTCCTCTTAGGCCATAAAAACACTCCCATATGATCCAAGTGATCGGTCACTGTCCTATTTAAGAAACTCATCCCCTTAGGCTACTTTGGTAGCTGAAGTAAATTCATGGACTCCATCATCTTTAATGTTGTGTGAAGTTAAGCCTGGAGAAATGGCTGAAACTTGAAAGGGAAAGAAATTCACATTACCGTGAGTTGTTAGACTAGTGGTTAGTTGCTGGAGTGATCAAAGTTCTTTTAAAGCTTTCTTTTACTTAAAATTGAATATCTGAAAGAAGGTGGGCTTGGGTGATTATGGACTAAATTCAGACAAACTCTGAATTTTTCTTGTGGATTTTACTCCTGTGATCAACGTTAAATATGACAAAGAAAGCCATACTCTTTTCATCCTTTACCTTAAGCAGTTTTCTGTAGGAGAGACCATGCAAACATGAAAGCAACAACAAGATATAAATAAAAATTATATGTTGATCTTCCCCACTCAACATAGATTCATTAACACGAAGCGCTTCACCAACTTAATTAAGATAAAAACAGATCATTTTCTTTCACTTTGGTTCCAGCCGCTACAAGTCATCATGGGATGTAATGCTCATTCTGGACAACCTGGCTAGTATCGTAATTGTAACCCGAGTGCTGGTTCTGATTCGGATTTGTGTAGTATTTGTTCTCGTTCATGACGTCATGGTAGTACTTTCCATTTTCCAGGAACCTGGTATCACTCATTCCTTGCTTCTCTGTGTTGCCGTACGCATCAGAATAGTAGTAGTTGTTGTTATTGGTGTTCTGGTTGGAATTAGTGGGGTTGTAACCAGTCTGTTGGAGGCTGGTTTCACCCAAGTTCTCTTGCTGAACCTCCTCAAAGGCATTGGTGTTCTCATAATAATTGTTGATGTTGTTATTGTTGCTTGGGGCATGGGTCTCCTGATTGGTTCCGGTGGTGTAAGGGACATAAGTGGATACTCCGTAAAGTTCATTGCCCAGCTTGGTGGTAGTGGTACTGGTCGGAACCTTCTTAGACTCTTCACCATAAAGACCGTAGCTTTGACTCTCAGGCAAAAAGCTTGGTTGCTCATCTTCTTCTTTGCTCGGCACTGTTGTCCATTCCACGTTGCTTTTGTCACCGTTGTTGACAGCGACTGTGGGAACAGTAGAGGCACTGAACTTGCTAAAGAACTGACTTTCTCTAGCATGAACTTTCCAAGACAAAAGAATTAAGAGAAAGAGAAGGGAAAGAAATTTAGGAGAGGAAGCCATTGTTGGACTTGGAACTAGAGATAATGGAGAGTATCGATATGGAGCTTAGAGAGGCTACAGAGAATGGGGAGTGAATGTGAAAGTTTCAATCTTTATAAAGAAATATATCTCTCTGGTCTTTTTCAACTCAATTAAGTGGGCGGTAATTGGGAGGGAAATGGCGATGATTGTGGTTCGATGATGACAAAAATTTACAAGTGTCCCTTTTTTCTTATGTGTATTGTATTTCTCTTTCACAGGACACTGGCAGGGCTACGGCAAACTAATTGTGTTACCTTATATACCCTACCTTTAGACCATAATGACGATACTTATAATCATAATTAAAATCTTTGCGCCTTGTTTGGTTGGCATGAATTCTTGTTTAGAAAGTAATTTTTTTTAAAATTTATATTCTAGTTTATTTTTTTGAGTAATTAAGAAAATAAAAACTTTCCTAATATAGAAAAAATAGTAACACTTTATTTAGATTCTAGATTCCAGCATCCTCTTAGTATTTAAATTACTTTTCTCAAGAATTTAATCTAAAAATATGCTAGCTAATTTAATTCTACGTTCTCTTTCAACTCTACGACATCTCTTTTATAAAAACCCTACCTCCTCTTCAATCAAAGTTTCGAATACCGTACCAGATTTGATACCGGATTAGGTTTTGGTACGGTACTGTATCGGTACCAATTAATATTGACTACCGTTTCAAATAATTTTTAAATTTATGAAATTGTCTCTAAATTTTTTTAAAATTACAAAATAGTCCATTGTCATATTATACAGTTGTACTGTATGTTTTTAACTTTGTCTCCAAAAATTATATTAATAAATAATAATCACAATTTTAATTTAATTTTAAATTTAATAATTATTAATAAATATAATTAAATTTAAAATATTTTTTAAAATATACAATTTTAAATAAATTTGGATTTAATATTTAAAAATAAATATTATTTTATAAATAATAATTTTTAAATTATTTATTTTAAAAATAAAATATTTTTATTAATACTTTATTAATAAATTTTTAAATAAATTTAAATAAAAATAATTTATTTTTAAGTTTTATTTAATTTATAATTATTATTAGTAATAAAAATATTTATTATCATTTTAAAAATAAAAATTCATAATTTACAATAATTATAAAAGTTGAAATAAATAAAATAACTAATTTAAAAACTAAAAAAGAGGGGAGAAGCAAAGATAAGAGAGACGATGAAAATTTTAAAAAATTTTGAAAATTTTGCTAAAAAAGTCTCTCTATTTTTTAAAATTTTTTGTATTGGCCGGTACTATCCGAAATGGACCGATACTAACCGGTATTTAAATATGATCCAATCTTTATTTTGTACCAGTTTTGATCTGGTATGTACCGGTATTCATAATATTGTCTTTAACTATTTTTATTGTTCTTCCATTAATAGGATTTTGAATATTTTTATTCAAAAATTTCAATCAACAATTTTCAGGTTTATTTTATTTAACGCTTTTAATTTTTATTTGATTTGTAGAGATATAATTGAAAATACAAGTTAAAGTTAAGTTACAATCCATAAAATACTATTGCATACCAAACATTATAATAAGAATTTACTCAACTTTTCTATTATAATTTTTGTGAGTATCCAAATATGTGAATATCTTTACTTTCCATAAATTTTTTTTCCGCATAATCATATTCTAAATTAATTTCATTTTTCTGTCAACCAAACAAGCCTTAGATTGATCTTACGCTTGATCTTTCTTGACTTCTAAGCAACTCAAACAAGATTAGGAGGGTAAATTGCAAGTCATTAATGTCGTTATCAATCATAATCATCAATGGATACGCCACTGCTAGTATGAGTCGATTTACTAGTACAATATCACAAGTGGGCAACAGAGGAATTGTGGAAGAAATGTGAAAGGTAAGACGGTCACGGTGTGCGCTAGTAATTATGCGCGGATTGTGGGAAGTGGGCAAAGGCAAAATAATATGGCACATCATGTGCCCGTTGCACTCAAGTCTATTTCAATGGACAAGACTACTCTGGTATCTCAGCCGCATTTGCTTGTGACAAATCCATTTCATATTAAAGAAGAGAATTAATCATATATTTGTTCTTTTTCTCGATTTTTTTTAATTGTCCTACATTCGAATATTTACTAATTAAGCATTTCTATTTAAAATTTTCTATTATATTCTTCTTAATTTTGACATTTTCTAATTAAATACTTTATGTTAATAAAAATACAATTGTGATAAGTTTGACGTATACATGTTACATCACTTTATTACTAAAATGTCATTTACATAAATGTGATATTAGCATTTTAAATTAATATAATAATTTAATAGGACTTGATTGAGAAATTATTTCTGTTTAGTTAATTATCCCTAACATTTTTCATGATTTCAAATATTAAATGTGTGTAAAAATAATAATGTAACTATTAATCATATGATAGCAAAATATTACTACATTGACGAATGTTCCTGAACCTTTAAATGAGGTTGAGATTGTTCGTTGTCTTCTATTACTTATGACGAAGAGAATAGCAAACCATATATGCTAAGAGAGATGAGACTTCATTCATTTTCTTTCAGCATCATGAAATAAAATAAGAAGTAAAATTTCCAAATGGTGTAGTTTCACAAAATCTTGTTTTGTCAATTGCTTTAAACTATTTCTGTTAATTGCTTTAATACATAGCAATTGTATTAACAACTATCACTTTATCAGAAAAACGTAAACAGAAAAATTAAACATAAAACGAACAAATCAATAACTGAAATTTAGTAACATAGTTTGACATACATTGCCTAAATCTGTAGGACCCTCATCTAGCTTAATCACTTTAATCAAAGAACAATATATTTATATAAGACTTTACTGAGCCGACATTATTCAACTCTTGATACTATTCACTCGTCTTCATATCCTATGAAAGTATTTCACTCCTAATAATACGACCACCTTGTGTTAACTTCAACTAATGATTTTCACAACAATGTTTGATAATAAAGATTAAAATAAGACAACCCAAGTGTTCAAATCAATAAAGACATAAACAAAGAAAAACACTTCAAATAAAAATACTCCCCTATATGAGCAACCTCATCAACTAAAAAATCATGAAAAGTCGTTCAACAAAAATTATGTTGTGAACCTTCGAAATAATCAATAAAAAGATCCACGCATAGTAGCCATAAAAAGATTGTCAAACAAATATGTGTTTCATCGTTGAAACATCCAAAAATATAGCTGCACAATTTATCACTTTATTGCACATTTTTCCCATGCAAACCCGATTAAGCAGTAGGCCAATTATTCACCCATATATGCAGAAATGTAGCTGCACAAATTGATTAATTTTTGCTAGTTTTTCCCTCACAGAAACAATAACTCATCCGCCCAGAAAATTCACACTACCGATGGAGAAAAACGCAGCTGGTCAATGTCAAATTGAATCTCTGAAAAATCAGTTGACTTTGATAGATAGAACTACCAAAATAAGTTGTCGAAGATAGCTCCAAAATCACCTAAAAAATCTATGCATTATCCTTATTAAGATATGGTGATTCTATCCTAATTAAATCCTATCATCATTAGGATTTTACTCTTCAAGTAATCTTATCTTTAAGAATCCCACATTAGGTAGATTACCTATCATAATGATATACCTCAATTATCTAACTATGTCCAATTACAAATAATACCTAAAATTAATTAAAAAAGATATCGTAACAAATATCTAGAACAACCTCCCCCTTTTGGACATTATTTATCATATATGAGAACTCCCCTTAAGAAGATAATTAGACACTCCCTCTTAATTGAATATCGAGTTCCAACTAACATCAAATTCGCAAAAACAATTGACAAGTTCAAATAAGTGGAAAATATCCAAAGAAACAATGATCTCAAATAAATAATTATCCAATCATCCAAATTTCTCCTCATTGGGACAAAACAATGCCAAAAGAAGATTGTCTTCAATGAGATCAATCTCATCAACTAAACAGGAATCAAAATTAGCAATATGTGAAGCGGAAGAATTATAAACATATAGTGTTGTAGTAAAAAGACAAGATGACAATTTATCACCAGTTAAAACACTAGTCAATATATCATTACTCGCATCAAAGCCATCTGCATATGTCTGATTAAATTCATATACCCAAAAAATGTATTCACCGATTAAACTTAATCAATCTCCTCATCATA
The DNA here is from genome assembly GCA_024520975.1 of Erythroxylum areolatum. NCBI lineage: Eukaryota > Viridiplantae > Streptophyta > Magnoliopsida > Malpighiales > Erythroxylaceae > Erythroxylum > Erythroxylum areolatum. Next base: position 41,831,114 of record JANIJH010000002.1, on the reverse strand, counting down.
TTAGCCATATAAAAGTATAATGCCTAAATTCATACAGCCCACAATATAGAGAGAAACCAAGGCAAAACTTGAAAAACCCCAAATCATAAAAAATTAGAATCTTCCTATCGATCTCTAACCAAACATTGACATTTTCTCGACATAACTAAATAAATCAAAATTCAGAAGTAGAACTCTCAAACCATTAAGTAGAGCCTCATCTTCACATCAAATATACTGTTTAACAAATAAAGAAAAAGTCAAACACGCACTAATCGCCTGAAGCTTAGAAAACCCAAAAATCCTAGATGTTAGCACCTTTGAATTTTTTTACTTACGCTTTTTTTTTAATAAACAAAATCAATATACTTAAAAAATGTAAAGCATATAGTCTCAATGCCCCTCAAAGAAATTCAAACATGGCCTTATTCCTCATCTTGGTTTCTTTGTCAGAAGCAATTAAATGGTCCTCTATTTGGTTGGTTTCTTTTCCAATAACAACTAATTATAGATCTGGACAGTTTTTGGTATTAACTCCCTACATCTCTATTATGATGTGTGAGGCTGATTTTGACATTTTTCTACTACCCCCTTATCAATCATTTGGTGCCATAGAGTCTTATAATCATATGAGGTTAAATTGCAAAAAGTAATAGCTTGCAACATATAGCAATTATCCACCAATCTTCTGTTGCTTACTAAACACTTTCCTTGTTCAGTCAACGCCTTACATCCATTAGTAGCAAATTTAAATAACATCCCATCATCACAAAGTTAAATAATACTTACCAAGTTAGTTTTTAAACCATCAACATGAAGCACATTTTTGAAGTTTGGTTGTCTATCCACACAAAACATCCCTCTCCCAATGACCAAAGCCTTCTTTTTATCACCAAAAGTAAAGTAGTCATCAACACAACTTTGATAATCCTTTCACCTGTTATATGACCTGAACACCCTCTGTCAAAATAGCAACCATTATAAGATATGAATTTAAAAGTTACAATTGCTTCCTTTCTAACCTAAGTATACTTTGGTAATGTGGGGGGCTGCTGAAAATTCATCGAAGGGTGTCTAGATTTTTAGTTTTGAGCTAGATTTTTAGTTTTGAGCTCTCTGAAGCATCATCTATAATAACTTGTAACAATTCGGTCTTATGTGTCCGTTTCCCCCCAAAAGTGACATGTAGGAACAAGTTTTTAGTACCTCTTTGAAATTTCTCCTTTAACTTTGCTTATTACTTAACTTAGAACATTCACTTTTATATCCTACACCTTGAAAGTCTCCTTTGGTTTTACCAATTTCCAATAATTGTTTAAGCTTTTTCGTACCTCCATTTAACATCCTTATACCTTTGTCCATATTGACCAGCTCCAACTTTCTTTTATCAAGTTCATCTATTATAAATAGCATCTTCTTCTCTAAATCTTGGATGATATTCTTCATAGTAGAATTATCCTTCTTAAGCTTCTCATTCTTCTTACACGTTTGTACCTATTTTGTATACATTAACTCATAAGCTTGCAAATATCCTTCCTTTTGTATTTTGAATCACTATCATCACTGTCATAATCTAAACTGAAACCTTGGATTGACTCATCTGTGTTTTTCTTAGAATTTTTGACTGATTCATCTACGTTTTCCCTATTAATTTCTTTTTTGGTTGCTGTTAAGTAAGCAAATGGATTTCTATTGTATAAAGCAAATAATGCAGCATGATTACTTACAAGTTCCTCTTCACTACCATACTCACTTTCAGAATCATTTTCACTCCAGTTGCTCGTATAGGACATACATTTTCTCTTTTTCAAAGTGTTAGCACATTCTACTTACACATGTCTGAAGCCTTAAAATTCATGACATTGAATTTTCTTCACCTTTCTTTCAACTTTTTGAGTTTTTGCTTGTTGTTTGAAATTATTATTTGATTAACTCCCACCATTCTACCTAAACTCAGTTCTATCTTTCTTCAACTTCTTTAACCACTGCTAAAATTTCTTTCTAGTGACACCGCATTATCATTTTCATCAAAGTCATCTCCTAAATCATTAATGGATTTAGCAACTTCAACTTGCAAAGTCAACCCTTTTTTCTTCTCACACTTATCTCTCAAAAAGTTCATCTTAAAGTTTGTAAGAATCCTAATTACTTTATCCAAAGATAATTCATTGATATTATAGGATTCTTCGATGGTTGCAATTTTTGGTATAAATCTCGGAGGTAATGATCTCAATGCCTTGTTGATAAGTTTTAGATTTGAATACTTTTCTAAAGTTGATGTGCTTGGTTGGCAATGTCATGCAACCTCTCATGGAAGTCTCCAATAATATCACTTTCATCCATCTTCAGCTCTTCAAATCTAGCAGCCAATATTTGAAGTTTCAAAGCTATCACAGATTTTGATCATTCATGTATTATTTGTAGAGTGTCCCACGCTTCTTTTACTAATTCACAAGCTGAAAACATAGCAAAGTGACCTTTATCTATTGCACTGAAGATAGCATGCATTGCTTGAGAATTTCCAAGCACTAGCTCTTCTTCAGCCCTTGTCCATTCAGATGGATCTTTAAGTATCACTTCTCTCTTTTCATCAATTGTCACTGGATGTATTTAGCCATTCAAATTTGAATTCCATCATTTGGTTCCTTATGCTTGACTAAATACTTTTATCCTTGATTTCTAGGCAGGGTAATTGGAACTATCACTTAAAGGTGGCCTAGTGATTGATGCCCTTTCTCTTATAGCCATAATTGCAAAATATGAATCTACATTAACTTGATTTACCAAGTTCTGATTCAGTGACCCAAGTTTTGATTCCAATTAAAAATTTGAAAGGGTGTAGTTTTGTAAAATCTGGTTCTGACTTAAGTGCTTTAAATTGTTTCTGTTGGTTGCTTAATATAAAGCAACTGTGATAACAATTGTCAATTTTCCAGAAAAATGTAAACAGAAAAATTAAACATAAAATGAACACATCAACAACCAAAATTTGGTAACACAGTTCAACACACCTTGCTTACATCTACAGGACTCTCACCTAGCTTAATCACTTTAACTAAAAAATAATATTTTCATACAAGGCTTTACTGAGCCAACATCACCAACCCTTGACGCTACTCACTCATCCTCACACCTCGTGAAAGTATTTTACTCCCAATAACGCGACCATCTCATGCTGACCTTAAAAGAGGATTTTCACAATAATGTTTAATAATAAAGATGAAAATAAGACAACTCAAGTGATTAAATCAATAAAGATATAAACAAAGAAAGACATTTAAGATAAAAACACTCCCCTATATGTGCAACCTCATCAACTCCAAATAATGGGAAGTCGTTCAACAAAAATTCTGTTGTGATCCTTCCAAAAAATCACTGAAGAGATCCACACACAATAGCCACAAAAATATCATCAAATGAACCCGTGTTTCATCACTAAAACACCAAAAATCCAACTAAACAATTTATCATTTTACGGCACGATTTTCCCACATAAAAACAATTAAGCAGTAGTTCAATTATTCACCCACATATGCAAAAATGCAGCTACCAAATAGCTCAACATAGCATGTAATTGTTCACATAAAAACAAAGAAACGCAACTACATAAATTGATTAATTTTCTGCAAATTTTTCCCTCACATAAACAATAACTCAGCCGCCTAGAAAATTCACACTACCAATGGAGAAAAATGTAGTTGCCCAATGTCAAATTGAATCCTTAGAAAACCAACTGTATTAGATAGATAAAACTACCAAAATAAGTGATAATTATAGATTGCATCATGTTTTAATGGGTAGTTTGGTGCATGTTTAATTGTTAATTTGATTGTTTAATGTGTATATAGGTTAGAATTGTGTTAGTTAGATAGATATTTGTGTTTTAAGTGTTTTATGGGTTAGAGCACACGTTTGAGCTTCAATTTTATGTTTTTGAGATACCTTGATATATTTGCTAGTATTTCAAGGAAAACATAGAAGAACGAAAAAGATTTGGAGAAAGATCCCCAGACGTAAGGCCACAATCGTGGTCAATAAGCCACGATCGTGACAGAAGCTAAAACTCTTGGCCTACATGACAAAAATGTAGACAGACATCCTAACTTGAGTTTTCGAGAGACTTTTTGGACCTTTCGAACTCGAAAAAAGCCCTAGGATTGCCTTAAATAGAAAAAAGTATAAAAGGCATTAGGATGGAACACTAAAGGAGCCTCCAATTTGCCACATTAGGAGACACTCCAATAAGAGAGAAGAAGAACAGAGAGAAAGAGAAGGAGAGGAGAAAGAAATGGGTCTTTATGGCTCCTGCTATGCCAAGGAGTCTCGATCCCCATTCTGTTATAGCAGTGCCTTAAAGTTAATCTTCTTTAGCACGTTTTGTACAAAGTTATGTACAGACTTTATTTTTAGTAATAAAGAAAGGCATATTTCATTATTTTGGTGTTCATTATTTATGAATTGATATTGACCTATAAGCAAGTTAATGAAGTCCGTGATATATTACATAGCATGAAGGAAATTATGATGTGATCATACTACTAAGATTCCTATCATGTGCAATTATGCCAGAATATAAATTATCCCTAGTTATAGAATTAATGAGATTGGACATCGTTAATCTAGATAGACTAGCACTTGTCAAACTCCTTGATTTGATCAAGTAATGGATCTCAAAAACTGTAAACATGAGATGTTTAGAGTTAAGATGTGAATGCTTACTAGAGGTAGTAAGTACAATGGATGACCTACCATGATATCATCACATGGATGTTCTATTCTAATGTCAGTGATAATCTCATCATGGCAATGGTGCAAGTATCCTTAGATTTAAGGTACTCAAGTATATCTTAGATACTAATTTTGTGCTTTGACTCCATTCCTTATTGCCTTGCAAACGTTGCTTATACAATGGTGCTTAAGTATAGCTTGAGCTATTCGAAGGTAATTGAGTAGTCAATAGAGGATTCACCACTTCTGTGATAGCAAAAGATGATATTCACGGCCTCTTGTTGGGGTCATTACTAGGAAATCTCTTGCCAAAGTACATGTGTCATGAAGAATGTCTTCATTGACATATAGAGTAATGAGTCCTAGGATGAGAACTGATATCACTTAGACTAGATTTGACACTTTACCAATACTTATAATCAAATGGGGTATAGCATGGTCAAAAAGACGAATTGCAAAGCAATTGTCTATGAGGGGGTTCGTGAGATGGTTAGTGGTGAGCACGTGTTCATTCATCAATCCACTTGCTTTTTGGTTAATTAGGGATCATGATGTGTTGCTAGACATCACCCATGACTTGCTTGGATTAAGTATTAATCTAAGTGGCCAGCATAATCGAGAGCCTAATGGGTCACACGCATAAGAGTGACTCAGAAGATTCATAAAATGATTTTGGATAGGGATCCATTATATAGAGAGCAATAGAACCAAATATATCTCGAGGAGATCAAGATATGTCATGATGAGATCGTGATATCGATATTGTTGAAACAGGTCCCCAATATTTTT
>JANIJH010000002.1:41788550-41825518 GCA_024520975.1 Erythroxylum areolatum | reverse complement strand
AGTAACGTGGAAAGGAAGAGAGAATTTGTCAAAGTTGCATTTAATTTCTTTAATTGATAAAAGACAAAAGCAAGAAGATGATAATCGTGAGAAGGTTTTATAAAAGGTTTAGAAACAATCTTTCAAGCCTTCTTCTTCATCATCTTCTCCTATCCTTCATGTTGCTCTCTATAGAACAAAAGGTAAGAGATAGCACTCTTATATTTGTTCTAGCCAATTCCGAATCAAAGAGTTTGATTTGGTTAGATTCTCCAATCTCTGTGTGGATATTGTTAGAGACGGTCTATTTTGGTCAATATGGTTTGTGACAACCCAACGAGTAGAAGATCAAAGAACGAAGGAGACTACACACAAGGTACATGATTATTATATGAATGATTGATTTATGTAAATGCCATGAATCCCTATATATATATATATATATATATATTATGAACATGTATATGAATTGGGAACATTCAGCTAGGTTTTATGGTATTTCTTTGTATAGGCACATAGATCCTAGACTTCGGGAAAGTCTTGGAACAATTTTTTTTGTTTTCCACACTGTGTGTATCATATACTCGCACTAGGATTTTCCTACAATGGTATCAGAGCCACTTGTGTCTCATATAAAGGAGAAACCATAACATGTGTGATGCTACCTATATTTACTCATCATATGTTGCTGAATATGTCTATGGAAGGAAAAAATTTATCAATGTGATTTGATATGTTTTGCTAATTAATTCCCTACTGTTCTGGTTGTTATGTTTATGCACATTACATGAATAGGCATGCTTGTAAATTCAAGAATAAATTACAGAAATTTTTTTTGGGTATTGGCTTTCACCAACATGTTTCTAAGATGTTTATAAATGTCTATGAAGATGGAAAAAGGTTTTTTATGTGATTGAATATTTATTTGAGAATTTCTTGTGAACCATTGGGAAGGTTTGCGTTAAGGAACACAGATTTTAGATTGGCTTGGTTGTTGAGGCCAGTTGAATTTTTCTTGGAAATAAATTATGAAAAATTTTATGGAACATATTTGAACATGTTATAGCCTCTGTAATTTTCTTACTATTTATTTAAATTGTTTCAATGATTTTTTAAAGCAAAAGATAGAGTTAGACAAATTTGAGAAAACTGCTGGACCTGGTTTGTTTGAAATGTTGATTGTGTGTTTTTTGGTTTCAATGCCTTGGATCAATTTTTATGTGATAAAAAATATGTTACATTGATGTTGTATGAATGCAAAACTGATTTGCTTGAAATTGGGTTTCCAAAAATTTCGGATGTCAAATATGTCATATTATCGTCTCATTGATATATTCAGTTGTCTTGATTATTTTGGTCATCACAATTTATGTGACAAGTTTCAAAATAGTCTTGACGAAGTGGAGACTACCTAGAGAAACTTAGGGTGATAGTTTGATGTTCTCAAATTATTTGAAAATCTAATAGAATAATATTGTATTAATCTATTTCTAGTATTTCATGTCTAATATGACTAGATATGGCAAGCATGATACAATTAAAATGTTTAATTGGTACATCATAGTAGAAGGTATTACATTTGGTATATTGGTATTTTTAATTGGAATTGAAAACATACAGATTGAGAAATTAGCCGATGCCAACATTAAAAAGTAATTCGATTCAAGAGTTGAATCGAATGTCAAATCTTTACATACATAACACGTCACAACCTGTATAGGAAAACTTTGTGAGATGATTGCATTAAAGAATGCATGCTAGGGTTGGTTAGGTGGGATGAGGGATGATGGATGATTATGGATATAGATTCAATGTGATTAATGAAACTTCCTAAATCATTCCATATAGTCATTGTGACTATAATCCTACGACTTAGATAAGGACAGAGTATGAAATCCCTCACAAATAATATAAAAACTAATATGGGGAGAACTAGAATTCTTTTAGAGTTAGGGTTGATGGCTAAACCCAAGCTCACTCTATACGGATATGTTCGAACTATTAAAATAAGATTTTCGGATTAATGAGTCGGTTTTCACTAGCACCATTGATTTGTTGAGTAAACTCAAGGTCAACATAGACAGAGGTGCAATTGGGTATCGTACATTAGATGTACGCGCATTAAGAGTTGATAACCCAATGTGTGTGCATACATCACAAGTTGATAGCACTAGACCATAGTTGCATCTATAATGCAATTGATATGATCGATACCTACCGATTGACCTAAGGTGACTTGTTGGGTAAACCCAAGGTCATTCTTAGTAATGTCAGATATTGACCACTAAGACACTTTGTCATAAGTTTTCTTGGATTCGTAGTGAGGGCTATGGATTATTTGAAGCTAGTGGGAGCCATATGTACGTCATGCAAGTCCATATGATCATGCATTTATTTATATTCTAACATTCTTTCTCTCTTCACATTTAGGTTGATTGAAGATGTCTTCCAGTGTGAATTTGCGATCACTTATAGATTCTAATAAATTAACTGGACCTAATTTTCTTGATTGGCTGAGAAATTTGAGAATTGTTCTTAGATCTGAGGAGCTAGGCTATGTCCAAGACGTTCCATTTTTTGATCCATTTGTGGTCGATGCTTCTAATGAGGATTAGAAAGCATATTGTAAGCATCTCAAAGATAGTGACTTGGTTACCTACATCATACTAGCCTCTATGTCACCAAAGCTGCAAAAGCAGCATGAGTCTATGGATGATAATACTATAGTGTTTTATCTTAAAGAGTTTTTTAATGAGCAAGCTCGGTCTGAATAGTTCGAGACCTCGAGAGTGCTCTTCACTACTAAGATAACTCTAGGGACATCTGTAGTGTAGTATGTACTAAAGATGAATGGTTATATTAAGAGGTTGGTCATTTTGATTTTTGTTATGGATTATGAATTAAGTGTTGACTTAATTTTGGTTAGATTGTCTGATAGTTATTCACAGTTTGTGTTGATGAACCAAATCTCCATAACAATCCCTAAGTTGATTAATCTGCTCAAGACCGCAGAGCAAGCTATCAAGAAGGATAACAAGCCAATGTTGGTGGTGGACTTTTCTTCTTCTGGTTAAAGAAAAAAGTCTAAGAAACCAAAAGCAAGTGCAGCTAAAAGGAAACTTAAAGAAACTACACCTAAAGGAACTTGCTTTCATTGTGGCAAGACTGGACAATGGAAGCAAAACTGTAAAGTCCATCTAGAGTTCTTAAAGAAGAAGCAGGCATCAGATGCTCCGGCTCCTTCAGGTATGTTTGTCATTGATGTTAATACTATTTTTGATCATAATATATGGGTATTAGATGCTGGCTGTGGCTTAAACATATGTAATGATATGCAGGGCCTTAGGGACAGTAGACAGCTTATAAAGGGAGAACTGGACCTATAGGTCAGCAATGGAGCAAGAGTTACTGCATTAGCCATAGGCACTTATTTTTTATCACTCTCCAATGGGCTTGTAATTAAACTGGATGATTGTTATTTTGTACCTAGTATAACAAATAACATATTGTCTGTTTCATGTTTAACTAAAGTTAGTTTCCATTTGAATTTCAATAACAATGGTTGCTCTATTACTTTGAATGGAATGCTTTATGGTACTGGTACATTATACAAAGGAATTTACATGTTAGATATGTTGCATCCAATTATGCATGTCAATGACACGAAAAGACATAAACGAGATAATTTAAAATCAGCTTACTTATGGCATTGTCACCTTGGCCATATAAATGAGAGAGACACATAGCTAAGCTCCACAAGAGTGGTAGTTTAGGGTCATTTGATTATGAATCATATGACATGTGTGAATCTTGTTTATTAGGCAAGATGACTAAATTACCCTTTAACGGAAAGGGTGAACGAGCGAATGGAGTATTAGACCTCATTCAAATGTATGTAGTCTGCTGTCCATCCATACCAGAAGTGATTTTCTTTACTTCATTACCTTACTGATGACTATTCTCGATATGGGTATTTGTATCTAATGAGATACAAGATGCATTTGAAAAGTTCAAGCAATTCAAAAATGAAGTAAAAACCCAACTAGAAAAGGTATTAAGACACTACGATTCGATCGAGGTGGGGAACACTTAGACCAAGAATTTTATATTATCTTAAAGATAATGGAATTTTATCTCAATGGACTCCACCTTACACACTGCAACATGATGGTGTGGTCGAAAAGAGAAACCAAACCTTGTTGGATATGGTATGGTCGATGATGGGCTTTGCAAATTTACCAAAATCCTTTTGGAGGTAAGCACTCGAGATAGCTATTTATTTGTTAAACAGCATTCCATCAAAGACAGTTGATGTTACTCCATATGAGTTGTGGACTAACAAAAAACTCTATCTTTCTTATTTGAAATTTTGGGGTTGTCCGCTTATGTGAAGTAGATACATTCAGATAAACTTAATAGGAAGTCTGACAAGAGTCTGTTCATAGGATATCCTAAAGAAACAACAGGATATCAATTTTACCTTATTGAGGAACAAAAAGTGTTTGTTTCAAAGTATGCTGTCTTTTTAGAGAAACAGTTTCTTTTAAAATAAGATAGTGGGAGCAAAATTGAACTTAGAGAAGTTTAAAATGCTCGAACAAACGCTGATCAACTGCTTGAACCTTAGACTGTGACTTATACAAATGAAGTAATAGTTCAAACTTATTCATCATAAGAAGTCCGTAGGTCACGTAGGATGCGCTCTATTCTCGAGAGATATGGATTTCCTGTAATTGAATAGAATGACGTATTACTCAGAGAAGATAATGAGCCTACTACCTGTGAAGAGGTTTTGAAAAGTTAAGAGTCTGAGAAATGACTTAGTGCCATGAAAGCATAAATGGATTCTGTATATGAAAACCAAGTATGGACTTTGGTTGAGGCACCCGAAGGAATAAAACCTATAGGGTGTAAATAGGATTTCAAAAAGAAAACCGACATAGATGGTAATGTGATTACCTATAAAGCAAGGCTTGTGGCCAAAGGTTTTCATCAAAAATAAGGAATTGACTACGATGAGACCTTTAGCCCAGTAGCAATGCTTAAATCCATTAGGATACTCCTAGCCATTACTGCTCATTATGATTATGAGATATGGAAAATGGATATGAAGATAGCTTTCCTAAATGGAAATCTATCCGAGGATGTATATATGACACAACCAGAGGGCTTCATCTCCTATGATGGTGAAAAGGTATGCAAGCTTCAAAAATCCATTTATGGATTGAAACAAGCATCCAAGAGTTGGAATATCCGCTTTGATGAGATAATCAAAGAGTTTGATTTCTCACAAAATCCAGATGAACCCTGTGTATATAAGAAGGTTAGTGGGAGTGCAATCGTATCCTTATACTATATGTAGATGACATATTATTACTAGGAAATGATGTCTTTATGTTACAATCTGTGAAGATTTGGTTGTCCAAACAATTTGATATGAAAGATCTTGGTGAAGCAACTTATATCCTTAGGATAATGATCTATAGAGATAGATCGAAAAAGTTGCTTGGTCTTTCACAATCAACCTACATAGACAAGATGCTAAAGAGGTTTAGCATGGAGCAGTCCAAGAGAGGGTATCTTCCCATGAATCATGGGATAACACTCTCAAAATCTAGGTGTCCTAAAGATAAGAGGACACACCTGAATATGATCTTGTATGCATCTACAGTAGGATCTATTATGTACTCTATGCTATGTACGAGACTCGATGTATAATATACTCTAAGTGTTAAAAGAAGATAACAATCGGATCCTGGTGAGGATCACTGGGTGGCTGTCAAGAACATCCTCAAGTACTTACGAAGGACTAAGGATGTTTTCTTAATATATGGAGATGGAAATCTAAAAGTGAGCGGGCATACAGATGCCAGTTTTTAATCTAATAAAGATGATTTCAAATCCCAATCAGGTTATATATTCACACTGAACGACAAGGCGGTCAATTAGAAGAGTTCTAAATAAGAGACGACTGCCGATTCAATAATCAAGATAGAGTACATTGCTGCTTCAGGCGCAGCAAAGGAAGCAATTTGGATCAAGAAGTTCATTACTAAACTTGGTGTAGTTCCAAGAAGAGATGGGCCCATATAGTTGTATTGTGACAACAATGGAGCTATTACGCAGGCAAAGGAACCCAGTTCTTATCAACAAATCCAAGAACGTACCCTGCAGATATCATCTGATCAGGGAGATCATTAGTCAAGGTGATGTACGGATAGAGAGAATTCCTACCGAGCAGAATATTGTTGATCCATTGATGAAGCCATTATCACAGAAGAGCTTTGATTCTCATGTACTTGCCTATGGTATTAGATACTAAGGTGATTGGCTTTAGGTCAAGTGAGAGATTTGTTAATCGCCTTTAGCACGTTTTGTACAAACTTGTGTACACACTTTATTTTTAGTAATATAGAAAGGCATATTTTATTAATTTGGTGTTCATTATTTATGAATTGATATTGATCTATAAGCAAATTAATGAAGTTCATGATATATAACATAGCATGAAGCAAATTATGATGTGACCATACTACTAAGATTCCTATCATGTGCAATAATTTTAGATTCTAAATTATCCCTAGTCATAGGATTAATGAGAATGGACATTATTAATCTAGAATGGACATCATTAATCTAGATAGACTAGCACATGTCAAACTCCTTGATTTGATCAAGCAGTGGATCTCAGAAACTGTAAACATGAGATGTTTAGAGTTGAGATGTGAATGCTTACTAGAGGTAGTAAGTACATTAGATGACCTAACATAAGATCATCACATGGATGTTCTATTCTAATGTCAATGATAGTCTCATCATAGAAATGGTGCAAGTATCCTTAGACTTAAGGTACTCAGTGATATCTTGGATACTGATTCTGTGCTTTGACTCCATTCCTTGTTGCCTTACAGGGGTCACTTATACAATGGTGATTAGGTACAACATGAGGTATTTGAAGGTAATTGAGTAGCCAATAGAGAATTCACTACTTCTGTGCTAGCAGAAGATGATACTCATAGCCACTTGTCGGGGTCATTACTAGGAAATCTTTGGTCGGAGTACATGTGTCATGAAGAATTTCTTCATTGACATATAGAGTAATGAGTCCTAGGATGAGAACTGATATCACTTAGACTAGATTTGATGTAGTCAATCTAGTGAGAGTTGACATTTTGCCCATACTCATAACCAAGTGGGGTATAGCATAGGGAAAGGACGAATTGCACAACAATTGTTTATGAAAGGGTTCGTAAGATGGTTTTTAGTGAGCATGGGTTCATTCGTAAGATGGCTAGACACCGCTCATGACTTATTTAGATTAAATGTTAATCTATGTGGCTAACACAACTGGAAACTTAATGAGTCACTTGCATAAGAGTGACTAGGAGGATTTATAAAATGGTTTTAGATAGAGATCCATTATATGGAGAGCAATAGAACCAAAAGGATCCCGATGCAATGGTGAGAAGGTTTTATAAAAGGTTTAGAAACAATCTTTCAAGCCTTCTTCTTCATAATATTCTCTCATTCTCCTAAGCCTCGTCATCTTCTCTTCTCCTTCATATTGCTCTCCATAGAACAAAAGGTAAGAGCTAGCACTCTTGTCTTTGTTCTATCCGTTTCCAGATCAAAGAGTTTGATTCAGTTAGATTCTTTGATCTCTACGTGGATAACGCTAGAGACAGTCTATTTTGTTCGTTGTGGTTTGTGACAACCTAACGTTAGAGACTACACATAAGGTACATGTTTATTATATGAATAATTGATTTATATAAATGCCACAAATCCCTATATATATATATATGTTATGAACATGTATATGAATTGGGAACATTCAGCTAGGTTTTATGATATTTCCTTGTATAGGCACATAAATCTTGGACTTTGGGAAAGTCTCGAAATAAATGTTTTTGTTTTCCCCACCGCTGCACTGAGATTTTCCTACACATTCCATGTGTATTTCTTTCATCTTTGTTTTCATTTTCTTTGAATGTTAAGATGAATATGAATATATTTATGGATTTGGGTTTGATTAAGATGTTCTAACTTTTTCTTCAGGATTTTACCTTAATTTAATGTTAATATAGTATTTTTGTGTTATTTTGATTAGGTGTTATGATTAATTGAGGAACTTGCATATTTCGGTAATAAACTGAGAGGGTGAACTGAATAAAAATGATTGGATCAGACTAATGAGAGTTAAGTAATCCAACAGACCTTGTGATTAATCATATCAGTTATTGTGCGGGGAGAGATACTCTGTGAGACCCAGTAGTTTATTAGAGAGCTTAATATTTAATTAGAGTTATGGGTCTTTTGTTAATTGTGAGATTGCAAATTCCATAATCTAATGAAAGTCTATGATTTAGGGTTTAATGATTATAACTCGAGAGAAAGTAATCCACCCTACACTAGTCTAGAACTAACACCACAATACTGCATAATTAACTATATTAACATTGATGATAAGGAAAATCTCTTCTCTCATAATTTGGAAACCAAGTTAGAGAAGTTTATGGCCTTTAAACGAGTGTTAGGTTAAGAAGTTTTGAGAATTTGTTAGATTAAGAAGTTACTAAGACAATATGGGTGTATCATAATCCCGTGTTTGGGACTCGTGTTAACAATTATTCCAAAAAAAATTAAGATTTTTTATGATTGTGAAGAATACAGTACCAACATGAGTTCATATTAGACATGTGTTGGTTGAGACTCTTTAGATTGTTTTATGATTTCATGAGAATATAAAAGAGCTTTAAAGAATTAAATAATGGGATAAAGGGTAGTCATAAAGAGTTAAAGTAAAGCATCTTGGCACAAGAAATGAGCAACTTTAGATGAAAGAAAGGATTCCTGTCAAGATTCAATCAAAGCATATCAAGATTTTAAGATCTGTGAGACCGATTGTTATTGGGTTTCTTATTCTTAGCTTGAACTAAATTGAGAAAGATCTAAATGGGATGAACCCTAAAACTATTGTTTTAGATTGATTTTCTTAATTTAATGAAAGATCCAAGTTTTATTATAAATTATTCATGATTACTTATTATATTTGAATTAAAATATGCTAGCATTTTAATTCGATTTCGAGTTTTTTCTATAGGGATTTAGATACATGTATGAATGTATCATGGCATAAATAATAAGAGTTATATGAAATCTTAGAGATAGGACTATATAAATCTTTTAGGTTAGAATCAAATTTATCATGGAAATTCACAGAACAAATCAATACATTCTTAAAGGTTTTCATTGGAAAGAAATTCAATCAATGAGTTTAAAGATAGAGGCTATATTCTTAAGGAAAAAAATATGTTTATAACTTAAAATATTATGTTAGTCTAAGAAACTACAATTAATAACTAAATTAAGATAAATTTAAGTATAAAAAATTCTAAGGTAATTCTTAAATGGATCTTGTTTTTCTTCAATTTTTGTTCTTTTTTATCACATAATTAGTTAAATTGGATTAAGTTATATCTTTAAAATCAAGCATTCCTCTTATTAAATTAAATAATCTAATTACTATTGGTACTTATAATAGTCCTAAGAGTGATGCTTGCATTCATTAAGATATATTATATGAATGATAGGTGCACTTACCTATTGATCTTTAACATAGTTTTGATCAAATACATATTTGATAATAAATCACTCTCACTTTTGTAAAGTAAATAAATTTGAAATGAGCAACATATGAATATTCAAGAAGAAACAACTATGAAAAATCTATAACAATTTTGATGAAATCATTTTCGTGGTACTCACTCAAATGTAAAATGTTACATTTATTGATATTTTCTATTTTATCTTAATGAAAAGGAGAAATTTTGTTTTTATTTGTTAAAAATTTTATAATTAGTAAGTTCATAAAACAAATCACAAACTATTTTCTAATACTTAGTATTTTAGTAAAATGAAAATAAATATATAAAAATATTTAGTATTTCTACAATTCATTGATTTTAAATGAAAGAACATATTTTCCAGCAATTTTAATTTAAGTTTACTTGGATAATTTACAACTACTAACATAACAATATCCCTTTTATATTATTGATAAATATTTATTATTATTTAGACACATTTTTTCTATAACTAATACCTATACCTTTAAGAAACAAAATCACTCGAGAATATCTCATTATATAACTAGTTGCCTAAAGAAAAGATAGAACGTGTAGAATTTGAAATAAGATTTTGTTTGCTTGTGAAGTACAACTAAAAATAAGGTTAAGTAATAGTAATAAGACATATATAATTAGAAAATTGTGGCTTCATAGAGAATATATTGATCAACTTACGATGATATGGACAATAAAGACTAGATAATAGTTGTTTATAAATTGCATGAAAGTAGGAAATCTTAATTTGCCATGTCAAAATATGTGGCATTTTAAATATATTTTCATGTAGAATTAGAACATTCTTTAAGCATTTAGATTAAGAAATTTTTATCCTTCTATAATTGTTCTGGTCTCAATAACATAAAGCTTTCAATAAAAATCATGCCACCAACAATCCTACTAAGAATAATTAACTCTCAATAACTCTCTTCTTCTATTCTTCACCGTCACTGTCGCCGACAGAACGACCACCACCTTTGCATATTACACCGCGCCGTCCTCCCATCCCACTCCCACACCCAACTATTTTCTCTCACATCTCACTATCTCTCTCGAGTCTTGACCCACCACCCACCTGCCACCACCACCACTGACGCCTTATATCTCTGGTTTCCGCCAATCTTTTATTTCTCTCACACACATCTCACTATCTCTCTCCAGTCTCGATGCCCACCACCTACTATGACCACCAACGCCACTAGACCATCACCGACACCTCACTAACCCATCCACCACTCTAGGAGTCTTAGCCACTCTTAGATCTCCTCTTCCACACCAAATTTGTCTGACCTGTTAAAATTGTTGTTGAATTTCTAAAATAATTAGGTTTGTGTTATGACTTTATGTATTTTTTGTAAATTGTGAATGGAATTGTTTATCTATTTATGAATTGTGAATGGAATTGTTGGTGTTTTGTGAAATGGGAATAGAATTTGTTAATTTTTTGTCGTGTTGCTTGTTGTGCGGAGTCTGTGGATTGTGGATGTGGACTGTAGAGTGAAACTGTGGAAGTGCAAAAGTGAAAAATGTAAATTGATTTATTGAAGTTGTTAATAGACATATAGATACAAAATATGGATGTGGAATGAAACTATAAAAGTGTGGAACTAGACTAGATTGGACTGTGAATGTGGAGTGGAAGTGTATTGAACTGTTGATTGTTATCAGTTTTATTAATAGACATATAGATATAAAATCATTTCTTATATATCAGTTTTGTTAATTTTTCAAAGGGGTTGATATTATAAAGTTAAATGTTTGCTTACCAATTTCCTTTAGCATTTCTTTATACTTAAATATGAACGAAATACATTTATTATTCTTTTTTTACAAATATATCATATAATTCTTTTGAAAAAAGTTAAACTTTTACCAATTATAAGTGAGGTTTACCTAACTCAACTAACTTGACTACATCATTTAAGTATGAATTGTACGTGTTAAATTCTACATTAATTTTATATCAAAATAACTCAAAAGCAATGTATTCAAATATATAAGGTGTTATTATGAGATAATTGTCTTCTGGTTAATGTTGTTAAATACACATTAGATTTTTTTTTTACATTGTTGGACCTAATTTTCTTACAAAGTTATAGTTTGAAACAATCCAACAAACATTTTGAGGGTCCAATTTTTTTTAAAAAAAGGTTCCATAATATAGCTACCTTAATTTTAATAATTCATTATATGATTCAAGGTATTTATGGTAATTCTAGTTCCAAATTATATTTCAATCCTTTGAGATTTTCATTCCAAATTATATTTCAATACTTTGCAATTTTGATACGTGAACACATTTTTCAATTCCACTCTTCCATCGAAATGTGGAGCTAGAAAATAAATTGATTCATTAAACTGGAAATTGTTTTCTGTATGTTTTGTGATTATTGAAAATGAAAATTGTTGAAAATTGTTCGAAATGAAAATTGTTTATATATTTTTTAATATTGTTGGAAATAGAAATTATTTTATGTATGTTTTGTGATTACTTGAAATGGAAATTGTTTAAAATTGTTGTAAATGAAAATTGTATATGTATATTTTGTGATTGATAGAAATGGAAATTGTTTTATGTATGTTTTGTGATTAATGTAAATGAAAATTGTTGAAAATTGTTGGAAATGAAAATTGTTTATGTATATTCCCTGATTGTTAGAAATGAAAATTGTTTTGTGTATATTTTGTGATTATTGAAAATGGAAATTGTTGGAAATAAAAATTGTTTATGTATGTGATGTGATTGTTAGAAATAGAAATTATTTATGTATGTTTTGTGATTAATGGAAATTGAATTTGTTGAAAATTGTTAGAAATGGAAATTATTTGTGTATTTTTAAGGTTGTTTGAAATGGAAATTCAAGGATTATTTCATAAATTTAAAAAATTACCTGAAATGATACCTGATGTTATCCGATATTGATATAGTATAATACTAAAATCTAATCCGATACCAACCTTGGCGCAAGATTGAGCAATAAAGTAATGAAATAAATCTAATCAAAGGGATGCAAAATAGAGGGAAAGTTAGTGAAAGGGGCGGTGATGAGATTGTAATGATGAAGAGCCAGTGGTAAGTGAGAGCACAGAGGATGAGGAAGAGAGGACATGATTGATTATTGTTGGATGCTACTTTTGAATGGACGGAAGAACAATTCAAGCTATTATGTGTCATTTGTCTCGCTGGCTCGACAAAGAAACATAGAATTTAGCTAAACACCATTGCAAAGCCAAAAATAAAAAACGCAAGTCGAGTGACATCGTTTGTACACGTCCAGCAAAGTGGTCACGTTACGTGTATCTTTTTTATTGCGCAATACTTTCTTAAAATTTAATTTAGTCTTTGCCTAGCCAACTAACGATTGAAAATAAAAGCGTAAGATTACGAGGGAAAGTGAAAGCCTCGTTAGAGACCTACACGCAACTTTGCCCTGTCAGAGATCGGGCCCCCATTGAAGTGCACTTGTCGCCACAAGTCCAACTTGGTGAAGCTTCCATCAAAAGCACGAATGGTCAAACGAGGAAAAAAGAAGACGAAGATTATATGAACTGCAAAGTCCTGAGTCCTGACACACATTATTGAAAAAAGTTTTAAGCTTCAACTTACTATCTTTCAAATATTATAAGATAATATGTTAGTTGAATACGATTACAAGCCATAAAAGAAGTTTTTATTTAATTTCTGACTAAGGGGAAGGGTTCCAAATTAAGGAAAGTTCAGAAAGTTGAAGAAGACAGAGCATACGGGGATTGATTAATAGATGGAGAAAGCACAGGTGGCATAAGAAAATGGTAACAGATATAACGTATGTTGATTTACTTGACACAGCACGATAGTCCCATCCTAATTTGTGCAAAAATGACATATGTTCTGGTTATTTTTATACATTTATGTATCTTCATCATTTGCTTTTACCCTTTTCCATGGTTGCAGCCGTGATTGGCGGAGGAATGTGGGTCATCTCTCAAAGGGCCATTCTTGCAGATCACCAATTTAGGAGATTAAAGTGAAGAACCTGTAAACCGAAAGCAAACAGCAAAGGCTCCGCAAGAGACGGACTGATATAGTTTCTTCTTTTATTATTTTTTTTCCCGAAATTACAAATATTGAAATAAATATGTAGATTGGTATCCATCGGCGTCAATAAAACTAATATTGTCGTCAGCGTGACGGTAACTCAATAAATAGCAATTTTATTAACTTATTTCATGAAAAATACATGTAGATTTTGTATTTCTGATGCTCTTTAACCTCTCACCTAAAGCAGTACTAACTATGGTTTACATATGCTTAAAACTACTTTGGCTTGACTTTGACTTATGATCAGGGCAATCATAACATTTTATAGGTTTAAGATAAAGTAAAAAGAAAGACTTTAATAAATCAGCAATATGTAAGTAGACCTCAAAAGCATATTTTTAATATCAAATTTTATTATCCATATATAACCAACTAATATGCTCAAGAAAATATTGAAGTCAAATCATCGTAATCGCACCTAGGAACATATTGTAAATCTCAGTAGCAACAAAATCACTAAAAACAGCGGCAACAACCAAACAAAAACATCACATGAAAAAATACCAAACAATTATAGAACTGTACTAACAAATTCACAAATGATCATAGAAAACTAATTTCTCTACACAATTCTAAATGCTTAATCATCAATATTTGTATCAAAATCAATACTGTCTAATATATCATTCTCAATATATGAAATTGTCAAATTATTCAATCTTTCTTGTGATATTGCTAAATTTAAATAAGTTTTCAATAATTTTACATTATCACATCAAATTTAACAACTATCTTAATCAATCCCAAAAAATTATTATTACTATCTTAGTAAAGCTTCTCATTGAATCCAAAAAAATTCAAATTATATTTAGCAAGATATTTCACAACAGAGGCTATTCTTATCAAAACTTGTTTCAACGTTCTTACTCTTTACAATTTCTTATTACAAATCTTTATCAATTGTTAGATTTTGGCTTAATCTTACTCTTATTTCATTCCAAATCTTCATATTAGTCATATCCTCAACACTCATCACAACAAAATTGACTTTAACCACTTTTTTGGAGATGATTTGAAAATCGTCGCTAAAAGTCAACTTTTGGCAACGATTTTCAATAACGTAGCCAAGATCTTATCTTTTCGTGACGTTTCTCAGAATAGTCACTAATTGTATGTCTTTGGAGACAATTTATTGGATTAATTGCAAAAGGCTCAACCTTTTGGGACGGTTTAACATTTTCGTTGAAAAATGTCAAGCCTTTGGCGATAAATTTGTGAATCGTACAAAAAGCTCGACTTTTGGTGAAGAGTTTTTTAAATCATCCCAAAAAGTTGAAATAAGTACAATTTACCTAATACATCCAAACTCCGTTCATACAAATTTTTTTGTGAAAAATAGAATGGAGTATCTAAAAATTGTTAAAAATTTCAAAATTTTAAACATATTGTTAAAAAATACATGGTAGGTAATTTAAAATTTGAAAAGTAAATATTTTTTGGACTGAAAAGATAAACAAACCTAAAATTTTAATGTTAATAAGATTAAAATATCAAAAATTTAAGTTGACTACTATTTTAATCATTAATATTTATTAATAATAAAATAATACATATAAATATTGAAATATGGTAAGCAATATAATATAATAATATATGGTAAGTAATACAAGATTTTCGTTAGAAGTTTAACAATTCTTACAAATAAAACAATAAATAAAGTTTCAGACTTCTTCCTTTGAAAAGAAAAGGAAAGAATTATTTTTTTAGATTCCAAATAATATGAGACTCGGTAGATAAGGTAAAAGAGTTCCCTATATCTAGATTCCTAAGAAGACTCCTTTTATGTTTAAAGGTATCAAGTGAAACAGTGAAACATCTTCCCTTAAAAGTTGGTTTATCGACACTTTCTTCCAACAACTTCTTAGATTTAATTAGACTAGCAGAAGATACTGTGAACGATTCCTCAAATGCAATATGGATCACTGAATTAGATGAATCGCACATACGATGCCTAAGAAACAAATAGTATAGAACTTAAATAGCTAATTAAGTCAAATAGTATAAGGAACCTAAATTCGAACACATGCATACTTGAATGAACAAACATAGTTTTCGAAATCAAAGACTGTTCCAAAACAACCAATTTTCCTAATCTTATATCAAGCATCAAGGCATTGCCACCTTTTCATCTATGTTCTCTTGAAGATTTGAGGAAGCTTTACACAACACATAGTATATACAATCAAACGTTCATATCTGATAGCTTCCTAACAGGAAATGAGATACGGATAATAAAGAAAGAGAGGTAATTCGAATACTATTAAAAACCTTGAAGAAGAAGATCAACGATGGAAGGCACCTTAAAAAAGAAGATCAATGATGGAAGGCAAGGAGTGTTTAGTATTTAATGAGGAGATTTATTGTGCATCAATTTGTTCTTGATTAGGGAGAATTTTGCCACATTCCTCTCATCGGAGCTCATTTCTCCATTAGAAACTAGTTGCTACGTTGACATTCTGCGATAAATTAATGTTAACAATTTTATTATGAAAAGTCAATTTAGCATTAAATTCATTATGTTTAATTAAATTCTTTTAATAATCAAATCCATAAGTTCTCAGGGGAGGAATGAAGTGATCTAAAATTGAATGGAACTCAAATTGAATGGAGCTTTACTATACACATCCCTACAATAAAAAGAAAAGGCCATTCCTTTTCAATGATGCTAAAATCAACATTCTCCTCAGCAACTTGTTATTTATTATGATTAAAAACAACAAAGCTCAAATCCAACATTAGGCTTGAACCAATTCTCTTGTTCTCGATACAGTTGATCATATCAACGAATACTTAAGAAAAGCTTTTGTATATTGAACAAGTAATACAAGAGCTTAAGTTACATACAAAAGAAGCTTACCTGGACGATGTTGAGAGGGAGAGAGTGAGAAAGAGAGAGAGAAAGAAAGAGATAGGAGAAGAGAACTGACTAAATGTTGAAAACAAAATGAATTATATAAACATCCCTTGCAAAAGATAAATATTCTAGCAGACCTTTCATCAAATAATATGCAAACTTTCCTCAAAGAAATATAGAAGGTGGAAAAAAATTGTCAACCCATACACAACCAACACAGAAACACAATTCACCATCTTCCAAATACAAACACAAGCAAAATCCCATATAGCATAAACATAACAAATAACTCAAATAAACTCCAAAAACAGAGCACAACAAAAAGGAGGGTTTTTGAAAATAGAAAAGAAGAACAGTACCAACACAAGACATGATGCTTCTTCGATGGTGAGGATCACAAAATAGGAGACGATCACAATAGAGGAGATGATGCTTCTTCAACAATAAACTAAGAGGAAATATGATGGCTAACACAAAAATGAAGAGAGTTTCGTTTGATGTTAATAACCTAGTAGAAAATGATGTCGTTTTTGAAAGTTTGGAAGAAATATACCTTTGGCATCAATTAAGAAAACTATCACCAAATGGTGGCCCACTACCATTTGGCTTAACTTTTAGCGATGGAATTATATATAATATATAAATTTTATATAACAGTAATAAATTTATATATAATTAATAGAGAATTATGATTAAATGGACTAATATATTTTTTTGAAAATTAAAAATAATATACATTAAAATATAGCAAAAGCTAGTACTTGATCCTAATCAAGGATCATACAATTACAGTCAAAAGTGGCTATCCTACTCAATATGTACACCAAATACACAATATACATCATATTAAACACATTTCCCTAAGCTTATGGCCAATATATTACACAAGTAAGATATGAGAAAATTTATCTATTATCTATATATTCATAAATCATAAATTAGTTACAATTATTATGATCTATGCATTCACACATTATATTAATTACCATGTATAATTTTATTTATTGCAATATAATTAAAAATAATTGCAATATAGTAAAATATAGAAATCAATATTAAATGTTAAAATCACATTCTTAAAAATCAAATTTAAAATTATTGACAATGATTGTAAGTCTAAATTAGTTAACAACAATGTCATTTCAAAAATTTATAAAACTAAAAACACAAAATTAATTTATATTTCATTAATTTAAATTTTTATTAATCTCTTTTAAAATATATGATTTGACAATTTTTTGGAAAAACACAAAATCTATTTATTATATATAAATTCAATATTATTTTATAGAAATGATATATTACAAAAAATTTGCTACATATAAAAATCTATATATATTAAAAGAATTGGCGATGATTTTTTAAATTCGTCGCCAAATATGTACCTTTAGCGACGATTCCATGAGATTGTCACTAAAGGACTAAACAATTAGTGATGATGACTAAAAATCGTCGCCAATTGTTTAACATTTTTAAAAAATAAATTGAAACAAAAATAGCTTCATTTTTGTTAACAACAAGCATTGTTGTTTTTGTTTCAATTTAAACGAAAAAAACTAAAGCCCCCTTCCCCTTTCATTTTTGTCTGCTTGCTTTATTCTTTCGTCATTTTCTTCTTTCATCACCGTCACTCGTCTTCTTACTTTCTTTTTCCACTGTCTACTTCCATTTTCTACATCTGTCATCTCCAGTTAATCGTATGTCAAGGTTAATCATCTATGCTTTGCTCTTGGGTTTTTTTCTACTTTCATTATTGTTGTTATATGCTTTTATGTTCAACGGTTTTGTTGATATGGTTTGAGTTGTCTACCTTTATTTTGACTGTTAATGGTTCATTGTTTGTCAGAATATGTTATTGTTGGTGAATAACGGAAAAAGATAATGGTTTTGTTATTAGTTAGGGATGAATTTGTGAATCCTATGAAGTGCTCGATGAAAATTCTATTAGTGTTTTTAGAGATGGAAGCCTATGAAAAGAGTCAATGAAAGATAGTCCAAGCAACATTCTAAACGAACTACTAATTAGGAAGATAAACTAATTACTTCACCAGGCCACTTTAATATTATACGATAAAAATATGACAATTTTTCTTTTCCATATTCCACATCTGCTTTAGTGTAAATAATGAAATAGATATTAAATCAATAGACTACAAAACTCTTTCAAATCCATAAACTAAGTGTGCCTAATCCATAACTGCATCTTATCTATAAATAAGTGAACCTTTTTTGGAAAATACCAATAAAATAAAGGTTATCAGATTTACTAGTACATATTGATATCAAATTTGTGTCAACTCTATCACAAGCATTAAATTTTAAATGAACAACATCGATCTCATCCTTTTATACTTGTCTAGAAAAGAAAAAGACTACAATTGCCAACTTAACTTATGAAAAAAGGAAAAGGTGTCTTTATCACTATGAAAATTCCCATTTTATAACAATTAGTAGATTTGATATCCAAACAGGGCATACATGTTTCAAATAGGTTAAACAACTTTAAAATGTAAGGTTCTTAAAAACTTATCTCTTTCGGATTTTTGTTTAAACTATATTTTGTTTTTAACTTCTTTTCAAATGGTAATATTAATTGGCTCAAATGATTGACATAACTAGTTATGTTAGGAATTAACAAGGAGCAGTCAAATTCAATATAGGGATAATAAAAAGTGATAATGTCCATCCATCATAAAAATAATAAGAATAAAAATCCATAACTTTATCTCTTCATTTTTATTCCTCTCCTTTGGATCATCAGCTTGAAAATCACATAATGTTTTATGTGATTGGGGTTTTATGGGATTTTTAAAAACATATCATACTATATTATCATATTTAGTTAAAACTTTACTTGCGATTATAAATGCTTTGCAATTATTATTATTTTTGTTTTCATGTAAAAATCATTACTATTGTGGTCAAACCATATAATGTCATGAATGGTGGTTACCTTTAGTGCATGTACTATGTGCACATATGAGGCATGGTACACATTTTCTTAAGTCATGCTTGACATTTTTCAATGATTATTTCCAAGTCTTAAGTTCTTTTTTCATTTTCGATGATTCCTAGAACTATTGGTTTTGTGGAGGTAGGTATCATAGTATAACTATTAGTGAAAAATCAAATTTGATAAAGTAGGATTGCAACTTAATAACAATGCAATAATGGACAAGGTTAAAGTGAAAAAGATTAGTCCAAGTTTCATGCTCAACTTCATTGCTTGTTTCAGTTAAAACTTATTATGTTAACTTGTGATGGGTTATCATTATGTTATTTAGAGCTTTGTCGTTCATCTTCTAATCGTCTCTGATTGCTGGTCCATCAAAGTAAGCTTTCAAGCTTTTGTTCAATTTTTATGTTCCTCTTTAATGGAGAAAATTTTGTGTTTAGGTTTAGTGTGAATGGAATCTCAGTTTTGTGTGTTGTTGTTTGGAATTCTTTTGGAATGAGTTTAAAGCATTATATACATGACTTATTGTATAAACCCCTAGGATGGTATATAGGCTAGAAACCTATAATGCATCTCCGATGAGGCCTATCAATGAAATATTCTATGAGCCTAGGAGCCACAGCGAGAACGATGTATTAGGCTAGAAACCCATAATGCAACTCCGATGAGGCTTATCGGTGAAATATTCCACAAGCCTAGAAGTCACATGGAGATTCTCAACTCATGTGGTATAATAATACCATGTACCATATTGTTTGTTTGAATTCAAACTTAGTAAATCAACTTGTATTGTTTTATCATTATGTTATTTAGAACTTAAATTGCATTTAGTAATTTAGTAATTTACTTTAATTGTATAGCTAGATGGACAAAAGTTAGATATCTCATTAGAAATGGTCCACTGAACACTTAGAAGGAGTTAAGAGTTTCATGTATTTTATATGACGTTTGAGTTATGTTTATGCGGAATTTTGATGTTTAAGTTATAGATATCCAATATAATAGCACCTGGTAGAAACAAAGGTAAGAAGGTGGCAAGTATTAAAATTGTTCCTCCCCCATAATAAGTAGATCAATCAAATCTTAGCCAATAATAACAATTGAATTCATCCTCCAATGAAGTCAGTTAACAATAACCTCCATCTGCCTCAACTAGTATAGAGAGATCTGTAGGTTTGTTAATCTTTAACACCAATAGACAAACTTATTCTCAAATATATATTTACATGTTTAATGTATTTTTTCTTATCATTATTCATTTGTTGTTGGGTTCCAATATAAATGACAGAAAAATAGGTGGAGGTATAACTAAAGGTTGTGAGTTGCAACAAATGAATGTTGCAATGAATAGCAAGTTATTTGTAATATTGATACCTCGCAAGATTGTCCTCTAGACAAGATTCAATCAGCAAAATTATTTAGTAGGTTGAGGGTAATTGCCATGAATTGCCTTACTTAAAGCATGCCAAGTAGTTAAAGGAAGACAACTTTCTAGAGAATTCTTTGGATAAAGTTCTAGTAAATTCTCAATTTATTTAATTATATGCAATATTGTTTTACTTATCTAAAGATTAATTTCATTTTTACTTGTTCATGGATGAAGTTGAATATCGTCGATCTAGACAACCATGATGTTTCAAACTATGTGAATTCACTATTGAAACAAAGCACCAAGGATCGTCATTATCAACTACATCAATATTACCAGTCTTTTCCTTTCGATGAGGAGGCAAGGAGACATGTTTCCGAATGGATGTCTCCAGAAAATTGGAGCAATATGTGTGATTATTGGGCTTCTTCCAACATTCAGGTTTGTTTTCTTTCTCTTTACATTTGCTTCTATTAATCTTATTACATTATTTAATAACTTTTTCTTTTCTTTATCTAGTAAAAGTTAGAGAAAGCCAAGGTGAATAAAGGAAAAATGAAAAATCCTCACAACCAAGGCGCCAAATCATTTGTTGTCCTGAAGTTATAATTATATCAGTAAACACAATATTATTTATTATGTTTTGTATTTTTTTATAAAACAGAGTCAGAAGGAACTACATAGAGAAGAGTATGATACGATCACACTCTATAAATTGACACACTATAAGGAAGGTGAAGGGTGGCTACTTGAAGAAGAGCACAATAACTATGTAAGTATAAAAATTTGTTTAAATTTTAAGTTTATTTATTTATATAGTGCTAATGAATAATATTTGAATTGAATATTGATTTTTTAAAAAAGTTTTAGAATAAGATGCAAGATTTGTTACAAACATTATTGTCTGACATAAATGAGCTAAATATAGATGATATTTGCAACAAGATGCTTAATACACAATCCCGATACATTAGAGGGCTTAGTTTTGACCCTAAGCCAACTGCTCCATCCTCATCAAGACCAACATACATTCAATGTCTTGGAAAGAAAAACAAGTTGCTTAAAAAAAGTTAGTTAAGCATGCAAAGTACCTAAGAAAATTACTTGGCCCAAATTATGTAACCAGTGATTCTGAAAGCAAGTCTAAGTGATTAAACTAACCTTCGTATTTTTTTTATGTTAGGTACTTTTGCAGTTGTAATTCAAATCTTGTACATGATCAAATTTAAAGATATTTTATTTTTATATACAATGCTTCAAATTTTCAATTATTTTTTATAAACAAAAAATCTAAATATTATATACAATAATATGGATTAAAAATGTTACAAATAATCATAATTAACATTGTATAACATTTAGGTAAAATATATATTAAAAATTTGATTACTCTTTACAAAATGTAGCTAAAGACATTTCACTACGTTTTTGGAAACGTAGCTAAAAACTATTGACTACGTTTATGGATATGTAGCTAAAAACTATTGACTATATTTATGGATATGTAGCTAAAAATGGTTTGCTACGTTTTTGAAATGTAGTCAAAAACTTTTAGCTACATTTGAGAAAACATAGCTAATTATCTTTAGCTATGAAAAGTAAGTGTAAAAAAAGAGTATTGACGACAATTTTTCAAAACATTGCCTATACTTTTTTGCTATGAAAATAAAGTGTATGAAAAAATATTAGCGAAGATTAGGGGAAAATGTGGTCGATAGTTTTCTGTTACATGGATTTGGTGATGTTTTCAGCGACAAATACAAATCGTCGATAATGTTTATTAGCAATGATTTTTTAAATTTTAGCGACGAAATAAATTATCGCTAAAAGTCCCTTTTGATGTAGTGACTATTCTAATATTCTTTGAGTCTCTCTCTAAGATGCTTCCAATCTCTAAATCCATCATTTGCTAATGCACTTTGCTTGTTGTTAGACTTAAATAACTTATAATCAAAAAAATATTTTATCCACATATTTAAAGTAAACTAACCATTTTCTATTACTAGTCTCTCCCTTACTCAATTTTCTATAATAATAAGAATATGAAAAATGTCAAAAGAAACATAAGATTCAATTCCTTTATAAGCCTTTTTTTCAAATAAAATGTCCCTTGCGTTATTATCAATATTATCCTAATTTCTCGGATCATACATATCTAACGAAGAGATTAGTTGCTCATCTGCCCTTAAATTTTCTAAATTTAATTCATTTGGTACATGATCGTGCTCACTTAAATTACTAACATCCTTTAAAATATGAATCTTATTATTTAAATTTTCATTAGGTAGTTTACATGATAATTATAGGGCAAATCATTGGCAAGCTAACTAAAGCACTAATGGTTAAGCAAGCACCATCCTCTTATGTTATTAATGAGAATGATGAGTGCTTTATTGACTATATATTCACTCCCTAATATTTAGTGACTAATGTTATCATGTGCTTAAGATACTTATTTTAGTTCATATTTTGTTTTAGGTACAAATTAGAAGAACAAAAACTAAAATGAGCCAAAAGCATATCCTTAAAACTATCTTATTAATGTTCAATCTTATTTTCATTTTTGGAATAAGAAGGAGATGAATTAGGGTAAAGACAAGACAAAAAAAATGAAAGAAATGAAGTTCTTGCAACCTACACGGTTGTGTATAGGAGTGTGAAACTTTTTAGAAGCGTGTAGGATCACGAAAAACGTAGTTTCAGCATCTCCTAAGATCATGTATATTTATGAATTAATGAAAAAATGACATACACATTCAACTTACCAAAACCATAATTTTTACTATAAAAGGACATTTAAGTGGCCAAACAAAGGGAGAAGAGGTTTAAAAGCATGAAAGTGGGCAAAATTCTTACTTCCTTAAGATTTATGAGAAAATAACCTTCTTCCTTCTAGTTCTAAGGGGATATCAAATTCAACCAAACCTCCCCCCATATCTTAAACATCGATTCATTCATTACAAAAGCTAGACACACACTATCTAGTGATACGATCCTTACTCACCACTACTATAAATTTAGTTATGTAGAATTATGTTTTATTTTTTGATGTGTTCAAACTAATAAATTAAAACTAAACTAATGAAAGTAAATCAAATCAAACTATAGAAAAGTGATTAGATTTACAAACGATTTTCAAATCTAGTTCCCAATTTAATCTCAACCTTCACACAAGTAAGCACACTTGATCGTCATGTGTTCTCAAACCTCTCTTTGAAATTTTTAACCATAGATTAACAATAAACTCTATTAACCCGAGCTTTCTCTTAAATTGTGTCTAATCAAAATAAGGTCTAGTTATCAAACAACCTAGAATAAGCTCTCTTGAATTAGTATGACAACTGTATTATGTACTAGGAAAATAGGTTAATATGGGCAACAACCATATAGATAGGTCATTTAACCTAGCTATGTTATCCCTAATGATTCACAACAATTAATTACTATAAATGAATCAAGGTTACAATGATTACGTATTGTAATCTAGATTCTAGCAATGGTTTCATACATAAATAGTCTACTAAGATTGAGAACATTAATCATTTATGCATGAATCTTAAAACATTAAACAAACAACAACAAAATCAATCCTAAAAAGAAGATGAAAACAACGCTACAAGGTTAAAAGATGCCCAAATATGTTATTTGGCTCGATATCCCCTTAGAACTAGAAGGAAGAAGGTTAGTTCCTTATAAATCTCAAAAAAGTAAGAATTCTTCCCACTTTCATGCTTCTAAAACTATTCTACCTTTGTTTAGCCACTTAAAGGTCCTTTTATAGTAAAAAAAATAGGATTTTGGGAGATACATGGTTAGCTACACGATCATATAACTAATCATGTATATCATTTTTTTCCCCAGTTTGCAAAAATACACCATCTTGGTGAGTTACATGGCCAATTACACGGTCATGTAGGTTGTAAGAGATGCAAAAACTGTGTTTTCATGATCTTACAGGCTTCCAAAGAGTGTCATGGTCTTATACACGACAGTAGGTTACAACAACTTCATTTCTTTCATTTTTCTTATCCCACATTCACCCTAATTATTCTACTTCTTATTCCACAAATGTAGATAAGTTTGAACATTAACAGGATGGCTCCAAAGATATGCTTTTAGCTCATTCTAGTTTTTGTTCTTCCAACTTATACCTAAAACAAATTATGAACTAAAATAAGTATCTTAAGCATAACATAACATTAATCTCTAAGTGTTAGGGAGTAAATATATAGTCAATCAAGCACTCGTCAATTTCCCTCACATTTATATTTTTGATCTTCCTTGGGTAAAAAAATCATAATCATAATTGAAAACACTTTCTCCTTTTCCATATTTCCTAAGAATAGATAACTAAGAGAAAAAAGGAATAACTTTCAAAATCATGACAATAATTAAACATTTAATGTTTTTACTTTTGATCAATCAATAACCATTCCATTTAAAAAATGAGAAATCTAACGTCAGACTTTGACAAGACATGTTTAAAAAGAAGATAGATCGATAAGTACACTCAAATACTATTCATGATCAAGACATTCCATAATTTTGCATACCATTACAGTTCTCTACCACTAAAAATTTTATATGTATAATCATGAATCAAAGGACTTCTCAAGGTTGTAATGGGGTAAAAGTTAAGATAAGAAGTATGGAGATCATGTAGTTATGCTTATTGATAGTGGGTCAACAAGAAATTTTATTAATGAGAAAATGACAGGCCTACTATAATCACCTATGGTAACAACTGAACCATTCACGGTGAAAGTGGTGAATGGCAAACTCTTGAAGTGTTTTGGATGGTTTGAGAATGCTCAAATCCTAATCCAAGTTACAACATTTAATTTAACTCTCTATTCTTTACTACTATTGGCTTGGATTTGGTGTTAGGAGTCAAATGAATAAAGCCGTTAGTCACGGTGATATGTAATTGGAAAGATATGACAATGAAGTTTTAATGGAAAAAATCAACTTTACAAGTTACGAGGCGTTGATTGTCAACCCATTCAAGCCACATCAATAAAGCTGTGTCTAAAGAACTACAGGAGGAACACTCTTTGTTTGCTACTTGCCTTTGGTCAATGAAGAGGGAGACACCAAATGAACTCCACCGAGATATGCAACTCTTAATGCAAAATTTTTAAGACATTTTTTAAGAACCAAAGCAGTTGCCCCTAAAAAAAGAAATAAAACACCATATCAATGTTAAGGATGAAATTACATTGGTCAATATCAGGCCATATAGGTATGCCTATTTTAAAAGGCCAAAATAAAAAGGCAAGTTCACGACATGTTAAAATTAGGGCTAGTAAAACCAAATTGAAGCCCATTTTCTTCGCCTGTTCTATGAGTCAAAAGGAAAGACAACACTTCTTGTTTTTGTGCTGATTACCAAGAACCTCATGTAGCCACAAGAAAAGATAGATTTTCAATTCCTGCTATTAATAACGTGGCAGATGAACTTTATATAGTTATTTTTTTACAAATATTGTTTTAATATGAAGTTCTTACAAATTGTGGGTACGTCCACTAGACATGCTTTTATGATCTTTTCTTGATAAAGAGAAATGCTTTTATGATCTGGCTTCATGATAAAGAGGAACCTCGATCTCACTTAGAACACCCTCAAGTATAATAAAACAGTGCTCCAACCAAATCTCACACCTTAAAGGACCTCGCTTCATCACTTGATAACTCTAAAAAGGCTCCTCATACAAATATGAGATAGTGATGCTCAATGATTAAAAAATACATAGAAATGTGTGTACTCAAATTATTAAAAAAATACTTAGAAATGTGTTTAAAAGACACCTAAATACTTTTTAATGTGAGAACTAATAAGAAAACATATATTTATAGGTTTTTGGGACTTTGGCTAGCCATTATTGTCAAAATTTAGTCATTAAAATAGTTAATTACATAACATAGGTCGACCAGTATAGCATATTTACCAACTAGTGTGCATTAAATGCATAGATTCACTAACCGTTAAGATGTTGATCAACTAATATAACGTATTGGTCAACCAATACACCAAATAATGTTACTACAAACTCTTGGTATATTGGTCAACCAATAACCCTTATAGGTTGACCAATCCTTTAAAAACATGATTTTAACAATTTAAAATGCTTAAAATCAATTTTACTATAATTATGTTTTAAACACTTCCCAAAATATTCCTTAAAGAGTGTTTAAAAGATCAACATGCTTTTCTATTAAAACCAAAAGCTTCAAGCTTCTTAATAAATGAAAAGACTCATGTAATAAAGTGATATGAAATGTTTATACATAATGAGCCTTTTAGAATATCAAAGTGACTAAATGAGATTACAATTAACATTATAATCTAAAGAATGACCTCGTTGTTCTTGGTTCTTAACTTGGTTTTCATTTTATAGGTTGCAAACTTCATCTATCTTTTTATCAACTTCAAGAACTATCTTCTTGAGTTTATAACTACATCTTTTTCTCATATTCCTCCTTATCAAAATAATAAAACTATTAATAATACTTATATTTTTTTATTATTAAAACATCAAAGGAAACCTCCATTAGTTTAAGAATCTCTTTCTTTTTTATAATAACAAAATATTTGTGTTATTAGAGAACAATAATAAAATTAAGCACAATATTAAAGTTAAGCACACAAATGAATGTCCATATCAATATAATGATTAGCTCTCTCTTAATTCATAGTTAATACATAAACCAATATCAAAAACAAAGAAGATTTTTAATTTCAAATAAGTGTTATTAAATAACAGGTAAAAGAAATACCCACACATAAAAACATAGTATAAATTTACTTACATATAATTTACTCAAGTTTAGAAATATTATATATACAAAGATTACTACATAAATAAGTCACTCCCCCTAAATCTAATATTACCAATCTTTCTTCCCCTTTTTGGAATCACTAAGAAGAAATTAATTATCTAAAAATGTATAATATAAAGTGTCATGTGTCAAGCTAACGTAGTTGAAAGATCAAAATGAATTTGATCAAGATTGGTAAGCTTGTTCAAAGAAGAGGACTATTGAATATTTAAAGAGTCAAAATAATTATCTAAAAGGTTCATTTTGATATCTCTAGTTGTATCTAATTTTATAAATCTCCAATTTCAGTATTGTTCCTAAGTTGACAAATTCAATTAAAGCAAAAAGGATTTGACAAAATTAGATGTTGGAATTGTAGCAAATATAAGTATAATTACAACATCCAACAATCAATTTCATAAAAGAATGTATTATTTTGAAAGTTCCAAAATTTTCAAAAATAGAAATGTGAAAAGTTGTCGTAAATTACAAAATTAAACAAAGTTGAAGATGAATCGATATAATTGAAAGGGAAACATACTTAGCTCCTTTATCTAAGTATCAATTTGAAAAGATAACTATTAATTTAAAATTTTAAAAATCCCAAAATTTGAAACCCAAGAATGATAAAATTTTAGTTTGATGTAATCTAACAATATTTTTATGGATTAAGAGATGGCGATTTCCAAAGAAGAGAGTGAGTTGTCTATGAATTTGGAAGATATAAACAACCAAGATGAAGAATAGAAGAAAAGATAAAGAAGAGATTTCTAATTGTGAAGAATGATCTACTAATATGTATGGTTGACAATAATTATCAACCATTTAAGATATAAAATCTCTAAACTAAAAAAATTGTTAGAAAACAAAGGACATTGGTCAACTACTTAAAGACATTGGTCGACCAGAATAACAACCTATCTACTTCAAAACTCATTGGAAAGAAATAACTATTTGGGCATAATGATATTGATTAACTATAAAAGGAAATTGGTCAACCAATTAATTTAAGTGGTCAACCAAATTAGCAACAAATTAACTAATAAACTTCCTCAGAAAAAAGGGTGTGAATTTTGAGGACATTGATCAACCAAACTAAGATATAGGTCGATTACTTGACTAGAGAACCTAAGAAAAGCCCTTTGAACTCAAATTGAAACATCAAAACACTTAATAATTCAAGAGAATATAAATCAAGAATTATCATAAATATTAAAGGAGAATTCAAACATATAGAACCACACCCAATTCTCTCGTAATATCGTCATTTATAGGTTTAGTGAAACTATATCCAAGTTGGTTTAGTATATCAACAAATTTTAAGTTAATATCCCTATTTGCACATAATCTCTAAGTTTAGTTCCATAATATACCCAAAAGAAATTTTAGATCTTTATTTATAGTGCAAGCCTAAACATTCATCACTAAGAATTTAGATTTAAGTTGATACATAAATGCAAGATGCCACGGGTTTCTAAATTATGAACTAACAATTACCTCTTATTAAACATTACCTATGATATGATTTGAATTAAGATTCTTCAGGAATTTTCAATCTATTAGATGCATCTCATCTTTCTTATTATCCTCTCTTGATTTAATAATTGGCTCTTTTTGAGAGTCTTTGATCATTTTTGCTCTCTTTAAAGACTAAAATTTGCACAGTCTATATAAATATTTTTAAGAATTTTGTGGAAACATTAAGGTTAAATTCATTAAGATAAAAACATAAACTCTTCAAAAATAATACTAGCATCTCTATGATATACCATTTGCTTCTTAAGAACCCTATAAAATAAGTCAATCAATATGTTTTAGGTACCTAAATAAGTTTGGTTCCTTAATTGTTAGGCTCCTTCTTTTTTTTAACCCATACTTTTAAAGGTTTGCTCACCATTTTGTGTTTGATAAAATAAAATCTATTAACATGTCTATACTTACCATAAAAATGATATTATGTTATATGGGTAATCATGATGCGTAAATACAATAATTGGTCTTCTATTTATATATGTATAATAAAGAATCTTCCTTTAGATATTAAAGGTGTTAAATATGTTCCTAGGGTAGTGAGATGAGCTGCCATGATTATATGTATGGTACCTAATATGAAAGAAGGCTTGATGCATGCTTCTTTAAGGTCTAAAGGGGTGTGAGTTAGTTTGCACACCATCATAAAAGTTATGTTTATTTTTTCTTTAAGAGTATTGAGCCACATGCCTAGATTATGAGCCATATACGAAAGTATAATGTTTTTTTTAATTACTCATAGTGGAGGTGGCATATGCATACATATGTCTAGATGTAAATGCTCGATAATTATTTATTAAATTAGGAAATAGTTCCTTGCTATGTAAATATTTTTATTTTATAAGTGTGGTTCTAAAATTGGCTTCACTTTCATGGTTGTATCCTATTCCATGCCTATTATTGGGATTATTTTAATCTCCTATCATGTTTTCTAGTTTTTCACTCCTTTTAGTGAATTTGGATAATGGATTCTTAAGAACATTGATCTCCTTAGATAGGTTTTCTACATTCAAAGTAAATAATGTTAGAGGATTTATGTTGCAAATCACCTATACCTTCTTTTTGAGAATTTATTCTTTAATAATTTATTGAATCTTCTAGTGATTAAAGTAATGTTTTATTTATTTCCTTCACTATTTGATGTTTATTCCTCTTTTCTTAATTCTTCCTTTGAGGCTTTAAATGCCAAATTCTTTTTCATTGGAATCATCATTTCTTCGTGAGTCTCTTAGAACCTCATTTTATATGTAAGAAGAGATTTGATAAGTTCCTCTAATGGTAATGTTGTTAGATCCTTGCCTTTTTATGTAGTTGTTACTTTAGCTTCCCAAATCTTTGGGAGTGACTTAAGCTACTTCTTCACCATTTTAGCATTAGTGTATGTCTTTCCAAGATCTTTAATAGCACTGAAAATATCGATAAATCCAGTTAACATGCTAGATATAATTTCATCATGCTTCATTTGAAACAATTTATATTAATATGTTAATATGCTAACTTTGCTATCTTTTACTTGATTTGTTCCCTCATATATAACTTTTAAAGTATACCAAATTTATGAGTCGTTTGACACATAGAGACTTGATTAAATTCATTTCTTTCTAATGCACAAAATAAGATGTGTATAGATACTATTCAAGGAAATTAATCTCTTATCTTGGGTTCCCATTTTTCCTTTACTTTAAAGAACTTTTTGTTATCTATGATTTTTGTAGGTATAAAAGGACTATTTGAAACTATTTCCCACAATTTTACACTTTCAACCATCAAAGATAATCCCATCTTAGTTTTTGAATGGAGATAATCAATATCTACTAATAGTATATCTCTCTTGATTGCATGATGATAATGATGCTTCTAAATATGTCATTATGATCTTTGCTATGTGATTTTGTTAGAAATGTCTACCTAATAGACCTACTCCGATACTACTTATTAATCTGTATAAATTTTAACAAACTTTTATAACCACTTTACTCAATTAACAACATTTAATATCAATAAGAATAAGGAAAATGTTTACTGTAAA
Source organism: Erythroxylum areolatum (assembly GCA_024520975.1). Taxonomy (NCBI): domain Eukaryota; kingdom Viridiplantae; phylum Streptophyta; class Magnoliopsida; order Malpighiales; family Erythroxylaceae; genus Erythroxylum; species Erythroxylum areolatum. Next base: position 41,794,275 of record JANIJH010000002.1, on the reverse strand, counting down.
TTAGTCCAACTATTGAATATTTTAAAAATCATGAGAAAGAGAGAATGTAATGGTTCAACATACAACCCTTGCCTACTTAGAATACTATTATAATTCTTCTTTTAAGTTGAAGAATAACCTTTGTACTCTCTTTTCTTAGTAAAACGAAACCTTTTTATAATCTTACTTCACGGTAAATAAGAACCTTAATCTCAACTGAAATACTCTCAAGTATAATAAGATAATGTCCCAACCAAATCTTACAACTCAAAGTATCTCACTTGATAACTCTAAAAAGACTTTCTCCTACAAATACAAGATAATGATGCTCAAATAATTAAAAACACTTTAAAATGTGTGTAAAAGACACTTATATACTTTTAATATTTTTAAAAGACACCTACATATTCTAACAACTTAAAAATTATATGAATATTATGTGAATGGTATATTAGTGTCATTTTTTTAATCATGGAAGGTGCATGTTGATATTCCTTATTACCCACCAAAATTTCGTGGAAATATTCCATTTTCGGTGATTACGTGCTAAGATGTTTGAAGTTTGTGAATTCATTATGCTTAATTTAAAATATCTCTTCAAGATTAGGAATGACAATAGGTTAAGATTGGTTGGACCCATCATCAATTAGACTCGACCCAACACTTTTAACCTTTGGCTCAAGCTCCTTTAAATCTCTCAAAATAATGTTATTTTAGGAAAATTTTTCTAAAATAAAATTAGATCAATTTAAATCTAACCAATTAATTTTAGGGAGGATCATATCAAGTTGGATCGGGTTGGAATTTATATGTCATCCCTATTTAAAACTTTTTCAAATCTTAAAAAACATCATTGGAAGAAAAGAGTGTTGAAAATTTTAAAATTAATCAAATGATAAATTAATAAACTCTACGGTAAAGCAAGATTCATGTTCTGGACTATACTTGAGTTATTAAGATTTAAGTAATATCGTATGCTTTGAATCTATTTAAAGATTTTCATTAAGAAATAATATCCATTTGCTGTCGGTCTCTTTCAAAATGAAAAAGAGAACTTATTTGTAAAAGACATTACTAAGTGAAAGAACAATTACAAGTCTTTTTAATTCATATTTATCTTGTAAGTGTTTTTTTTGTGTAAATTTATTTGATTTTCATTATCTTTATATTTTTAACACAAATTTTATAACAATTTCTTAATCAAGCTGTTTCTTAAATTATCAATTAAATTATTTAGACGAGTGATTATAATTTGCATACTAAAATTTACCTATTGTATATTTCAAAAAATCATATTTATATGTGTGATTAATTCATCGAAAATCATGATGAAAAATAAGTGTGATATGAAAAGCATTTATATTATAAATTTTAAGGATAAAAAATTACATATTCATAATGAATTCAAACAATGTTATAGAAAGCTTACCATTATAAGGAATATGGTACACTTAATCCATAACCAGTAAAATGGTTTAGCAATGATTTAAGATATCAACTAGTAAAAACTCATTCTTTAAAAACTTTAATTTATGTTTTCAATCAACTTTTATATATGCAGAAAACTTTGCATTTCAAAGAGTCAATCTTTGGAAAGACATAGAGCATAGTCGAAGGAATTTAGAAGCCATATATAGCATTGGAAGATTTCAATTGCATATTGCATTCCCATGAAGCAAAAGAACCATGAAATAGAGGGGGCAAAATCGACAAAGAACTTAAAGATAAAGTAAAAAAGGACTAATTGACTGTACCTTCAAAGAAAATCTATGCACTTGGTCAACTAAGCCGGAGGGGCAATATCATATTGGGAAGGAGCTAGAAAGAGGTGTGATAAACTGGAATAAATACCCAAATGTCCTAATAATATGGGATGATTTAATAACCTAAGTATATCAGACCATTCCTCTCTAGAAATTAGTATGAATCATCACCAAAGGAAGGTAAAAACACCTTTCAGATTTTTTAACTTTCTCGCCTAAATGGAAGGGTACAATGATAGTATCAAAAGAGGGCTTAATACTACAATATAAGGCTATGATGCCTATAAATTGGTCTCCAAGCTAAACATCATCAAAGAATATCTGGAGAAGCTCCACAAGGAACATTTTAAAAGAAACTTAAGAAAGTGGAACATTTTATAATGATCCAATGAATCAAGAGTTAAGGAGGAAGGAGAAACAAAAAATGCAATCATACCTATCAACATTGAAGCCTATAACTATGTGCTAAAATGGAAAGCTAGAATCAATTAGTTGAAAGAAGGTGAATCAAACAATGCTTTATTCTACAAAAGCATTCAAAATAGGAGAAACTTGAATGATATTACTAGAATTTTGGACCATACGAGGAAGTCCATGTTTTGAGCAAGAAAGTTAAAGGAACTAGCCTCTAAGTGTTTTAGAAACTCTCTTAGAACTGAATCCACCTCAACAAGTTCCCTTGATCATCTCTAGAAATTTATCTCACCTTCCTTAACTCAAACTCACTCAAACACTCTCACTAACCTTGTGACCAAACTAAAAATTAGGAATGTAGTTTTCAACCTAAACCCTAACAAAATTCTAGGCTCTGATGGGCTCGGTGGCTTTTTATTTCAAAAATCATGGAATATCCTGAAACCTCATGTCTATAATCTAGTTAAGTAATTCTCCAACTCATGAATCCTCCTCAATGCACTAAATAAAACCTATCTCTTTCTAATCCCAAATATCCTTATTCCCACCCCCTTTTAAGACTTTAGATCTATTTCTTTCTATAATATACTCTACAAAATCACTTATAAAATTACAGCCAGGAGAATTAAACCCTTGATGAAAAATTTAATCAATTTTTAACACACTAGTCTTATTACAGGCAAGAATATTAAAGAAATTTTGTTTTTGGCCCAAGAAATTTACAAGGATTATCACTCCAACAAATTCATCAAAAGTTATTAAATGAAGATAGATTTCACAAAAGCCCTTGACTCCCTCAACTAGACTTTCATGCAACACGGCTTCTAGGTCTTTGGTTTCCTTCTAAGTTCACTAGCTATATTTTTCAATGCTTGAGAATTTCATCTTGTTGTATGTTGATTAAAAGGGAAACAACTCGAGTGTTTAAAAGGAGCAAAAGGGGTAAGATAAAGAGACCCATTATCTCTCGATCTGTTTGCATTAGCTATAAAGGTTCTAACCAGGATGATTTCATACCAAATAGAACAAAAGAGGTCCTTCAATTACCACTATAAATGCAACTAGTCATTTGTGGATGAACTCTTACTTCTATGTGGGGATATTAAAGAACAATTTTAATTAATAATAGTTTGTTTGGAGGATTTTGAAAGAATATGTAAGGTTGGTAGTGAACAAAAACAGAAGCCAAATCTACATTTCCTAAATTCGTAATCATTAGAGCAAATGCTTGAAAATTTTTCGAGGCTTCAATCATCTACATATCCTTTTTAAGTATTTGAGATTGCCAATATTAGCTACCGGCCTAACCTATAAAGAGTGTAAACTATTATATGATGTTATTCTAATCAAAACTTATAGTTGGATGTCAAGGAAATTGTCTTATAATGGTAGAATTCAATTAATCAAGGTAATGTTGAATGGGATCCATATATATTATAACTCGCATGTAGCTCTCTCGGCTAACATTATCAAGGATATTGAAAAGATATTCAAGAACTCCCTATGGAGTAGACAGGGAATTAGAAAAGAGTTTCCCAGGGTCAAATATAAAGACACATGCTTAAATAAATACCAAGGAGGATTAGGAATCAAATCTTTAAAAGCAATAATCAAAGCTCTAATGGCAAAGAGAATTTTAGGATTACATAATTATAAAAAGAACTTACGATTGAAGTGGATGCATGAGGAGTACATCAAAGGAGCAAATTTTCGGTCAATGAAACCTCTTTTTAACTCCTCCCAAACCACCATATTCATCCTAAACCTAAGGGGAATAGTAGGAAAAGAGATGAAACACATAATAGGAAATGGTGAACAAACTAGCTTATAGTTTGATAATTAGGCAGAATCGGACCTCTTTCTTACCATCCTCCAGTCCTAATCAACATATGTTGCCTAATAAAGCAAGGGTAACTCCTCTGACCAAGGACAATCAGTTCTATAACTATCTCCCAAATTGGGATAAACAAGACAAAAGTATCTAAACTAAAGACATATCAAGGAAGTTCTCAATAGCATCTTATGCATCTTTATTTACACAAAATTTGCAAGCTATTAAATGGCATAATCTTTTTTGGTTTAAGAATCATATCCCTAAACAGTCCTTCCTAATTGGGGATGGCAATAGGCTGGGTGGCCCAACGGGCCCGTGGTTGTCGACCCATAGCTTAACGAGCCACCGATTGGGCTGAACCGGTCTAACCTGTCTACATTTTTTAAAAAAAATTTTGGCAAAATGACGTCGTTTTGCACCTTCCTTTGGGGTCGCGAGCCAAGACTACCATCCTTATTCCTAATATAGTTGGCTTGCAAAAATAAACTACCTACCTTAGATAGAATGAGTTAGATAAGGGAAAAAAATGTATTTCATATGATACACACCCAGAAACTAAAAAGCTTCTATTGTTTATATATAGTTACTCTTTGGAAATCTAGAGATATATACTACAAAAGTTTAAATTGCAATATAATCTCACAGCAATAGAACAACTAATTGACTGGACACTAAAGCCAAAAACTAGCAACAGTGGTGATATGGAGATGGTTAATTTGGGAATCAATAAGTATAGAATGAGGTGTGGAAGGAGCATAATTGTAGGATATTCATAAGCAATAAACTAGAACCAACATTCCTCAAGGTGATCATCGCTAAGGAATAAGGGAGAAAATGGTAGTGAAAAAACTACACATAAACTGTAGCTCACAGTTTATAGAAAACTGGAACTTACCCTATAAGGAAATTAAGAAACATTCAAATGTCCACTCATGCAATAGGGGAAATGGGGAAAATAAAAATGATAGAACACTGACGTAGAAAAAAAGTAAAAGATAAAGCACTGTGATATTGGATTGTAAAGGACAAGATTCTAAGGAAACGAGAATTTATATTGATAAGAAGAATTGATGACACCAGCAGTTTTGTGAAGTCTGCCTTACTTCTCACTCATCAAAACTTTTCATCAATTTTCTCTACCTCTCTTCTCTCTTTCCTGTGCTCTTATAAATGACACATAACAAACTCAGCCTTATCTGGCATAACAACTTGACACAAAATAACAACTTCTCAACAATTGGACTCTGCCTACAGCGTAACAGACTCAACAATCGTCACAGCACTCCTCAGTGATCACGCACAGAGCACAGAGCATGCCACCTTAGCCTCTATTCTCACATTTTATTCATGCATCCCATCAGATTCCTTTTGCTCACTATTGTTGGATCCTGCCCATGGAAAGCCTCTCAGCTTTTTTCTCTTATAAACCATCTGGATCGCAGGACGTGGCCCATCATTACCCCCTCCTTCAACATTCACCTTATCCCTAAGGTGGAAATTAGGAAAAACATCTCTTAAAAGCTGAAGTGGTTCCCATGTGACCTCAAAAGGTGGAAGGTTCTTCCATTTAACTAATAACTCCAGCTCAGCTCCCTGACCACGAGTCTCCAAAATTTCTTTAGGTTCCACTGTCCACTCCATATCAGAAGATAAAGATGAAGTGAATCACACGTTATTACAATGCTTATAATACGATATATGAATGCACGAGAAGGGGGGTTGAATTGTGTATTCC
>JANIJH010000002.1:41758284-41788450 GCA_024520975.1 Erythroxylum areolatum | reverse complement strand
TTAGCCTCTGCAGGCTATCTGTTCTACTTTCTTACAAAAGTGTTTGAACTCTGTTACAGTAAAACTAGCTCTTAGCTTATTCACACAATAATCTCTCAGACAAGCTTTTTCGTTCGCGTATACGTAAGTCAACTAACTTTGCAATCTTCGACTTCGACTCATATTTATAACCTTCGTCTGCAACTACTTCTTGATTCTTGCTTCTTGAATCTTGCTTCTTGAATCTTGAAAGAAACGGTTAATCAATTGAGTTCTGTAACTAACTCGAACTGACTCTTGCGTCTACTTTTCTTTCTTTATCTGCTTTGAATTCTACGTCTGCTTTTGAAATCTTCGTCTGCTTTTGAAATCTTCGTCTGCTTTTGAAATCTTTGTCTGCTTTTGAATTCTGCGTCTGCTTTTGAATTCTTCGTCTATTTTTCATTCTGTGTCTGCTTTTGAATTCTGCGTCTGCTTTTGAATTCTTCGTCTATTTTTCATTCTGCGTCTGCTTTTTCTACTTCATCTGTTTTTCACTTCTCCATTTGTTTTTTTTCATTCTACGTCTACTTTTTCTACTTCGTCTGTTTTTCACTTCTCCGTCTGTTTTTTCATTATGCGTCTGCTTTTTTACTTCTCCGTGTTATTCATCAAAATCATATATATGTAAAGTCATTTTTGACTCAACAAAAGATGCTGGAAGTGGCAACATTTGATCAGATTTTCCCACGACCTTCTTTAATTGCGAAATATGAAATACTGGGTGAATTCCAGCATTGTCTGGAAGCTGCAACTTATAAGCCACCTTACCAACACGTTGAATAACTGGAAATGGTCCGAAATAGCATGGTGTTAATTTCTCATTAGGATGTGAAGCTAAGGAGCTTTGTCGATAAGGACACAGTTTGAGATAGACTGAATCCCCTACTTCAAAAGTCAAGTCGTGCCTATGTTTATTGGCAGCTTGTTTCATTCGATTTTGAGCAATCAACAACTATTTTTTGAGCTCATCCAACATCAAATCTCGCTGTAACAACTGTGTTTCCAGAGTGAAATTTGTAGTGTCACGATGATTATATCGTATCAGAGTTGGAGGATCTCTCCCATAAACAATCTTGAAGGGAGTAAGCTTAGTGGTCGTATGGTATAAAGTATTATAGGAGTACTCAGCCCATGAAAGCCACTTAGACCATTGGCACGGTTGTTGGCTAGCAAAACATCGCAATTATGTCTCAAGACAACAATTGACTACCTCACTTTGTCCATCCATTTGAGGATGATAAACTATGCTCCTCTTCAAGGAAGTGCGTTGGATATGGAATAACTCAGCCCAAAAGTGACTACGGAAAACTCGATCTCTGTCCGTGACAATACTGCAGGGAAACCCATGCAATTTCACATCACAGTCAATGAATGCCTCAGCAACTACCTTGGCCATATAAGGATGTTTGAGAGGAACAAAATGTGAATACTTACTCAACCGATCTACCACAACCCGAATAGAATCAACCCCATAAGATTTTGGAAGACCATCTATAAAGTCTATGCTAATATCCTCCCATATGGTTTGGGGAATGGGAAGTGGCCGTAACAAACCCGCTGGAGAAAGGGTCTGATATTTATGTTGTTGGCAGACCTGACATTCTTCGACAAATTGCTTAATAGCTGCACGCATACCGTGCCAAAACAACTCTCCTGATATGCGTTTAAATGTGTGAAGGAATCCTCCATGTCCTGCTACTGGACTGCAGTGAAATTATTGCAGAATTTGTGGAATAAGAGATGAGGAGTGAGGAAGTACCAGCTTGCCATGGTGGTGAAGCACTCCATGCACTAGAGACCTACCTAGGTTTAGATAATGGGTCCTCCTCCAAGGCTGTTTTTATAGCACAAAGATCGGGATCAGCAGCAATCTCCTTATGCAAAAGGGGCCAATCAATCCAAGAAGGTACTGAAATAGCCATTAGTTCTTCATGATGGGGAATTCTAGATAGTGCATCCACCACTTTATTCTCTGGGCCCGGACGATATTGAACCTCAAAATCGTATCGCATAATCTTCGTAAGCCACCTTGATATTCAGAAGCAATCAAACATTGCTCCAACAAAAATTTCAGTGATTTTTGATCCGTTCGCACTACAAAATGCCGATCTACCAAATAGTGTCTCCACTTTTGAATAGCCATCACAATTGCCATCAATTCACGTTCATAAACTGATTTAAAACGTGCTCTTCCTTGCAAAGCATGGCTGTAAAATGCAATTGGCCGCCCTTTTTGTGACAACACTACTCCAATGCTAATTCCAGAAGCGTCAGTTTCCACAATAAATTCTGTTGAAAAATCTAGTAAAGCGAGCACTGGCACAGTTTTCATGGACTGCTTTAAAGTGTTGACAGCCGCGGAAGCTTCCTCTGTCCACTGAAAGGAGTCTTTCTTGAGCAAGCTTGTTAGTGGAGCAGCAATTTTGCCGTAGTTGCGCACAAATCGCCTGTAATACCCTTTCAAACCAAGAAATCCTCGCAACTCCTTTGGGTTAGAAGGCATGGGCCATTGATCCATGATATTGACTTTATTGGGATCCGCTGCAACTCCTTGGGCGGAGATAATATGCCTAAGATACTCTACTTCAGCCTGGCAAAAACAACATTTCTTGGCATTTGCATAAAGACATTGCTCTCTCAAAAAGTTAGAACAGATCGTAAATGCTTCATATGTTCATCAAAGGATGAACTATAAATCAAGATATCATCAAAGAATATGAGCACGTATCGACGCAGAAACAGGAGAAATATATTGTTCATCAATGATTGGAACGTTGCCGGGACATTCGTTAACCCTAACGGCATCACTAAAATTTCGTAATGGCCGTCGTGAGTGCGAAAGGCAGTCTTGTGAACATCCTCCTCCTTGACACGAATTTGGTGGTATCCCAGTTTAAGATCTAGTTTGGTAAACAACTTGGCCCCATGAAGCTCGTTTATCAACTCATCGATGTTAGAGATTGGGAATCGGTCCGGAATCGTAACACGATTCAATGCCCTATATCTCCATCTACCATCTTTCTTACAGACCAAAAGCACGGGACTAGAAAAGGGACTAACGCTTGGCCGTATAATGCCTGCCGATAACATTTCTATTACTAACTTTTCAATCTCTGCCTTTAGAAAATGAGGATAGCGATATGGTCTAACGTTGACAGGACCCTCGCCTTCTTTCAAAAAAAAGTGCATGTTCATTACCACGCACTGGAGGTAATCCCTTCGGGCTCTCAAAAACAACCTTAATTTCTTGCAGTACTTCTTTGACTCTCAGATCATCACACTCCCTAGCAGTGTTACTCTGGATTGCTATATGCATTAACTCCAACATCAGCCCCGATTTCTCTTATTGTAATTCCTTAGCCATGGTCTTCAAGGAAACCAAGGCCTTAGTAAGGCTTGGGTCTCCCTTAAGTTGAACAATTTGACCCCCTACCTCAAAAGTCATAGTGAGCTTTTTCTAATCATCCCTGGTTTCTCCCAGAGTGGATAACCACTTTAGTCCCAAAATCAAATCGGTACTCCCCAAGGGTAAAGGAAGAAAATCTTCTACAATAGTCAATTCTTGCAACCTAATAACCACCTCTTTACACACCCCCATACCCTTCAATTGTTTCCCCGACCCAATCACAACTCCATATTAGGAAGTCTCATGAATGGGAATTTGAAGAGTTTCCACTAGACTAGTGGAGATGAAGTTGTGGGTAGCCCCACAATCGATGAGCACTACAACCTTCAAGCCATGTACTTCACCTCTCAATTTCAAGGTTTTAGGTTCTAACAATCCAACCACCGAATTTAAAGAGAGATCCACACTATTTAGGATTTCTTCTGTTGCCGTTACTCCTTCCTCCTTTGGTCCTTCATCTTCATCACCTTCACTGACTAGCAACACATTTAGTTCTCACTGCAGACAACAATGGCCAAAGTGCTATTTCTCATCACAACGGAAACATAAGCCTTAAACTCATTTAGTTTAAGCCTTGGCAGGGGTTAATTTTCGAAATTTTGGTGGTGCAGGTAAAGCTAGTGTTTTAGTGGTTTCTAGTGTGTTTTGTTTGTGAGGTGGGTTGAATGTCGTAACTAGCTGAGGTGTTTTGTTTGTTGATGGGTTGTCATTTTTGTTTGGGGTCCATGAGATAGTTTTGTTATCATTTTTATATTGGATTGAAGGGGTTTCTTTGTGGGCTTTGGAGTTTGGAGTTAGACCTAAGATTTGATTCTTTCGTTCGATTCGGCCCGCCGTATCTATGATTTCTTTTAATGATCGTGGGTTCAAGACTAATAATTCAGCCTTAATTTTCTCTTGCAATCCATTTACAAAGACAGCAGCCATTGTTTCCTCTTCTAAAGCTCCCACAGATGCTGCCAAGTACTCGAACTGAACACGATATTCTGCCACCGTTCCTTCCTGTCTCACAACAAAAAATCGATGGAGTAAAGTCCCATCATGTAGTCCTGCAAAACGTTGCAATATCTGGTCCTTTAGTTCTTCCCATGAAGAAAATGACTTGTTACGCTCCTCAAAACGTAACCATGTCTGCGCTTCATCCTCAAAACACACGCCCGCTGCCTCTAACTTGTCACTCTCAGTCAACCGATTGATAGCAAAGTATCGTTCTGCTCGAAAAATCCATGAATCTTCTCCTTCACCATCGAACACCAGAAGCTCTAACTTTCTTGGGTATTTTTCTTTTCCCAACACTTTTTCAGCCATATCAAGGGTTTGGTTTCGTGGGTCAATGGGGTTTATGCTGTTGGCTTGGGTATTTGTTTCTGGTTCAGTTTTGCTGGGTGTTTGGGTTTTGAAAGTGCTTGAATCTCCATGTTGTTCTTGTTGGTTAACTTGGTTTTGTAAAAGAAGTTGTAGGCTGGTTTGGGTTTCTTGTAGTTGGGCTATAACGAGAGCAAAGCTGGCATTCACACCTTTTAAATCTTCTTCTAATTGCTCTACCCGCGTTTCCATCCGCGTTTTAGGGTGTGTTGATTCCATGTTGATGTGGTCAGATTATCACAGGAGGATTGTGATGCTCTGATACCAAATTTGATAGAACACTGACGTAGAAAAACAATGAAAGATAAAGCACTGTGATATTGGACTGTAAAGGACAAGATTATAAGGAAACGAGAATTTATATTGATAAGAAGAATTGATGACACTAGCAGTTTTGTGAAGTCTGCCTTACTTCTTACTCATCAAAACATTTCATCAATCTTCTCTACCTCTCTCTTCGCTCTTTCCTGTGCTCTTATACATGACGCATAACAAACTCAGTCTTATCTGGCATAACAACTTGACACAAAATAACAACTTCTCAACAATTGGACTCTACCTGCAGCGTAATAGACTCAACAATCGTCACAACACTCCTCAGTGATCACGCACAGCGCACAGAACATGCCACCTCAGCCTCTATTCTCACATTTTATTCATGCATCCCATCAGATTCCTTTTGCTCACTATTGTTGGATCCTGCCCTTGTAAAGCCTCTTAGCCTTTTTCTCTTGTAAACCATCTGGATCGCAGGACGTGGCCATAAAAAAACGAAGAAGAAAGATACAGACAATAAATGCCTATAAAATTAAACGAGCTCACTAGATGGTATTAAAAAAGAATGGATACAAAAGAAGATATCCCAAGAGATCCTTCCTCGGAGCAAAAGAATCAAGTTGAAATTGAGGTTATCAATTCGGCATTGGCGAGCTAAGTTGAAAGATTAAAGTAGGAAATTACTTGAAAACAAAAGGGATAACATCAACAAAGTACAATACCTTAATCGCCTCAAGAACAAGATGATTTTACCCTAAATTGAAGATTAGGGCGAGAGAATCAAATCCAATGCTAAACAATAGCAGATAAGTTAAGGAAGAAGAGAAACAATGGAAACTCATAAAGAGAAAAGACAGTTACCCTGAGACCTTAGATAAACTAAAACAGAAACATGCAACCCCCGATAATCGATGGATGGATCCCTTAAACAAGAAGCAGAAGAAAAAGCAAATCATCTACAGGGGATGAAGAGAAAGGAATATAATTGAACAATAGGAGAATACCTCGGATATGATTCCCAAATCCAGAAATCTAATTAATGTATAAATAGATAATGAAATTCTAACCATGAACAACATTAACCAAACTCCCAGGAGCTTATGATGTGCAAAACCCACTAGTTATTTCCATCTCATACTTTAAAACAAGCCGATTGATACAGTATAAGATTAAATGTCACTTTTGGTTTTGTTTTATCGGGTGTTAACAATCCAGCAACAAGCAACGCAAATTTTCCAATAAATCCTCCTGCAGATGAGACTCCTGAAGACACACCTTCAGGAATTCCTACAGGTAGTTAAGAAAACATTTCCATTTCCCTTTTTTTTTAATGTAATTATTATGGCAAGTGTGGCAAGATGAAGGAAATGGGTCTAATAAAAACTCCAAGCCCCGGTCGGGTCCTACAAATACTACACCAAAGCTCTTTATTCTTTCTTCTATCAAGTTGTATTTATTCAAAAACTGGGTTGAACTTTCGACTTGTTTAGGCTATAGTATCCTATAGGCTGGAAGTATGTAGAGAACGTAAAAACATTGGTAAAGGTCGATGTTCCACTTCCAGTCTCATTTTCGATTTCTATGAAATTATATTTGTATAAACGTTTTAAGGAGAGCAATTAAAAGGCAACTCAAACAAGCCATACACAGGGATATCTCTAAAATGAGATATTTGAAATACCAACGGGACTTGCTGTTAATCTCCGGATAGACATGTTCCTGTTAAACAATCACAACAACTAGAAAGGCGAAGAGAGAATATAGATTATAATTTATAAAACAGGTAAAGCTTTAGTGAAAACAGTTCTAATCCAATTGATGAAAGCAACATCAGAGAAATGTAAGTAAAGTTACATTTCCTATGAATCGAACTCAGGAAATGGGTTCAAGAGCAGAAGCGAAAACAATAAGAGATTGGGAACTAGAATCGGAATCAACGGATGAACATTAGGGTAAACTCGTTTCCTTTTCAGTCTCTTCCTAACATAGTCTCTTCTTTGTTCATCACCCCACTGAGCTTCCTCCAATCCTTTGGCAAGAATCAATGGTGGTGGCTGTTGGTAAGGGCACCTGGACCTCCAAGAAGTCTGAGGGAGCCCAAATCTGCACAGCCTTTTGAGAAAGAGGGAAAAGCCCCACCTCAGATTCAGAGAAGGAAAAACGGTGGAATCTTTGGTGCACAAAATGGGTGGGTAATCCCAGTGGAGGTAACATGGGATTTGTGTGGCGATGAAGAACTGAGAGTAGAGAGATGGGGAGGTTGTGGGACTGGTTAAGATGTGTGTTAGGGCTTGCATTCTCTGTTCCCAGGTTGTGTCTTCCATTCGGTGACCTTTTGTTTGTTCCTCCAAGGTTGGAAATTTTTGCAGTTATACAGATAGGTGTCTTGAGCTGATGTAATTCTAATTCGTAAAAACTTCTCCGTCGGAGACGTTTAATTAGTAATTAGAGTACCCACAAAGGTCACCGACATCAAATTACTAAAATATCTTATCTTCCTTATCTTATCAATTAGATTGCTCTTAATATGAGGATAGGTGAACAAGTAAAAAATAAAACAAAGCAAAGGATATAGCTTCCATTATGGACGACAAATCAATTTTTTATTCTTTCCTCCGTTCATTGTTCCCTGAATTTCTCTGCCAAACTTTTCTTCTCTGTTCATTTTTCTACGTCATCTTTCAAAGAATCCTTTATTTCCTGCATTCATCATCTCCGTCCTCTCTTCTCCGCTTCTCTTCCAGGACCAGTGTTATTGTGGTGCCCACTGCAACCCAATGCTTGCAATGAAAAGCTGTATTGGTGTTGAGATAACTATTTTTTACTTAGACCCAATCTTAATGCTCTTTGTCGAGGCTCATGATTTCTGAGTTCTCCAGGATCATGGTAAATTTTATGGTTTCTGATTTGTAATTTGTCTATGTTCATGCTTTCTTATTTCTTTGAATTCATAATTTTCACAGCTTAGGCCGACCACGACGGAGTGGCGAGCTGAGCAAAACAGGCTGAGAGATCTGATGGGTCAGGTCGATTTTATGCAAAACAGTTCGAACTGCAAATCGACTTCAGGCAAAAAAATATCAGACTTGGAGGCCGCTTGTAAAGGACTTTAGACTAAACCCATTGCATAGCTTTATCTAAAACTGAATTATTTTAATTTACTTCTTAAAATTAACATCGTTTTGATCTTAAATTTACAAAACAAAATAACATTATTTTAAAAAAGTTTTGAGATTCTAGCCGATCTCCAAGTCCAACCCGAACCAAAATTGCCAAGCCTACATTCCATCAGTAGGAGAATATTGCTTCTCGATTGAATCGTTCCGTGCGATATCGTATGTAATCCCATTTGTGCGATAAAGTTAAGTTCCTCCGCTAGGTTGGGGTTTCAAATCCTAGTGTGGGGGTTTGGGCAATGTAGGCATGTTTGGCTCTGATAGGGTCCCTTTAGATCAAAAAGGGGAAAATAAAGATATCAGTACATCATGATTGATTTGGATCTCGAGAAGCTGCACGGGAACGTTAAGAGTATTTCCACATCGAGCTCGACTGCCGCTATTTAGTATTTATCCATCCGGCACAAAGACGAGGCTGCAATTTTACACAGCAAACTTTTTTCCCCAGATGCAGCATTGTATCACATTTAAGACAAAAAAGGAAATAGAATATTACCTTCTTAAAGACAAAAAATGTTCTTTACTATCTCCATTGTGATGTGAGCAACGTCCAAGCACTCAGTACTGGAAAGATGATCAAAGCAGAAGCCTGAAATTTAAAAATTTATAACAGAAAATGAGATGAAAGACTAAATATCAGAGAAAGAGGTGGTAGAAAGTAACAATAATAAAGCAACATACCACAAAAAACACTACTTCTTTATTGGCAAGACACGCAGTGACTCTGTGACTTTCCATTTCTTGTTTGACAATACCTTGCAACTGCATTGAAAATGATAAGCCCTCAAATTGAACAACACTGTACAATGATCTATTTGCACGCCTAGAATATGGGGCTTTATGGGATAAACCATCCATATCCATTGATTACAAGCATAGCACGGGGTTAAGAACTAGTCCAACTAAAATTGTACATAATAAGAAAACTTGTTAGCTACATGACCATCATTTTGGTGATTTATATAACCATCATGTTTAATATTATTTAAAATCTCCTAGCACACATCACAAATAATTTAAAGTGTGCAGGGATAATTGAGACTATTGACTATGATATCCATGAGAACTATCAAAATAATGGCTCCGTATCTTTTTCCATAAGAAAATGTTCACAAACCTTATGGTGGAACACTTTTACTGCTTGATAGAATCTGTTCACCTTATCTAGAAATTGGATTAGGCTGGAAGATCCTTTCTCTGATAGAAGTGAATCCAACAGGTCAATCGCCTTCTGAATATGTTTTCCATAAAGATCAGTCATAACCTGCAAAATACACTAATGCACTGAATTCAGTCAGAACAATGTGTACAAGTTTTAAACTTGCATTGCTATTTACCCCAGTGCATAGATAAGAATCATGAAAAAATTTTACTATGTTGAAAAAATTTGATCAAAGTATAGCAGAGTGTATCTCTGTATAACCTTCAAAAATATGCATTTTTCGCGCTTGGCTTGCCTTAGGTCCTTCAATACTTGCAACTATTGAAAGAGGCTTTCAATATTAGAAGCTCATTTGACCAGCAATAAGAAAAAGTCAACAACAGTTAGTTCTACCAACGGTAAGACATTTATGGCTTTGTATAATAGTACTTTGAGTTGCAGAGCTTGCTCGAACTGTCGAATTTGGATCCACTGTTCTGCGACAATGTCAGCCATCTGGAAGCAGCAAAATAGAATTTCACTGGGTAATGCATCTTCCTCAATGAAAAGTTTGATACTAGCTTAAGCACATAGTACATCAAGGATTTAAGGAAAGAAAAAATACACGCCACTTTTTGCATGAAATGTAATTAATTCTATTAGATTGTAAAAGAGCGTACTGCACCATCATTTCTTAAGGTCCCATCTACTTTCTTTTCAGTTTCGTGGAATCTATGGAATTCACAAAGCCAACTTGAAAAGACGATATTGAAATGGCCATAAGACAATGCTCAGATAATTTTGAATCTTCTAAATGTGGGAAAGATAAGAATGAAGTAGCAATTGGCTTATAATACTAAATGCAAAGCTCATGAAAAACAGACCATCCACTTACCATAACAGAAATCTTCAAAGATCCTCCACCGAAAACATTTAATATAACCAACTAGACAGGCCTCTGTCACTATCTACAAACATTTATAAGAAAAGAAAAATGTTAAGTTATTAACCTGCTCAACCCTGGAAGTTTCCATCTCTAATTTCTCCTCAGCTTCCATTGCTTTAGATTCTAAAACATGCAGCTCAAAGTTGTTCTTTCTCAGAACAGCCCACAAATCTCGTACCTATACATTGTGAAGCTACTGTTCCAATCAGTCAAATCAAGCAACAAAGGAAGCAAAATATACCTCGCCGCTTGCTTAACAATATCATACTCAGACGACAACAATCGAAAGAACATGAAATTGGGGCGTAAACAAAGCAAAGCAAACCTCGTCCGCAAGTTCACGAATCTTTTCTCCAGAAGGCAACGGCTGGGCCTGCTAAAATGTTTGAAGTTAACACGCAAATACGTATGGAAGGATAACATTCACGTTACAGAAAATAGGTCAGACAGATAATAGAAATCTGAAATCTGATAGATAAAAAAGACAATTAAGTAAACTCAATGAAGTCAAATAACCTTAAAGTTTGAGAGATAAGACCGGAGGTCCTTTATTCTTGCGTCCATCTCCTCAATCCGTTTCTCAAGCTCCGCGAGATGGTGATTTCTCGCAGTCAGATTCTCGGCGATCTCTTCGAGAACTGATTCTGCACATTACGGTCCACTTGTGATTCTACTCCAAGTCTTTCCAAAGGTTACTGATGATAATCGAAGCATTAGTTGGTTAATTTAGGGGGAAACTGAAGATGTATACCTAATTGAGCGACTTTAAGCTTGGACTCCTGCACTTGTCCGATCAGTTGCAGGCGATCGGACCATTGATGGTGAGAATGAGATGCGAAGCTCAACGAGGACCATGAAATGGCAGGAACTAGAAGTAACAAGTAAACAAGCGACCCCATTTCTCTGATTCTGAAGTTGAGTCAGGAGGTCAATAGAATACAAACGGAGATGAGAGAAAGGCTTTTATTTCTCTAGCGGAACTTGAATAAGAATTGAATATCTGTTGTTACTTACTTGAGTTGAATCCCTTCCCTTGAGTCTGACGAATTAAGCCAGTAATAGATTCTTATTGTATTCTTTTTTTTTCCAAGATATTTTTGAATTTAGGGAATGAAAAGTAAACTGTATCATTTATTTTCATCTACTGATAAACTGTTTATCATTCAATATGGAAAGGAAATGATAACGAGAACTGACGACTCATATAAGATCGATATCTCATATCATTGCATTGCACTGGGCTATGATATTCCCCATTATTAGTATTAGTTAATAATAATAATGTTGTGAAATGTGAATGTGTATCAGAAAGGGCATCTACAGGGCTTGATTCCCCAAGTCTTCTCTGCATATTCTTCCATTGTTCTATCACTGCTGAATCTCGCAGCTCCAGCAGCACTGAGGATGCTCATCCGACACCATTTCTCTTCATCAACAAATGCTTTATCCGCTGCAGCCTGCATTTATTATTATTAATGTACACTGTCAAATATCTCTCTACTTATCAACAACATCCCACAACCAACAGCTGTAATAAGCACCTGTGCCTCTAGATAACTCTCAAAATCATAGCCCACGAGGTAGAAGTCATTCCCACTCTCCACCGAGTCACATAGTGACTTGAAATGCTCTTGGAAACCAAAATACCCATCTCGAACCATCCTGCAGTTTATAGCATGGTAGACAACACCAATCATCACATTTAAGAAATGTCTCCTTTTTTATCTTTGCAAAACTCTTGTCCTTCGTGCACCATCACACGTTTAAAATATAAAGCATTTCTGTAAGCAATACAAACTAACAAGTCCTCATGGTTTCAATTTTTACCCTTTCTCAAAACAAAGATTGAAACTAGGACTTCAATTTGCTCATCAAAATAGTTAGCAGATCAAGAAAATGACCAAAACAATATATACTTTCTTGATATGAGAAAGATACTTCGAAGATAAAATGATATTTAGTTAACAGACAAAATTTCACTTGAGCATTGGGTTATATTTTTTCCCCTGCTCATCTCCTTACCTTACGACACGAGCAAATTGAAGAGGCACTTTAAGGTTTTGACCTTCCTCACGCAAAACTGGAACTTCATGTAGTTTTGCACCAAACAAGAACTAGAAATTGTAGAGTGTCAGAAAGCAATTCTGAAATATTGCTAGAAGATGCACCAATAAATCATGAAGGCAGTTAAAAGCTTGATCAGTGTTGATATTCGGATTACAAAAATCATGACCATCTTCTAGAAGTCCATTAAAACTTACCACCATGGAGAAACCCACAATAGTACGCTCAACCAAGTCAAAATAGGGAATTTCCAGCAGCACAATTTTGTTAATTAATTCTCCCAGTCATCCTATTTCTATAAACCATTTAGTGACTAGTCCATATATGAGAACAGCACAGGAGATTGGACATGAGTTTCAGCTCAGACACTATCCTTGAAAATCACATGACTTACCATGTTCTCTGACCCTAATTCTTCCATTATTTCAACAGTTGAACCATCTGCTGTAGCTAGAAGTAAACATCCATTCATCAAAAATTTCATAATACCAGTTCCTGATGCCTCGTGGCCTGCTGTGCTGCACAAGAATCATAGGACATAACATTAAGCAAGCTAGTGTTTAAACATATATGAAAAGTCCAATTGGACTGAAAAACATGGATGCTGTGTTTTGTTCTAGAAACTATGAGACCATGACCCCCTCTCTTTTGACATATAATAGAATCACTAGCACTACATTTCACTGAAGAAGAAGGAAGTTGATTTCAACTGCCAACCTAAGGTATCGAGCCACCAAAAGGATAGTTGTCCATACACTGGCCAACATAATTGTAGATAATTACTTTGATAGGGGACAGAAACTTGCAGCAAATTTTTTCACAACTTCATAACCATAACATCATGTCTTAAGCTCCAGTAATTTATATGGTAAAAAATCCTCATGATTTCACAACCCACATATTCTCAGTTCATTTAGCTTGAAGCATATCAGTTATTCACTGTTTTATTGGAAGGTGACACATTCAAGTGAAGTTTTGTCCTACTGTGAAATCCTGTGTAACACGATACAGACCTTATGTGTTGTGAAAGATCAGCACCTGGTATCACCAACTCAGCAACAGAGACATTATAATCAGGGATAAAGACCTGCAATGAAAGAACACAAGAATGAAGACAAAGGATGGAGAACATGGGAATTGCCTATCGGATCTATATTTTCAGTGCTCAAACTGATTATTGTTTGATTAGGCCTAGCAATACCAAGTGCAAACCCGATGCCAGCGATATAACTCCCAATAGTCACTGTTAGAAAAGCAAAATTGAACTCATTGAATATGTGCACAGACAGAACTCTTACCAGCTTTAAAAGATCTCCAACATCAGGGTCATTGTTAATTTTGCTGGCTACAGCGTGGCAAAGTTTGATAACCTTTTTTGCAATTTCATAACCAGGAGCAGCTTTTCCTCCAATTATGCAGACACGAGGGACAACTTTTCTCCTATCATTCTTTTCCATGTTCTGCAACATGAGATTAATAAGAGCAACATATATTTGTTTCAAGGAAACAGACATGTTACATAACTTGGAAAGCACGGTGCTCAGAATCAGAATGTTAACTGTCCAATGTAAACATAATTTGCGTGGGGTACCATTTTAGTAATAATAATTAATATAGCTCATATCATCCTGCTGACTCAGACCCAGCTAGAGGTAATAACAACAAAAGAAACCATGGAAGAATATTAAATAATTTCACTTAGACAAGTCTAGCTGAAAGTATAGATGGCTCTTCATCAAACACAATAAGCTCTTCTACTGTGTTATTTCCCATTCACCTTGATACAGTCGTATCGGTGGATGATCCCAAGTATATTGAGAAACTGTCTTTTGTACTCATGAATTCGCTTTATCTGAACATCAAACATTGCATTGACATTGACCTGTAAGTACAAATGTACTGCTTTCGTAAGATAATTCCAAGACATACACTGAAGAAGTAACAAGGGGACATGGACAAGAAAGTTGAGATTTTCTGATGATGTTTTCATGACAAACCTTAATCCCACTCATTGCTTCAATATATTCTGCAAGCCTCATTTTGTTAACCATCCTGACCTACAGGGGTAAAATGACAAGAACACCTAGCCTTACCACTTTAACCTTACAATTGTTTCCAAAGAAACAGCATTATACTAACAAGACTTACCGTCTTCCATTCTCGGTATAGTTCAGCATCTGCTGCATGTTCTCGCAGGCCCGCTAATAAGTCCACCTCACGAATCCAAGCTTCTGTTCCGAGCCATTTTGAGATAAGAGAACACAAGTTGGGGTTGCTTACTACAATCCAACGACGCTGAGACAACAAAATAATGGATCAAAGAACTTAGAGTTGCTGATGACACCAATTATGTGTGATAGCAAAAGTTTGCAGATGTTATTTTCAAAAAAAAAGAAAAAATTTGCATATGTTGAACCAAAAAAGACAATGATCAGAGTATATTGGGGGCTGTTGACAATTTTATCTTCCACATTAAGAAAGCTGAGGGATGGAGTTAAAATTTAACATGAGTGGAGGCAAATTTTATGAGGTTAGTGTTGCCTTAAATAGTGTTGAAAATGCAAATGTTGCAACCAATGAACAGCTCTCGATGGTAGAAGTTCAAAAGGAAACAAGTACTTCTTTCCATTCTCAAGTTGAGAAGCAAAGGAGATTGAACCGATAAATCAACAAAAGCAAATGAGTAAAGTCAGCTGCAGTTAGTATTATTTGTTTTGTCAAGTCGTATCATAGAGAAATCGTCCCATATCAGGTCCACTAAAAGCAATGGCTAGGCCGAAGAATGGGAACAAGAAGTACTATCTCAATATAGGAGGCACAGAACCGCAGGTCATATAACTAAAATCAAGTTGGAGCCACACAGGGCAGGCTGGGCAGTGCTGTCCCTGAGAAAGCTTCCAGAACTGGCTGGTTTAAATTACGAATAAGATTGTCACAAGTTCCATTTACTTGGGACTTCGTTAAGAAATCAGACTTAGAGCAGCTGTTCTAAGCATATTTATAAGGCATAGAATCAGAAATAACCAGTTCTGGTTCATTACTGGCCCTGATTCCATAAAGAAAGTGACAAGCATACTGCAGCTTGATATGGTACACCATATCACCTACATTAGAAATTGTGAGAAGAAAATATTTTGTAGCATAATTTATTTCAACCTGGGTCACTCCATTTGTCTTGTAGTGGAACTTGTGAGGCCATAGCTCATAGAAGTCCTGCAAAGACATGCTAGAAAGTTTAAAATGTACTTGGAGAAGAGACAAATTTTGCCATAAATTATCACAAATACAAGTGAAAATGAAAGCTAGAAGTACCTGGAATATTCTTGTTTTTAACAACTCCCAATGTACTCTGGAAACACCATTCACAGTATGTGCGCAAACAATTGACAGGTTTGCCATTCGAATGCTCTGTCATACAGCAGGTACAAAATTACATTTCATATAGTGCACAGAAAGGTTACAAAAATTAATAACTGTTCAAACAACTTAAAGAGGAAATGTTTTCCTTTTGCAAATAAAATGCAAAAGATTGAATATATCCAGTTCCAAAAGTAATAGAATATCTATGATGGGAGAGAGAATGAGAAAAGAGAGAGAGGAAATAGATAATCATTTTCAAACACAAATCCTATCCAGGTCATACAAAAGCATGCCCCTGGTAGAAGCAATTCATAATTTGGATATTGAAGGAATATTCATCTTTCTAACATCCCCATCATTTCAAATATAGAGCAGTCCATATATTTTCAAGATTTAGGTCATATGTGAAGCCAAAAGTTTTTTCTTTTTTTCCCTTAAATAAGAGATGCAGAGTAATGTTTAGCAATGTTAGGGGTACAAATTAATAATTGATACTCCCATAATCAATATGTAAATCCATTTGCTTGCAAGAAAGTATAAAGCCAAACCGTACTTGGAAAATATCAAGTCCATAAAAGATTAATTTCATAAGTGCAATATTTAATGCAGAAATGAGAGCCAAAATAAAAGATCAAAAGCATTTAGAACAACCCTTGAGGAAAATAATGGGTTTATTGAGAGAAATGACCCTGATAAACAAAGAAGAAGAAGAAGAAGAGCCATTTGGATTTTGATTGCCAACAAAGAAAAGTAGTTTTTCACACCTTAACAGCACCTTCCTCAACAACTGACATCCTAGAAAGTCGATCATAGTCTGTACCGATTTTCTTCTTCAAATCATCCATGAATTTGAAGTTTATGTCGTATATAATCTGAAAAATAATAATATGAAAGAACAAATTTTTTTGTTAAATTCCACGATGGATAACAGTTTCATGCATTAAAATCTTGCAAATTGTTGATGGGAATTTATAAACAGAAATTGATGGTAAACATCATAGCTGATTCACAAATCAGTCCTGCTGTCCTGCAGTTAGGCCTTGTCTGCCAAAGGTGGCTCAAGGTAATTCAGAACATCTACTATCCAACCTTGTTTCTGAATTCTCAATAGTTACTGCAGAATTGAACTTAACTAGAATAAGAATACTTTATTAAACATGTTATTATCTAATATACCTTCAGAACCAGTTATATACCATGGACCAATACTAAACCACCAAAATGATGAAACTATATTATTCTAGAGAAATTGCATTGGAAAGCATATACTATAACACACTTGTAAATGGCGAGGAAGAAGACTGCCCAGTAGATCAACAGGGACTTTCTCCAGATTATCACGTGACACCGTGTGAGTTGTGAAAGAGAAAACCTTGCAAACAATGTCCCATGCTTTACTCCAAACCAAATTCTCTTCATCAACAAGTACTCTCATGAGCTCTGCAATTACTAGAGATGGCTGAGTATCATTTAGCTGCAAAGCAACCTACATGAATCAGAAGAACATGTACAAAGTTAGTGAAATACCCAGAACTCACTATCTACATTTATTCTCCAAGGATGTCTTAGTTGTGAGTAAGTGCTTTCCATTTGCCTCGGAGCATCTCATATGTAATAACTACATGTGCACAGGAATTGCACCAGATATTGTTATCAATATCAAAAATTATTTTGTTTTTTGGAATATACTCCATACTATGCAATCTTTAACACAAGCCTTAGTTTTGCCACTTTTTATGGTGAAAAGCCAACATATAGGAATTGATTCTACATAGTGACGCTCTCTCCCTCTATACGTGTTTTTGTCTGGGGTTGTGTGCACAAATGCATTAAATTTTATTTCTGTATTAGTTGTTTTTAAGATTTATTTCCCTTTAATTGGTTGTGTGAGTGATTGGACACACTGATATACAAGTAATTTATTAAGATTGGATACCTTATCTGGGAAGTCATCAAAGTTATTGTGAGTGTCTTTATACCTCCTTATTATGTCTTGCAGTGATGCTGAGACAAAAAAGTACTGTTGTTTCAAGCGTAGTTCCTTTCCCTGGGAAAGAGCACTTGAGAATTATGAATTGCAACAAATGGATAGGCCATTAAGAAGGACTACCTAATCATTAATAATTAATGTAGATTCATGAACTATTCCTATTTAATTGACAAATAGACCATCTCTGAAGAAGGAACAGCCTTACCTGATACGATCGATCATCAGGGTATAGAACACTACTAATAGTTTCTGCCCTCTGTCTATCGACAACAGCATTGATATAGTCACCTGTGTTATAAGACTCCTAAAAAAGAGGATTTCCTTCAGGAAAGGCTTAAAAGTTTCAAGAAGGCATTGTATATCTATAACCTGGTCGTCCATTTACCTAAACCAAAAGTGTCCAATTTATCTTAGCAAAGCCAAACACCTTCCATACATTGTACAATATTTATTTTTTTAAAAAAGTTCAAAGTGGGATATCAGGTGATTTAACGTAAAACAACAAGGCCATGAACAGGTGAGGTAACAAAAAGAGGGATGAGGCATGCAACAAACCTAAACATGAAGCTGATTAGGCTCCTTTAAGAACCAGATTATTGAATTTGTAAAAAGAGGCAATAGTTGTTACAGAATATCTCAAGAAATAATCAGACCCACCAAAGCCAGCTAAGTTCATTAACTGTGTTTTTATTGGTGGACACAGAACCTTATCGTCTTTTAGATAGTAGTTCTTCCACATAACTCCTTCAGTACAATAAATGTGTAAATATCTTTTAATTAGGCATATAAATCTCAACATGCTTTCCTAAATGAGTGGTATTCATCTTTAGTAGAAGTTACCATATTGTTTTGATCACTTGGTTTAGCAGCCCAGAGGCGAAGAGTAATTGTGTTCCTTGTTCCATAACCAGGGATAGGATTGTCGTAAGCTACTGCTTCCACCTAGGAGTTCAAATACAATTTATTTAGTAAAATTTCTGGATGCTCATCAAACTTGTACTTGATTTTTTTTCATGTCTTGTAAAGATGCTAAAAAAGTAAAAGCAATTAAATCAATGACTAATGAATGACCAAGTGAAACATTAAAGAAAGGCATACACAACTTACTGTTTCTCCAGGAACCCAAACCTTTTGTTTTCCTCCATTGAAGTCTACCTCTTCAACAGTTCCATAGAACTAATCAATCCAAGATAAATAGTTTGAGACTGGATAAAAAGTTTAGGACAACATCACAGAACCCAATGTCAAATGAAGAACCAAAATTTTTCTAATAAGGGAACAAGTAATCCTTCCAAACCTTCACAGGATAAGTTACATGGATTCGTTCTATCTCCCAAGGATTTCCAAAGTTCAACCAGTAATCAGGTTGCTCATGTTGATAACCATCCAATATGACCTGGCGGAACAGCCCATATTGGTAGCGTAGTCCATAGCTGCACATGTAAAAATGAGACTCTTGGAATGGAGAATAACCATTTAACAGATCTTAAAGCTTCACAAATTTTCCGAATTCTTACCAAAACTTTGTCAACAAGGAAGTAGTCTAACTTGTTTAGGTCCAAACAAAATTATACATACTAATATGATGTGCAACATATAATGAATAGCACCTGTTGGATGATGTAATCATACATTTTGCCACATCAGACTGAGACAAAATTTTCAAGACCTTGTACTGATTTATTTGGTTTTAGTTTTAATACACAATTGCGAGAAAGGGTTAAAATTTTTTGTCTGTTCTGTCTTGGGTGGCAGCCATGTATCCTCCCAGGGGGTATTTGGGTGTTACAAGCATGCTCGATGAAGTCATTGTTAGCCTTTAAGTCAGTCTAGCTTCCCTGAAGATCAAGTACCCTTCGGTGCTACTGGCTCTTATTTATAACAAATAATGGAAAGTTTATAGACAAGTAAGCACTTGAAAGAGTATATTCTTTTCTACCCAAGAAAATAACTAGTATTTTCTTATAGATTATCAATGATGAAAATAAACCTTGACACTTTGTATGATTTATAGAATAAATATATTTTAAACATCTGACATTTCTTCCATTGCATAACAATCTCATGACGGAAACACAATAGAAAAGTACCCCCATGCAGGATAATCCAATGTTGCTAGAGAATCCATTTGACAAGCTGAAAGACGTGCAAGGCCACCATTTCCAAGAGCAGCATCTCCTTCCTTAAAACATCATAGAAAAAGAAAAAACACCTGAATATAGGATGCTCGATGAATCTCAAGCTATATCTTAGTCTGTTTATGTTAGACGATTACTAGGAACCATTACTCTTCATAATCTAGACTTTTTGGATTATCCTTTTGTATTCCAGCTGTAATTATCTCTAATCAATGAAATCTTTAATTTTCAAAAGAAAAAAGCAAAATCCATCTCGTTGGAAAAGATTTTTTAGACAACAAGGACCTTTCATAAGTGATAAGGTTATAGAGATGTTTACAACTTAAAAATGAAATTGACAATTTCTAGTGATGCTGGAATTCCAACTTTTAAGGGAAGGGAATAACTAACGAAGAAACAGAATCAGTTTCCATTCTCCATGTTCTTACTTACTAGTCATGTACAAGTTTTCCAGTAAATTAATATATCTTCATATTTATACAGTCTAATTGTAATAAAATACTGCTACAATCTGTTAGAAACTCTGGGAAGAAGGATCCCAGAGATTATAATTCACAGTTTCTCCGTCAATTTTAGCAAACCCAATTGACCTACTAACTATACCGTTCCAGAATAGGCCCCTAGAGAATCTAGGATATTCCATCAGTTGTTAAAAGCTGACACCCAATAAATGAAAGGTAGTGTTTATAGATGTCCCAAACACAGATATTTACAAATAGATGCAATCAAATTTTCATCTCAGACAACTGCAACACATGCAATGCCTATATTAAATGCCTTTATAATTCCACTGTACAATGATTTAAAAGAAGACAAAAAGATTTACCATAAATCAAATCTAACCTGCTCTGCCACAACTTCAAACTCAAAACCAAGCTGTGATAAAGCCTCTGCATACTGATCCCGAACTCCAAGGTTGATGACACTATTTGACAAGGAACGACCTGGAATTCCAATCTTAACTAATTAAAGGTGATTCAACATAAGTTTCTTAAAATGAAGGCCTAAATAGGTAGCAAAAAATTAAGGCCCTCCCTAATTGCTTCAATTACCAGGTTATAAGCACATAGAAAAGGAAAAAAAAAAAAAATCATCAGCTATTAATTAATAATTCAGAAAGAATGGAACAAAACCAAACCTACAATCAACAAGCAAACTATACAGCAGCATCAGATAAGTCATAAGTTTGAAACTGAAGAAGCTGGAAGAGAGACTCAAACAAAACAGTACCCATAAGATACTCGAGCGAGAGGAAATATATGCGTTTGGGATCTTTCATCTTTAAGTAAATCTGAGTATCATGGCAACGCTCAATCAACCGGTCTCGTACGCTATGTGCCAGCGCCTACACATACAAATTTAACCAAAATGTCCCACTTCTGAAAAAGTAGAGCTATGCAGTTAATACAACATTAGAGCAAGCTAGCAGGCTGAGCTCCATGCGTGCATCAATGGCTCAAAAGATCCTTTTTTTTTTTAAATTGTTGATCGATTTTCTCATAAACCAGTTATTCCCGCCAAAACTTGAAAAGAACAAAGGTAATGTGTTTTTTATAAGTGTTGTATTAAGAGGAAACCTGGTAAGCTTCAAAGTCATCGAAACTAAAGCGTGATCTAGCAACAGTATACTCCACATGGTCCAAAATGTCCTTTTCCAAGCTAGCCGGGTCATTCTTCAAGAACCGATCCATTAACCCGAGCATTCTCTCCGTCTTAGCGCCGGAACCCAATCCCACCCTACGTACCACCACTCCTCTCCCCGTGGACCGCACCTTGACTTCCGGGGCTCCGGTCCCGTCGTCAATCGAATCCATCAAAGCCTTTCGGATCATATCCAGGCTCTTTCCGTCGGCAATCCTCTTGCCGTGAGAATCTGTGACGTAGAACGTTTTCGTGAAGAAATCGTCCTCGAATTCCACGGTGGCCTTCTCGACGCGGAGGTTGAGGACCTTGAAGACCCGAGTGATCACCTGTAGGAGTCCGATTCGGTTGCGGGCTCGGATGACGAAGGCAATGGCGGCGGAATCGGAGAGATTGTCGGCTTGGACGGTGACAGAGGAAGAAAATGGCGGCGGTTGAGCGGCGCAGGAGAGCCTAAGAGACTGAGTAAGGGAGGCATTGTAGAGGATGGAATTGGAAGAGGAGTTTCTAGGTCTAGGAGATGAAAATGAAAATGGAATTACAACTGGTTGGCTGTGGAGAGGCAATGCCATTGAAGAATTTTTGTATTTGGAAAGAGAGAAGAGAATGGGGAGAGGGAGAGCTAGTAGTAGTAGTTTTACGAAACTTGGGCAGCTCTTTGCTTGCTTGCACTTGTGGCAAATCAAAGTCAATCATAAGATACGGAGGTGTACAGTTCAGCGCGGCCATGTTCGCGGTCGTTGGAAGCCTAATAACTGATCACATGCATCGTCATCCGCGTTTTCAGTTTCGCAACTCAAGAGAATCTCGGGACTTCTAAAAATACATTTAATTTTATTTAAAAATTAATTTCTTTAATTTAATAATTATATTATTTAATATATATGAATATTTTAAATTTATAGGTTTATGTTATAAATAAATAAAAATATTAACAAAATAAATTAGACAAAAATAAATATAATCACAATGTTTAAATAATAAAAACAATCAATAAACTTTTAAATACAAATTATATTTTAGTATCATATTGGTATTCATTTATATTTAATACTATTTAAATTATTATAATTTTTTAATTTTTAAAAACCTTTATTTTAATTAAAATTAAAAATATTTTAAAATTTAATTAAACAATTTTACTATTAAAATTAACCTAATAACATCTAATTTTTAAACATAATAACTAATTTTAAATATTTTATATTAAAAACATCAAAATATAAAAAAATATATGTTTTTTAATTTACTCATAAATTTTTTAATCTACAAATATAAGTTGATATCTTTTTAAATTTTAATAAGAACTGGTTGCTCCGGTCGATATTGTTTTAGAAGCAACACCATACGAAATTCATACCGTTGTAATGTAGATAATAATTTAAATTTTAAAATTATATTTATTAAAATAAACAAAAGTATTATTATTTAAAAATAAATTTAAAATTTGGAAACGTATTACGTATATCTATATTTTTAAAATAATCTAAAATAATTTAGCATTTAAGTTATGATAAAATCTTATTGCAGTAAATTAATTTTTGTAATTATATTATCTAAAAACAAAATTTTAAATTTTATTAAATTTTATAATTCATATTTTTGAGAACAACATTTGGTCTCTTAAGTTAATTAGGAATTTTAGAAGGCGAAGATTGTATATTAGTCATGTTTTAGACTTTAATTGACAAAGGCTGCCATAAGCCTGATACCGATACGGCACCGAATGGGTCAAATTTTTCTCTGGAAAGTTCCACAGTCTTCTGGTTACGGACCATGTTCCAGACATATCTTCCATTTTCTGACCTCTTCTCTCTCTTTTTAACCCTTTATTTGGTATCAGATCTACTTACTGCTCAAGAGTTGACACCACCACCAATCTATCGTTTCGTACAAGCTTGTAGAAGAGAAGGCAACTTTAGAAAGAAGAGGAAAGAGTAATGGGTGTGGACTATTACAAAATATTGCAGGTTGACAAGAATGCTAAAGATGATGACTTGAAGAAAGCTTACAGAAAACTTGCCATGAAGTGGCACCCTGATAAGAACCCTAATAACAAGAAGGAAGCTGAGGCCAAGTTCAAGCAAATCTCAGAGGCATATGAGGTATGTTCATCTTATTATTGCTGTTTTATATATCTGTTGCCTTTTCTTTTTCTGTGCTGTTTTCTGTCTTATTTCTTCGTTTTGCTGTTATCTGCTTGTGGGACGATAGATCGACTATACTTCTCATATGTGCTCAAATTATAATTTAATCATCCGGGTCAGAGCTAATTTGTAATCTTAGTTAGTGGTTCCTTCTCTGTTTATAGCCGGTGCTTCTATTGTATTCCGTGTGTTTATATTGCGGTGTTTTGTATAATTAATAACGAATTTGAATAACGAATGTTTTTGTAGGTTCTAAGTGACCCTCAGAAGAGAGCCATTTATGATCAATATGGCGAGGAAGGGCTTAAAGGATCAGTGCCACCACCGGATGCTGGTGGTCCTGGAGGAACAACTTTCTTTTCAACTGGGGACGGACCAACATCGTATAGATTCAACCCTAGGAATGCTAATGACATTTTTGCCGAGTTTTTTGGCTTCTCGAGTCCATTTGGAGGAATGGGAGGCGGTAGTGGCATGAGGGGTGGACCAAGATCCTTCGGTGGTATGTTTGGTGATGACATTTTCAGTTCATCTGGTGAGGGACGGCCTATGAGTTCAGCTCCTCGCAAGGCTGCTGCGATTGAAAATGTCTTGCCTTGTACCCTTGAGGAGCTTTATAAGGGGACCACAAAAAAGATGAAAATTTCAAGGGAAATTGCTGATGCCAGTGGGTAAGTGCTAAATTTTCTACTCGTTGATGTTATTGCTTTCGTTTCAACATGGATCCATTGGACGTATTTTTGGCATTGTGAAGGAATTTAGACTGCAAAAGATTTGCTTGGCAAACCTTCATGATCGTAATCTGATCGCTACCGATGGTTGAAACGTTGCAGTTACTTCAATGCAGTGTGACATGAGCATCACATGTTAAGTGTTAGGCGAACTTATAGGTGTGCCTAGCAATCTGTTTCTAAAAGAACGAGCGACTGTGGAAACACATCTAGGGTGCAACATTTGTGGAATAGGTTTTGAACATTTCTTGGATGAGTTATGAGCTGGATTCCTATTTCAAGAATTAGAAGAGAAGCTAAGCGAAAATGTGATAAACTTCATAGTTCAGGATAATATAATTGATGGTTATCATTAAGCAGAATGAGGATTGATGATCATGCACTTGTAACTTTGAGAATCGTGAGAAACCTGAAGAAAATTGGAGAGATAGAAATTGTTCAATTTAAGCAACCTAGAGTCGTGCTCTCATCATCAGCGGTTTTTTTGCTTTACTCTGTTCGCTAGGCTCTTTATGACGGTAGATAAAATTGGTCTTAGGTTTTAAATTTTGATCGACTACCTCTATATCTCAGCCATCCCAGTGCCATAGATTTGAGGCATTTGGGCAGTATAGCTGTATGTCATCATGTTCATTGGTTATCTTAGTTCATTCTGGGACTGTTTGTGTGCTGATGTGATGCATAATCGCTTCTTTTAACCTACTTTACTGATATGTGTAGAGACGTATTAATTTCCGAGTCTCATTGGTCTCTCTCTTTATACAATCTCTTTATACAATTATATGTCTATGTGTGCTTAACTGTTAATATTTTATAATGACGTAGGAAAACGATGCCGGTGGAGGAGATATTGACCATTGATATCAAGCCCGGTTGGAAAAAGGGAACAAAAATCACCTTTCCAGAGAAGGGTAACGAGCAGCCAAATGTCATTGCTGCGGATCTCGTTTTCATAATTGACGAGAAGCCACACAGCACCTTCACAAGGGAAGGCAACGATTTGGTTGTCACGAGGAGGATATCTCTTACAGAAGCTCTAACGGGCCATACAGTTCATCTTACGACTCTTGATGGTAGGAGCTTGACTATCCCCATCAATAATGTGATCCATCCAGATTATGAAGAAGTAGTTCCAAGGGAAGGCATGCCAATACCAAAGGACCCCTCAAGGAGGGGTAACCTGAGAATCAAGTTCAACATTAAGTTCCCCACGAGGTTGACTGCAGAGCAGAAGTCAGGAATCAAGAAACTTTTGAATTCTTAGGCGGCTTTATACCAAACATTCCTAAATATTGTGCATATTGTTTTTTTAGTTAAGTCTCGTGTTTGCTTGTTTTGTATGGGTTAATATTTGTTATCCAGATGAATAAGAATACAGATGTAGCAAGTATCCTGTAGCATGGTTTGTCTGTAGCTTTATCGGCAATTTCCGGCATTAAAGGTAAACACAAGGAGCAAAATTTCAACCAACAATAGTAGCTATATTCGGAAAGATGTTTGTAGTTCCCAGACTCTAGTGTTATATCCAAAGGAAGGTTAGAGATGGGGGGATGGGGATGCCTTCTTGTAAGTAACCAATTTCTCTTAGAAGTGGCTAATTCAGAAGTCATTTAATGAGTTGGAGGTTCATATTCAATTTGTTGTTAATGAAACTGTAAAAGAAATTTGGGATTTCTCAGCCAATCAATATCAAGCCACTGGACTTGTGGATTATTACTAGTTCTGGACTACTCTTCATAATCTAAAGTAGGAAGCTGGTTAGTTTGTGAGTGACTTTCTCATGCAGGTCTAACCTATTTGGAATTAAATATCTCAAGCTCAAACTAGTAAAGATCATCTTCATCTCATCCAAGTTCCCATGGTTTTTCAACCCGAGTATGAAGCTATTTCAGCCTCTTTACTTCATCAAACATGATCTACACTAGATGCTGCAATTCATAAAATATTTTTGAAGGGACTCGACTCAATCTAGGAAGATCTTCGTAGTTTGAAGTTGCTCTTGCAACCATTAGATCCTGGCATTAAAAACCTGGCAATCACTTTTGAAAGAACTGTCATCAAACTGGTCAAACTTTTGCAAATTGTCCTATATATATTGTCATGGATATGATCATATCATTAAACATTGTCCAACATGACCTTCATGAGGGCTTCGTTAAATATAACAAAATCTCCAAAACTGGATCTTTTTATGTCATTGATGTTATTACTAAGGTTTGTACCGCTAAGAACGATATTGAGGTATTAAGCAGTTTATTTCCTTCAATTCCTCAAAGTCTAGACCTTTATCTATGACTACCGTTGCCATTAAAGGTTCTACTAGCATCATTATGAAGTGATCTTGAGGCACTACTCAAACAGGTTATTCCTTCCAATTCTTTTACTGCTATGTTTGCCACCACAAGTAATTCTCATTGGCTTTATGACTTTTCATGTTGTAATTATATGACTACTAATATTAAACTCTTATCCTCTATAAAACCTATTTCTTCTTTAGCATCAATTTATATAGCAAATGATACCAAATTGAGCATCACCTATATTGGTCATGCATCTACCTCCAATCTTAATCTTCCCAACACCTACTATATTTTTAACTTAGCCCTAAATCTTATTTCTATCGGTAAGTTATGTGAAGTAGGTAAGTTATGTGAAGTAGGACTAAATGTCAACTTTTTTCCTTCTAGTTATTAGGTATATGATCCAAAAATATGTCAAATTTTTAGGTCAGATTATAGGGTGGGTTGATTATTTGAGCTTAACTCTCTTCATCATCCTTCAAAATACAAGTATGTAGCTACAACTACCACTGCCTCCATTCACCAATGGCATATGCGACTTGGTCATACTTTAGCTAATAAATTTTAATATTTAATTTCTCATGGACTTTTGGGTTTTATAAAGTTTGAGTCATTTAAACATTTAGATTGTCAACTTGCAAAACAATCTTTTGTGTCCTCTAATAATAATGATTCTATTTCTGATAATCCATTTGACTTGATTAATTATGACATTTGGGCTCCTTCTCCTATTTGTTTAGTCAATAGATTTCATTACTATGTATTATTTAGTGATGATTGTTCTAGATTCACTTAGATCTACTTTCTAAAACGTCTTTATGAGTTATCACTAATTTATATCACATTTGTCAGCATGATTAAAACTCTATTTTCTTACATTATTAAAATTATTCGTACAAACAATGCTATGGATTATCAAGATTTTTCTTCACTTCAATTTCTTAATCAACAAGGCACTGTTGTTCAAGATTCATATTGTCACACTTCCTGATAAAATGGATGAACTAAACAAAAACATCATCATATTCTTGATTTTGTTCGAGTTTTACTTTTTTCTATCTCATATATAAAAAAAAAAATTAGGGAGAAGAAACTCTTACTATTGTCTATACCATCAATCAAATTCCCACCCAGTTTCTTCATAATTTATCCTCCATTAAAAAATTGTTTAATAAGATACAACCCTTTGGTTTTGCTTGTTTTGTTCTTTTACAATCTCATGAATATATAAAATTGAAACCTTATGCTTGCCTATGTTGTTTCCTTATTTATGAGATAAAACATATAAGGTATCACTGTTAGAATTCTATTTCAAGTATTTTACACATTTTTTGTCAAGTTACCTTTTGGGAAAATGTTAGAGACCACTTGCTCTAACAAAAGATAACTGAAAGTAGCAAAAACCTGCACTAGATTCAGATGCAGAACAGCAATAGAATAGGAAGGAAAATGGAAAAGAGATGAAGAAACAATGAAAATGATATTCCTCAGCTAGACTTTGAGAGCTAGCTAAATCTCCAATACTCCACCTTTCAGTATATCATAACCGAATGTCTATTCCCCCTCCCCTAACAACATTTTATTCCCCTTTCTAACTAACACCCATATGACTCACCCCCCAACTTACCCTCACATATTTCCTGAATTGCTAGACTTCGTATTTCTCCGCTTACTGTATTGTTGCTGGAATCTGGTCTCAACAATCCTCGGCACCCCCACCCAAAAGAACCCACCTTGTCCTCAAGGTGGAAGGAAGGAAATTGATTGTTGGTGAATTCAAACTTCTCCTACGTGGTCTCGAAATCTAACAAATCTTTCCACTTAATTAAGACCTCCAGCTCTCCATTAATTCTTCTGCGAACTCCTGCTAATGCTGCTGGTTCCACCTTTAGCTGCATATCTTCATCTAAAAAAGAAGGCAGGGGTTGAGAGTGTGCAATAGGAACAATAGCTCTCTTAAGTTGGGACACATGGAAGACGTCGTGAATCCTTGCAGTGGTCAGAAGTTGAACTTGAAACACTGCTTCTCCAATCTTGGCTGTAATTGGGTAAGGGTTATAATACCTCGGGCTGAGCTTTTCATTACTCTTGATAATTTCATTACAGCTTTAGATAAACCAAATCTCCCACCTCAACAAATTAGATTTCAATTCATCTAAGATTCGATTCCTATCCACCAGTTGTTGATTAATTTCCTATACTAAAGATCCTTCATCAGTATACTTGAAAAGAGTGGGTGGTTCTCTGCCATATAGCGCTTTGAAGGGAGTCATGCTAATCACACCACTGTAGGTGATGTTAAACCAATACTCTGCCCAACTCAACCATTTAGGCCACTCTTTAGGATGTTCACTCACAAAACATCTTAAATAAGTCTTCAAACATCTATTTACCACCTCCGTTTGACCATCCGTCTGTAGATGATAAGTAGAGCTCATATGCAAGGTAGTACTCGATTGTTTGAACATTTTTTGCCAGAAAATGCTCATAAAAAGTTTGTCCCTATCTGACACAATTATTTTGGAAAAACCATGAAGCCTCACTACTTCTCTAATAAAAATTGCAGCCACCTGTTTAGTAGTATAGGGACGTTTGAGGGCTAGAAAATGATTGAATTTTGTTAATCTGTCCACAATGACAAAATTAGTGTCCACTCCTAATGCCTTAGGTAGTCCGCATATAAAGTCCATGGAAACTTCTTCCCACACTTGAGTAGGAATGGGTAATGGCTGAAGTAAGCTAGCAGGTTTCAGGGCTGAATATTTATTTTTCTAGCACATATCATAGCACATGATAAACTGCTTCACATCAGATTTCATTCCCCTCCAATAGACAACATTGGTCAACCTCTTATAAGTTTAAAAAAACCCCGAATGCCCTCCTTTCGGAGTTGAATGGAACTCGTTGATCAGTTTCTGTATGTGTGGTCCCTTCGCAGGCAATACTAGCCTATTTTCATAGAAAAGTCGCGAGCCTACTAACTTAAATGGGGGATGACTATCCGGTTGCAATAACAGGTCCTGTATAATGCCTTTTAGCTTAGTATCCTATTGAACCATATCTTCTAGCTGATTTAGTTCTTCATGATACCTCATGTTTAAAGTCATGCACTCAGATTCAGCCCTTCTAGACAAAGCATCTGCTGCCCTATTCTCCGATCCAGGTTTATAAACTATGTCAAACTTGAACCCCAACAATTTGGTAACCCATTTCTGCTACTCTTCCCCTAACAACTACTGGTCATTCAAGAAATGCAAACTCCTTTGATCTGTTCGTATGGTAAAGTGCCTGCCTATTAAGTAATGCCTCCATTTCTAGACAGCCCACACTATAGTCATCAATTTCCTTTCAATTGGTTCTGCCAGATTTTGGCTGAACTGTACGTTACCGTTTGGATCCATAGGTTGACTGCTCTTCGTGATGACTCCGACGTGTTGATACCTGCAAAACAAGGAAGGCACGTC
>JANIJH010000002.1:41736033-41754430 GCA_024520975.1 Erythroxylum areolatum | reverse complement strand
CCCGATCGACCGTAGTCGATCTATGGAGATGCCGAGCGATGGCGAGCGAGGGTCCCAAGGATCTTGTCTTGGCGACCTGATCGATCGTAGTCGATCTATGGAGATGCCGAGAATCCTTGGCTTAAATAGGCCATTGGTCTGCCTTTCTGCATTAGCACTGCTCTCATTCGCACACCAGAAGCATCTGTCTCAACTACAAATGGTTTGGAAAAATCAGGCAAGGTTAGCACAGGGGTAGTAGTCAGCATCTGTTTGACTGCTTCAAATGCTTTTTGTGCTATATCAGTCCACTGGAACTTATCTTTGTATAACAGATTCGTGAGAGGCTTTGCTATACTCCCATACCCTTTGACAAACCTCCTATAGTAACCAGATAATCCTAGAAACTCCCTTAATGCTTTAACATCTCTTGGGACAAGCTAATTAACAATAGTTTCAATTTTGTTAGGATCTACAGATACACCTTCTGCGGATATGTAATGTCCCAAATACTCCAATCTAAACTGCCCAAAAGTGCATTTCTTCAAGTTGGCTACTAAATGGTTATCAATCAGTATTTGCAGGACTGTTCGAAGATGAGCTAAATGATCCTTTAAACTACCACTATAAACTAGTATGTCATTAAAGAAAACTAAAATAAATTTTCTAAGATGAGGTTTGAATAACTCATGCATGAGGGATTGAAAAGTAGCAGGAGCGTTCATGACTCCAAAGGGCGTTACCATGAATTCGTAGTGCCCCTCGTAGGTTCAGAAAACTGTCTTGGCTATATCTTCCTCTATCACCCTGATTTGATGATATCTTGACTTCAAATCAATCTTGGAAAAGATTTTGGATCCTCCTAATTCATCAAAAATCTCATCAATACAAGGGATTGGATACTTATCGGGTACTGTTAACTTGTTCAAAGCTCTGTAATCTACACACATCCTCCACCCACCATCCTTCTTCCTTACTATCAATATTAGGTTGGAATAAGGGCTAGTACTAGGCCTTATAATCCTGGACTCTAACATTTCTCTTACTAATTTCTCAATTTCGTTTTTCTGGTAATAGGGATACTTTTAGGGTCTGACATTAGGTGGTTTAGAACTAGGTTCTAGCTGAATGGCATGGTCAGTGACTCGGTTGGGTGGTAACTTTGTAACAGGCTCGAAAACCCTTCCAAACTCCTACAGTAAACTGCTAATTTCCTCCATGACTATGGGGTCTGAATAGCACTGATTCTGTAGTTTATCTAACCTTGTCATCTCCCTTTCGACCTCTACTATTTCCCTACTCAACGCCTCTTGTCCCTCATATTCAAGAATGAAACCCTCTGCCCCTTGCTATAAAAGCTTGGCAGCAGTTTTGAGGGAAGCTACAGTTGCCCTCGGCACAATCTCCCCATATAGCTTAATCTTCTGTCCATCAAGCCTAAACTTCATAATCTGTTTTTCCAGTTGAGCAGAATATCTCCTAACGTCTCCAGCCATGCAACACCCAAAATGATATCAACACTCTGCTTATCAAACAGAAAAAATCTTGTCTCAACTCCATCCCTTGTATAATTAGCTCTACCCCCTTACAAACTCCAACACTCTGCACCCGATAGGCGTTGCCCAATCTAACCCTGAAAGGTTTCGTGTTACTAACATCCATCTTCATTTCTTCTACTAACCCCCTTCTGATGAAGTTATGTGATGCTCCGCTATCCACCAAAATTATTACCTCTGTTTCGGTAATTTTTCCTCTTAGTTTTAGGGTTTGTGGCCTAACAATACCCTTGAGGGATGTGATTGATAACGCTAATTCAGGTAAGGGTTGGGTAGAATCCTCTGGCACATTTGGGTGAAGACATAATACCTGATTAACGAGCTCTACCTCTTCCTCTTGTAGCTCCGCAGGCTGTTCTTCATCAGCTAAGAGTATGTGAAATTGTTTCTCCCTACACACTTGACCTGGTGTGTACTTGGCATCGCATCTATAACAAATGCCTTGCTACATCTTGCGTAGCATCTCTTCTGCTGTCAGACGTTTGAAAGAGTAGGAGTGCTCTCGTTGAAACAACCTTCGTCCCTCATTGCTTTGATTAGCCCCCCACTTTTTCGATGATCTGCCCTGAATCGGTACATTTATAGTGTTTGGACTCACTGCTGGAGTCGGGATTTTTCCTCCTTCGATCGACTTACGATTAGGGTTCCAGGGAATGGGAGTCGGGTTGGGGTTATTTGCTGAGATCCCCTTCGTGCCCCAATTATTAGAGTCTAGCACTCTCGAGCCTCCATAAGCCTTCAGTGGTCTGATGGTCCTTGTTGGCTGATCTAACAGGGCCCAATTTTGGCCTTCAATCATCTGGGCTAACTCTATCAACTGAACTAGGGAATCCGTCTGGGCCATCTGAAGCTCAGCCCTAATGTCCTCCTTCAACCCATTCATAAACACCGTTGTCACCACCTCCACTGGCACATCCCTTAACATCGATGTTACGACTTCAAAATTTTGAGTGTATTTGGCTACCGTCCCTGTTTGCTGTATCTTTAACAACTCCGCTAATGGGTTTCTCACCTGTAAACTGTCGAACCTTCGAATTAAAACTCTGTTAAACGTCTCCCACTCGGCCATTGGTGACCAGTTTTGTCTCCACTGATACCAACTTAGGGCATCTCCCTCCATGCAAACTGCCACCGCCTGCAACCATCGGTCCTGCGACATCCCATTCAACTCGAAGTATCGCTTTACCCGAAAGACCCATCCAAAAGGATCATCTCCATAGAATAGAGGGATTTCAAGCTTCCGATGATTTTTCTCCATTCTTATCGATTCGGTTTGAATTGATGTCTCTTCTTCAAATTTTTGTTATGATATCTCTTCTACTCCCCCGGATACCTCCTTATCCTTCCCTTTGCTCTCGATTCTCCTTCAAATTTCGAAAATGGAAGAAATGTCTTCTGCCATCTTATCAAACTTGGCCTCTACCCTCGCAAGATCCTCTACGACCCTCATCATTTCTTTTTCTACATTATCGATTCTAGCCTCCATCCTTGTTGATACCATTCCCGA
This sequence comes from Erythroxylum areolatum, assembly GCA_024520975.1. NCBI lineage: Eukaryota > Viridiplantae > Streptophyta > Magnoliopsida > Malpighiales > Erythroxylaceae > Erythroxylum > Erythroxylum areolatum. The sequence continues at coordinate 41,751,388 of JANIJH010000002.1, read as the reverse complement.
TCACAAGCTTGCTCTGATACCAATTTGTTAGAGACCACCTGCTCTAACAAAAGATAACTGAAAATAGCAAAAACTTGTACTAGATTCAGACGCAGAACAGCAATAGAATAGGAAGGAAAATGAAAAAGAGATGAAGAAACAATGAAAATGATATTCCTCAGCTAGACTTTGAGAGCTAGCTAAATCTCTAGTACTCCACCTTTTAGTATATCTTAACCGAATGTCTATTCTCCCTCCCCTAACAACATTTTATTCCCCTTTCTAACTAACACCCATATGACTCACCCCCTTTATGATTACCCAACTTACCCTCACATATTTCCTGAATTGCTAGACTTCGTATTTCTCCTCTTACTGTATTATTGTTGGAATCTGGTCTCAACAAAAAAAAAATCATGTTCTCTTGTCTTTCCAAATCCTATCACTATGTCACTACTAAACCTTTGTTCTTTATTGATGCATATGTTTAGTTGTTTCCAAATTCTGATACAGGTAACTCTAATATAATCGTTGTTAGCCTTAACCAAACTACTCCTACTAAATTTGCACCAATTGATGATCATATGCTTATACCTAAACTTGATACCACTTTTGTCATTCCACTCGGGTAAGACAAATTCCTCCTAAATCTTATCAATTTTCACTGTTATTATACTATTGTCACTCATTATGACCCTCAATTTTATCATGCGGTGAGTACTGGCCCTATTTGTTAATAAGCTATGATTGAAGAACTCCATGCGTTAGAGAAAACTCCTACATGAGATTTAGTTAGCCTTCCTCCCACTAAGATACCTATTGGCTGCAAATGAGTTTTCAAAATTAAAACTTGTTCTGATGGCTCTATTGAACGTTACAAAACTTTTTTAGTGGCCAAAGAGTATACTCAAGAGCATGACATCGATTATGAAGAAACATTTGCTCCTGTGACTTGATTAACCTCTGTTCATGGTCTATTAGTTATTATTAAAGTTGGAAAATGAAAACTTTTTCATATGGATGTCAAAAATATATTTCGTCATGGTAATTTATTGAAAGAGGTTTACATGCATCCTCCTTTAAGACATCATTCTCCTTATAAATTTTGTAGGATTCGGTGAGCCTTTATGGATTGAAACAAGCTCTTAGGGCTTAGTTTGCAAAATTCAACTTCACCCTTATTCAATTTCAATTTATTTCTAGCCCACATGATTCTACACTATTCATTTGACTAACCGATTGGAGGATTGTTCTTCTATTAATTTATGTCAATGATACAATAATAACATGTGATGATGCCTTTGGTATTTCAGAATTAGAGCATTACCTTAGTCAACATTTTAAGATGAAGAGAAGAGTCTAGGTTCTCTCGACTACTTTTTTGGGCTTTAAGTTTCTTACTTCTCAATGTTATGATCTCAAGAGAAGTATACATCTTACTTTCTCATGCTGGCATCATTGACAATAAAAGTGTCAACTCCGTTGGAAAATAACTGCAAGTTTATTCCTTTCGATGACCCTACTTTATATTGATAACTTATTGTATTTCATATGCTATGCTGTTCATCTGGTTAGTTTATATCTACCCCTTGCTTATCTTTTTTTCTTATTATTTATCATTATCTAGATCCTTTGTTACATTAAAGCAAGTCTTTTTTTATACATTATACTTCTCCACTACCTCCACTTTGGTATTATGTGGTTATTTTAATGCTGACTAGGTTGGTAATCCAATAGATCATCGTTCTACCACTGGTTATTATTTCTTTTTGGGTGATTCTCTGATCTCTTCGCACAGAACAAAGCAAATTGTCATTGTCATTGCTCACTCTAGTATTGAATCTAAATATCGTGCTCTTGCTAATGCTACATCAGGATTACTATGGTTATGATAGTTATTAACTGATATGGGTGCCACACATTTTTCTAGCAATATGCTTCATTGGGATAATAGAAGTGCTATACAAATTTCTGATAATGACGTTTTTCATAAATGGACCAAATACCTTGAAATTGGTTGTCATTTTATACGTCATATTACTCAAGGCACTATTTACATCTCATTCCCATCTCCTTGACTAACCAAATAACTGGCATATTTACCAAAGCACATCTTCCACCCCTTTTTCAAGATTTATTAACAAACTCAAGTTGGCATTTACCATCCAATCTTCAGTTTGAAAAGGGGAAGTGTTAAGATTCAGTTTAGATAGAATTTGTATATCCCATGCGTTTAAATTAAGGTTAGCTAAAATCATGTTTTATGTATATTTATGTATATCATGCATAATTGTATGATGAGAATCAATTCATAAAGCATTTTATTTCTAGCGTTGTGTTCTTACTTTCAAGCACATAACGTCAAGGGCGTCGCCGCTGCACCGCTGCTAACTGGGATTCTTTTAACATCGGGATCTGTGTCTCATCTTTGCTTCTTGAAGTCTTTGAGCATTGCTGATAAATTTCAACGGGAAGAGGAGATTGGTCTTCTTTGATCATTGCTAGCTACTGCAGAGAGGGGAAATAGAAGACATTAAAATTTGATTGATAAAAGATGGTAATTCTCTAGAACTCACATTTACCGACAACGCTAATTGTTGCACATGCGTGCAGGTGCAATTTTCTTAGCCAGATTTTTCCCAGAATGATAAAATAAATCCCACGAATGAGTGGACTACAGCATAACTATCGTTTTCATTATTGATAATATCCAATTACAGAAGAAAATGCTAATATTAATGATCGGGGCAAAACTTCGCCCACCATGCTCCTGGCCCAACAGCTCAATGTAAACAATGTGATCCCGAAGCATACCCACTCAAGTATGTACCTCCTCTCTCTAGTCAATGTGTTGACCAGAGAATGTCATAGACATCACTATACTTGCCCCACAATCGCTAAGAGAAGTTGCTAGATAAAAAAAACTTAAAAAGAGCAGCTCACACAAGGGCCACCACCAGAGGACTATCAATCAAGTATACATCAGTCACTATACTCGTCCGAAACTTCTGAGTCTGTGACGTCGTTGTTTCTGATTTTGTTGGCCATGTCATCTGAGCCATCGCTCATTTCCATGTCTGGCTCTGAATCTTCATCCCTAATATCATCTTCTCTAAGATCCTCAATGCCATTTTCATCGGCTGAAGCAATGGCATCATCATCACTTACATCCATCAAATTTCCATTCCACCTACTGGAGGTACCTTCTAAATCCTGTTCCCAGTTTACCTGCTCATATTCCTCTGCCTCTACATTGTCATCAGATTCCGCTGCTTCAATACTGTTGCTATTATCAATACTTTCCATATCCATCCTGCCTTTTTCAAAACCCCATTCTTCATCACCCAAGTTTCTCAATGATCCACTATACTTCTTGGAGCTAATTTTGTCCTTCACAGAACTAATCAATGCCTCCTCGGCAATCATCTTCTCTCCTCTCCTTTTCCTAACCGTCCGACGACCTCGGCTGGATACTTGCATATTAGTTCTTCTTCCCTGTTGTCTTAATCCTTGATTCGAACTTTCAAGCTCGCGACCATTGTGCCTGGCGGTACCAGTTTTTAAGGCAGGAGACTTTTTTTGACCCCTTGTCCCAGCTGCTTGGTCACGGCTTGTCCTTCCACGACGATAGTTACTGCGTCTGCCACGCAGATCGGTGAAGTTTTCTTCTTTAAATCTTTCTTCTTGCTTCAACACTTTCATTTCAACTTCTTTATTCCTGAGAGGGGAGTATCTAGAAGGAAACTTCTGCACAAGGAGCTTATGTTAGCCAACCACCTTAAAACTTTAAAACCCCCTTTAGCAAACAACATATCAAACAAGACTCAAGCCAATCAAAAGTACAACCCACAGTTTTCTCCTTTCAAGGTGTTAAGGTGTTTGTAGATGTAAACTCTATTGCCATCACCAGCAAAAAGGGTAAAGAAAAATATTACTAATAATGTGAAGTGTTTTCTAGACAACTAAAGAGTGCTTCTGGAATTTTATTTATCATCTACATATGCTTGAAACAAATAGTAAAACTAGACCATGAAGACTAACATTGAAGGAAACATAAAATTAACAGAAAGCAAAACGAATAGATTGCGAGAAACATACTTTGACAGGCTTGTCATCAAAGGGGTCAGCTTTCTCATCTGGCATGTAAATAACAGAGTAATCTAGCTCAAAAAGCCTCAAAGCCACAGCAGCAGAAGTTTTTGGTATCCATGGAAGCACAGGAACTGATTCCAGAGCAGCCGAATCAAACAGTGGATTTTTGGGTGAAGCAGAAGAGCTTAGCAGTTCCTTTGTCATCTCAAACTTTGATGACAGAAAATCACGCTTTATGGAATTCTCCAATGCAGTTAAAATCTGAAATTACATAGTTAAATGAGCAGTGTAGTTAACCGACAGTGTGCACAAAGAAAAGCAACTTCAGTCCTCATAGGTCTACACCATGATAACTTTCCTGTCAATACATGATCAGTCAATAATCATTTAGATCGATGAAAGCATGAGAGGGATGAACGGTTAGACCAGTATCTACATATTAATGGTATGAGCAACCAAATTATCATATTGCTTGATGTTAAAACTGATAAATTATCAAACTATGGGCTATGATACAAACCTGTAGGATTTCCTCTGCTGAAGACGAGATAGTCAACTTCATACTCCAGCTCCTTCGGTAATTCTCAACCCAAAATGGTTGGAGAGCTTCTGGAGGAACAGAAGCCTGCCAATTCAGAAGTGCATATAAAACATCAATGTGATCCCCAAATATAACAAACCAGGACCATGATGCAACAATTGAGAAAAAGGAAAAGGGACACAAAATAGAAGGTATTCCACCTCAACCATAGCCAACAGGGCCTTCAGCAAACTAATTCCCAGAGGTAGAGAAGATCTGCAGCTATTTACATCTGAAGAACCCAATCGCCTCTCTCCCCATGTAGTTTTATGTTCTAAAGACCCAAAGGTCTTGTCAGTAATCCTAGAATTCTGATGACAAAGGCAGTGGGGATCCTCTGAAAAATAAGTGGTTAGACAAAATTCACAAGTTTCCAGCAGCAGAGGACACCGTTTGTTTTCACATTTCATGGCACATAATGTTGAAGAACTAAAGCATTCTTTCCACATCCAGCTCTGGAAATCATGATACCTTTTCAAAGCACCCTTCTTCTCCATCTCATTTTTTCCAAGCTCAATTCTGAATAAAGATGAAGTTTCCAGAGCATCTACGCTTGTATTACAGACAATACTGCTAGGACTGTCAATACCAGCTGAACTATTTGGACTAGAATCTGTTTCAGCAACTTCATTTTCAACAGTAGTTCCACTTCGACATGCAGTGTTTTCAGATCTTAAGTTCCTATAGACATTTTCCTTGAAGGAAGTTTCAATCTTTTGCAACATTATACGCAGATGGGATTCCCTAAGCCCACGAGCATCCAAAGATGACAAAAGGGTGTCAAAGGCCTGCATAGAATTGATCAAGTATTATGTTGATAAAGGAGACACAGCACAATAATAAAGCAACAATCTTGTGACCCAATACTTATGTTACAAGCCAGAGAAAAAGATAAAAAGGCAAACAATATTTAGTGATCTCAATTAAGGAAATTGTTACCAATCATTACAACTAAACAACACAACTAAAAATATTAAACACAAATATTACCTCTTCTGAGTCGATGACTCTCCACTTGCCATCATGCAGTTCAACAAAGATTCTACCAGCACAAGGATCATTTCGCGAAGCAGATGCAACAAACTGCCAGTACCTATTACGTCTCCGATCTCGGCCTAGAGGCAAAGATCTATATATATATGTTTCTTCTGCTATGTGGGTAATATAGGCTTTCAATTGCGAGCGTGACCTTTTTGAAGTATTTCCATATTGCTGAATTGATAAGTTATCCGGGTTACTGGAAGGATCTAGAACAATCAGAGACTTCTCATTTGGAGTACCATTTAGTAGATTTTGTGTATTCTCTGATGCAACCAGGGGCTTTTGGTCATCAGCAGTGCTCGGAGATGTCTCCTTGTTAATTCTATAGCCAACTGGCAATGGGCTTTGGCTGCCCTCAACAGCAGAATTAGTAACTTGAATGTCACTTTTGCCCCCAGTAAAAGGTGGAAGATCTAATTTATTGATAATATCTTCTTTCAGGCGACTTCTATCCAACTGCGCCTCAGTCCACATTTGCTTTTTAATTGCATTTGCGGCTTCCATACGGTCCTGTAAAAAGTTTCTATCAAGACAAAATAAAATGGGGAAAAGAACTTAAAGATGATAAAATGAGAAAGAATGTTAACCTCGAGAACAGCACGTATAGAATTCCCTTCATTTGCAATACCAACCAAGACAACAAGGGCATTAAGACGCTCCTCAACACTGAGATGTGAATAATCCCCTTCTGTCAGTCCTTGAACCCATGATTCACCTGACTTGCTTTCATCAATCTCAATATCTTCTTGCTCAAAATTACTGGCCCTTCTATCTTCCCGAGCGCCACATTGTTCAACAATGCTTGGAGTCTTTGCATCCTTGGGAACATTCAAAGGGAAAGATAATAATTCTTTCTCAGATTCTGTTGGTAATGAAACATCACCACAGTCGTTATCTTTTCCGCTAGCTGAATATGTGTTAACTTCATTAGAAGGATCCGCGCTTCTGTTGGCATTTAATGGAGTAGCTAAATCATCTACTTCAGGATCCTCATCAACGTCAACTTCAGAGTCTTCATCTCTCTCAACATCATCAGCATCTTCTCCACCCAAAAATCCATTTTCAAACACACGAATTTTCTTCCTGGCTGCAGAGAGTACTGCCTCAGCATCTTCAGGATCCTTCCTGTAAGCAGCCCGAACACAATATGTTGAAGGAGCAATTCTTTCAAAAAGTTTTTGGTCCCTTGTCAATGCAACAGATATAGATGCCTCTGGAGTTTTGCTGGTTGTCAGGTCCCGAAGTCCAGATTTCTGTATAGTGCAACGATGAAATCATGAAATGCAAATCGATAAAGGGATGACTTTCTGAAGTCACAAACAAATAAAAAAAAAGAAAAGGGCACTAATATTTAGGAAAGAGAATGAATGTAACCTGTATCTTGTCTGCAAGCTCAAGCACTGTTAACCCCTTGCTTCCCTCAAGTGACAGAACATGAAAAGCAGCAAATTTAACAGTTCCAGGTGTCAATCGATGCCTAGATCTGCGAGGAAGTAATAAACCCTTCTCTCGCATTAATGCAAATGCACTTTCAGCTGCTGATCCATTGCGCAGAGTTGAAATTACATCTCCACAGCTCTTACCCTGCAACAAGTAAAGAATTCAGAAAACTCAAAACAAAGATAGATCGTAGGAATCTGTGCTTACCGTATTTGTTCAAATCAATAGCAGACACTAAATAATGTCTCTTTTTTCATCACTGTTAATGATTAGGATAACATTTAAACCATCCTAGAAGAACTCTCCAATCAAAACACACATATTTGACAAGTAGAAAACTATGGTATCTAAGCCTTAAATAGCTCAAACAGCATCTTCATCCTCTACCCTAATTGGACATCACAGCAGATCTTGATAAATATAATTTATTACCAAAACTAGAGATCATTAGCAATCAGAATACAGGTCAGCCATAAAACATTGAGGTTCAATTTAGTCAAAATTCTAACTGCTTTTGTGTCTACAATTTGTTTCAAATGAATCCCAGTTAATAGTAAATGACATTACCCATCAATCTAAACCACAAACTTTTTTTTCTCTAAAACTAAGTAAAACTATTAGGGAATTTATCTGATAAATCCCCCGATTGTAGGCAGAAAGGAAATAATATTAACTTGGAATGCCACATGAAAAACTCTACTCATATCCTCACTTTAGATCTAAGGTTCCAGCTAATTTAAGTTCCTGCATACCAAATTCCATGCTTTATTATTCATAACCACAATAATATGCTTGTTACTCCTATGCTTTGACAGGGATAAATTATATTAAAACCTCATCATTATCACCAAAGTATGTCCATGTTGAACTCCTTTTCTTCAAGAGCGGTCCAAATCCTGCAGACAATGCCAATTGTCGAAATATTTCAGGCCACGTAAGTGGATTCAAGTGTCGTTGCCAGTTGCGTATGTCAAAGCCCCACATATATGCCTGATTTATTATAGAAAATGTTCATTAAATAAATCAATATGAACCTCTAAAAGATGGAATAATAAAAATACAGTATTACAGGGATTACCCCTTGGACAATCTGCGGATGTCCACCTTCAGGATTGGCTGCAGTATATTGATTTGTTCCTAAACCAGAAGATGGTGTTCTGGCTACATCTTCAATATCTTTTATTATTAATTTCAGTAAAGTAACATGTATCTCGCCCAATAACCTTGAATCCTAAAGCCAAAATATGAAAATCTCAACTGCCAGAAGCAATAATTTGAATCATAAAAAGAGAAAAGAAGTAAAACAAAACTCACATAGTCATGAAAAGCTTGAACAAACTCATCGAGTGTAAAAGGCCATAAGCCAAGAATGTCCGCAAAAGTTATAAAAAATCTCCAAACCTGGAAAAGACAAATAAAGCTTTTCACACCCAAAATTATCCCATTAACTATTCGTGTCTTCAAACTAATACAATGAACAAAAATGACAATGAAAAGTTTAAAATTTTCACATAGTAGCACAACCAAATCCCAACCACTGCACACGTTAGTATGAGTTTGATTCAGCAAACCTACCCCAACAATTGCACACGTTAGTATGGGTTTGGTTCGGCAAACCCTTAAGAATATAAGCACTAAAGCTTGTCCATCAGAGCACTTCTTCAATTCTCTGAAGCACTCTCTAGTCAAGCAAAAAAAAAAAAAAGGGACAGAAAAGAAAGAAATAAAGATGATCTCAGTTCATACCATCAACAGGTTCCCAACATTTTCTTCTGAGTCCCTCCATGGTTGAATAGCACACGGCTTCCTCAGTTTCACAGAGTCAGGCGGGAATGAGCTCAAAGAATCTAAAAGCAGAAAGGATGTGTTGGCAGAGAAATATTAGTGAGGGTAGCACGCTAAAGCCCAAACAAGAAAGATACGAATCGACTTCCAAAGGAGTTGCATTTCCCAAATAAAGTTGCATATTATCACACTAGGTTATCACGCCTTTTAATGTAGGTATTAAGTTAAACAAGGGAACTCTGACTAAGAGATTAAACTTCCATTCTGATAATTGTCAAAAAGTTTGTCATGATTCACTCTTTAAAAAACTGTGATGTATCCATATCTCCCACATGATAATCATAAAGAAATGTTCTCTGCTAAGCTTACTTCCATGTAAAGACTTCTAAAATAATAGTATTATAAGAGAAGATCCTTAACAGAAAGGGAACAAAATGTCAACAAAGACTGGTGGTACCTCTAAACTACAGAATATCTTGTGCAGTACTTGTTTCCGATCATTTAGCAAAATTTTTCACTTTAGAATAAGGCCTAGAACCCACAATTATGTCTCATACGACTGGCATGAAACGGAAGCATGAGGAAAATGAGGTCCTACGCCTTTGCCCAAGTACTAAGGGTGTCTAACTAAACCAAGGTTATTGAAGCCAGGCCATTTTGCATAGAATTTGCAAGCATAAAGTGTGTTTTAGGGGAAAAAAAACTAATTCAGGTTATCTAACTGTCATTAGAATCCAGTACCTCTGAACAAGTCAAGGTTTTGCATAGTATCATAATCAAGGTGAACTATGGAAGGCAATCCCTTGCTAGAAGCAGCTAATTCCATTAGCTCCAGTTGTTCATCCTCTATAAGGTCCAAAGATTCTTTTGCAATTTTGCGTGCAGTAGCCTTCTCAATAGCAGCTTTGCGCTTCTCTGCTTCTCTTTCCCTACGAAGCTCTTCCTTTTGCCTCCTCTTCTCAGCCTTTAGAACAAACAAAATTAGATAGAAGGTCAATAAAACTTTCAATTTCAGGAGTAAAACTGGGTAACACAGCCATTGAGCAGTTTTTCCACTGACTCTTATATACTCTTTCTGCAAAAACTTTTCCCTTCTCTCAAGTTCACGTCTCTGCTCACGCAGAAGTCTCTCTTCCTCCCGCTGTCTTTCACGCAACAACCTCTCTTCTTCCTTTCGCCTTTCGCGGTCCTGTTTCTCAATTTCTTTCCTCATTCTCTCTTCATTCTAAGGGACAAAGACCCAAAAGTTAGGATCAATTGATGATCTATGCACCAGGTAAAATCTGATAAAAATAAGAATATACCTTCCGCCTCAGAATATCTTGTTTCTCAAGTTCTTTGCGGATTCGATTCTCATGAGCTTCAACTTCCCTAGCAATTCGAGCTTCGTCACTCTACAAGTGATAAATTATAAAAGTTAACACTTGCAATCAAATTTTTTTTAAAAAAAAGGAAACCGAGCAAAGAAAAGAATAAGATCTATAATCAATTCTAAGTACATACTTTACGTTTTCTTTCCATCCGCAGATCAGAATCAATTTGCAAGGCTTGTCGATCAGGATAGACAACTAGGTTGTCTACTCCCACAACCGGATTAGTGATAGCATGGGCGTCTAAGATACGGTTTGCATACAATTCATGCTGCAGGAGACTGTCATCATCCCTATGAGGTGATAAAAGTACATGCTCATTCTGTTCTTGATGAGGCAACAAACGAGCGCGAGATATTTGACCTTGCGCACCATGTCCCCTGGATAAAGGTTCATCTCCATGTATAAAGGGTGAAGGTCTAGCCCGTAAATTATCAACAGCCAAACCCGCATAAGGAGACTGAGAAAGTTGTCCATACACATCAGATTTAATATTGGATGGTTCCGGGAGAAGCTGGTATTCAAGAAGGGCTCTTGCAGAGGCCTAACAAAGATTTTTTTTAAAAAAAAGCAATGAGTCTATGGTTTCACTACAAAGAATAGCACTGGAGATGATATGATCTTCTTCTCTATTGGCAGTAAGTTGATGAGAAATCAATTATGAACAGTTAAAAAAAGAAATACACAAATTATTCTCTGCATGGCAAAAATAAAAACTAGAGAAAGCATCTATTTAGACTATGATATTATTGAATAGACAGCTACAGTAAGTAGTTGGAAAAGGAACTTCTAATCATAAAACAGGTTAGAGCTGGAAGGATAATTTTGGGTAAAGAGCAAAGAGAGTTGTAGGTAGACAGATTCCCACTGTCTTCGTAGATCTACCCTGGACAGGGCAGATTTGGCATCAAGCAATTCAATGGACAAGAACATTTGTGTTTTATTGCATATTTGGAATCTTTTGGTTCTTAGATCATTTCTTTGTTCCGGGCTTAACTTTACTAGAGCTCTTACCATACTAAAACTACCTTACATCAAAATGACAAGTTCAATGACGAAAATAATCATAGGGGTTAAAATTATAGATATCAAAAAAAGAACTCAAGGACTTATCAGCAAAAGAAAGGAGCTGAAGACTAACAATGGTACCAAAGAAATGGAACTAAAAACTAATTGTGGTATCAGAGAAATGGGACTAACTTCACTAGTGTTATATAAGCTCAAGAATGATCCTCCAAACTCCCTACCCTGGCTCCCAAAACCTTCAATTATTTCCAACTTCAATGAATAATCCAGATTCAGATTCTATTTTCGCCAATGAGAGCTAATTCTTGGTCAAGCTATTGGACATAAAGGGATGATTCAACCATATAACATTACAGAAGTAAAAGCTTGACGCATCACGAAAGAAACAAATACAAAGCCAAAGATGGAAGTGGCAAATTAAATAAACTAACTTTGCTTGGTTTAGAATCATGCCGCTCATATGCTTTACCCTCGTAGGGATAGCCCAACCGCTTCTGCTGCTCTGCCATTGATCATGTAAATGAGATAACATAGTGTTAACAGATAAATCTTTATATAGAGCATAATGTAGAGAGCAAACTATACACTTCACATATAAGCATTCCCCACTAGTGATCCAACTTTTTTAGATTGAAATCAAGAAATTCAAAGACACGAGTATTAAGGAAGATCTTCTCGTGCTCTTGTTAATGAACACCATTTTAGATCTCTATAGGTTATTAGTCCCACTGTTGTACATCTGGTATCAAAACATTCTGTGACAAAACCATTATATTATTGACCTGTCAAAAGTGACCAACTATGTAGTAAAGTAAAAACAACCAGAGAGATCACCAATTCCTATCCAGTAGGTGTACGTGGAAAACATAGGAAGAACAAAACATGCATTACCAATACGCCTGAGTTATCCATCTATAAACAACCACCAGATGATGTTGAGTAAATAAAACTGCATATACCTAATGGTGCCCCAAAAGCATCAGGTGGCAATGGATCAAACTCCATTCCAAGAATTGGCCCATCTTCCCTTAATGGCTCACCCAACTGTGCCTCAACACAGGCAATAGCTCTAAGCTCCATTGCTGACTGTGGTGATGACTCATAGTACCTCCTCATTATTGGCGCATCATCAACTATCATCTTCCTTGGCTCCATAAATGGACTAGAACCTGAACCCGAACCTGAGCCGGAGCCGGAGCCGGAACCCGAGCCTGACGCATAATCACTACCATTCTCAGGGCATGCAGCCCTATGCTCACCCACTGGAGACTCCATCAAAGGTGCAGCTTTTCGTGGTTTCTTCGCAGGAGTCTCCTTCTTGTCCTTCAACCTCCTATGGCAAAACCACATCTGCAACTGCCTATCTGTGAGGCCCAACTTTTCAGATAATTCAGCCCTCATTGCCTCAGATGGGTATGTCTCCGCTGTCCAAACAATCAAGAAATAATCATATCAACAAACCAAAAGATTATACACACACCACACGCATACCCACAATCGTATACCTAGATAAAGATACACAATGACAATGCGTGAAAATTTGCCAAGGAGGAGAAACGAAAATCATACGAATTAATTAAGGAAGAGGCAAACTTTAAAAAGAAAAAAGAAAAATCCCCGAAACCAACATAAAAGAAGTAGAAAAACAAAAGCAGATCGGACTAAGAATCAACAGAAACTAATAGAATTGGCATTCCCGCCCATAACAAAGTATAGAAACAAGCAATAAAGATTGTAAGCGTACGGACTTTCATAAGCCTTCTGTAGGGTTTCGAGTTGGAAGGGAGTCTTCATCTGACGCTTAGGCTTACTAGTTCCTTCGTTGGAATTTCCGACGCCCTTGTTGGGTTTCTGGGGGGTTTCTCCTCCGGAATTGGACTCCATAGACTCCGATTCAGAACCGGAATGGAGTGGAATTAGGGTTTGCAAAATGGGGGGACCGAGAGATAGAGAGAGAAGAAGAAGAAGAGAATTGTTCTTAAATTGTTTACCCGATTTCAATTGCTTGAAAGTCAAGGAGTTAAAAACATTAACATTAATATATTTATGATTTGATTTGATTGAATTTTGTTTCTCATCCTAAGAAAACTAAATACCTCGATCCAAAGCCAAAGGTCCATCCTTCTTCACTTTTGATTGGTGAATTGGTTGGTCTGTGTGTTTGTTGATGCTTTGTTTGAATGCTTGCGGTTGGGGAGGAGCAGGAGCTGCTTGTTTTAGTTGTGGATTTTGAGCCTTATTATTGGAATTGAGATTAAGTTTGAGTGCGAGGAATTGGATTGGACGTGCCTTACTTGGGCTTTATACCCATCGTGCTGTCCTCATCTTATTTTATTGCTTTAATTTAATAAATATTTTTTATATAAACAACCTTATTTAATTTCATAATTTACCTAACAACTTATAAGACAAACAAATAATAATTTTTTTAAAAATGTATAACTCAATCATATATGTATTTCTATTTTTAGTAAATTATAATTAGTTCAAATCATAATTATAAAATTTCTGAAAAGAAAACTCGTTATAAAAGAAGACATAAAGATAAATTTTATGATCGCAGAGATTTAACACTTTGCCTGTATATACACTATTCCAAAGACTAGAAGATAGACAAAATTGTAATTGACATTTTTAAGAAACAAAAAGGTCAAAGAACCTAAAAAATATATAAATCTAGGGGAAGCTTGCTTATTCATGCCATGAGTTTCCTACTAGACTAGTTCATTAATCATTTTCTTCAAGATTTCCATTGTCTCCTCCCACTCAGATCTGCAGCACAACTTTACAAGAAATTTCCTCTTCTTTACCATTTTCATCTTTTATCTATAAATTTATTTATATTATCAGCCAAGTAAGAACACAAATATTGTACCAATCAACTATTTTCACTTGCCTCTTTTGTTATCCCCCTAGAGTTTCTTGCTTTCCCTAAGGTAAGCTTTCATTTTTATACATAATGAACTTTTATAACAGTTAGTCTAATATTCTAATGTCTCCATTAGTTGTAATCATTTTTCTATTAAAATTTGTTAGATATGCATATACATTTATAGAAGTCCTAAGAGGAAATGTTTTTGTGAGATATGAGATGCATAATTTTAGATGTTTTATGGTATTTTTATAGATAATTTGTAATTAAAAATTTGATATTAAACTTGGTTTTCAACTTGAATACTATTTGTTTAGAGTGAAATTTGCAGTAGTTAGAAGGGAAGAGTAGATTGAAAAGGAGAGAAAAAAGAAGTTGTAATGTTTAAGTGCAATAGCAAAGTTCTAGTATGTGTACGTAAAAGTTGATATCGTAACGTAGCACCATCTAATTGGTGTGGAGTTTTTTTTTATATGTGAAATGGTTATTTATATATGGTGATTTATGTTGTATAATCTAGTGCATGATGTAGTGACATTTTCTACATAATATTGTAGCATTTTGTTTGGTATAATATGGTGGTGTAGTGGTGTAGTGGAGACAAGCAATTAAATAGAGAATGAGAAGAGTTGTTTAAATATGACTACCTCATGTATTCAAGGGAAGAACATTAAGACAAGGTGGTACAACAAATGAGAATGAAGTTCGAAAATTCTAAAATAATGTTTGATTTATACCAAAAGTAGGCAAGGTGTTATAGGTTTGTTGTTGCTATAAAGGAAGGAACAAAAGATGGTAATAAAGAGTTTAAAAGCAAAACATTTTATTTGAGGTCAATTGTAAAAATTACAACTATTAAATTTTATGAAAATAAGATCAATTAGAACAACTGGGCATAATGACTAGGTATGTTGTCAGATGGTTGAAGGTATTCGGACCATAGGAAAGTTTGAAAATATCCACAGCCATAATTTGATTCCAAGTAATACAAGGTTTATGAGGTGACATCAGGTTGTGAATAGCCAAGTAAGATGTATACTAAAATTGAGCAATAATTATAAAATTAGGTAATGTACAAATGTACAATATATTATTACAAGTATGGGTGGGTGTGAAAATATGAAATGTCTATGAAAGGATTGACTCAATCATATATACATGTTGAGATCT
>JANIJH010000002.1:41595682-41618885 GCA_024520975.1 Erythroxylum areolatum | reverse complement strand
ATCATTACAAGTTAGGATGTCGTAGAGGACGTCTTTCCCAAACCATTAGAGTTTATGAAGTGATATCGGACTAGAAAGAGTAGAATTTGGGAAGATTATGTGGAAAGGGGATGTTAGGATGGGTTTAAGATCCTTTGTAGGGGTCTTAGAGGGTGAAAAATTCGTGTCACCCGAAGGTTACACGGCCTGCCCGTGTAAAATCACACGGGCCGTGTGTTTCTGGTGCAGGAGTACATTCCTCCCGAAGGTTACAAGGCCAACCCGTGTAAAATCACACGGACTATGTCCAAAATGACAGAATCTCTTTTTAGTGTCTTCACAAAAGTTGTATATCTAGGAGTCTACTTTCTAATGGTCTAAGAACGAAGTCAATCCAACGCCTTTAGTGAAAGTTATGGCATTTTCTCCAAAGGATGTACAATTCGAGTAAGGACATGAACATGTGGGATTCGTTTGACCATAACTTCTCCGTCCGACCTCCGATTGAGGTGATTCTTGAAGCGATAGGTTCCTAATACATCTTTCTACCTTCCCAAAAAAATTGATAACCATTGGTGTTAAATTCATACAGATTGATGGAAAGGAATTGAGGGGTCGATTAGGAGAGCATGATTGGGCCTTGAACATACTTAGGTTTCTTAAGCATATCTTGAGCTATAGAGCTCCGATTGAAGTGACTCTTTCTCCAAAATAAACTAGAGACTAAGAGCTACCATTTTGATGAAGTCAATTTTGATTATTAAAATTCCTTTTTGTGAGCTCGCCTTTATGGCTTCCGATATTGTGAGAATGATGATGAACCGATGATGGCTTATGAGGGTGCATTGACACAACCCGACAATGGAACCCTCTCATGCTTTAGGACTCAAGGATAGTTGGGCTCCGGAAATGAGGCCCAACACACATTCTATTTCAAAGTGTCTACGCAGAACATTTCTGTATTGAGAACTACACAATTATGGAGATTGAGACTTAGGTTCTATGCTCCCATTTACCCCAATAGTCATCGGAATGGATTGTGAATCCATTTGGGACACTTCGTCTTGATGTTCCTCTAACTCATGAAGCTCAAGACTTTGTTTGATCTTACCAATACTAGGGAATCATCCTCCAAAAAATTCACATCTCATGACTCAACCTTAGTGAGCCCTCCATGATTTTCATCATACATCACATAGCCCTTAGAATGCTCCCAATATCTAATAAACATACATTTATTAATTATAGGGCCTAACTTCCCAAATGGCTTTAAGTCTTCCAAATTAGGCTTATCTCCATTCCATAACTCATATGGAGTAGTCGGGACAGACTTAGTGGGCGTTTAATTAAGGATTTATGTTGCAGTTTCAAGAACATTCCTCTAAAACTTAATTGGGAGGTTGGCTTGAGTTATCATCTACCTAACCATGTCTAACAGAGTTCAATTCCTTCTCTCTGCAACCCTATTTTGTTGTGGAGTTCCAGGAATTGTTAACTATCAACGTATTCCATTATTCTCACAAAATTCTCTAAATTAATCAGAGAGATACTTTTGGCCTCTACCAGTATGAAGAGCCTTAATGCTCCTCTTTTCTGATTCTCAATCTCAGCTACAAAGCATTTGAAACAATACAAAGCTTTTGAGCGGTGAGATGATAGAAATAGTAAGTCATATTATGAGAAATCATCTATGAATGTGTTAAAGTAAGTTGCGTCATTACATGCTCTCACATTCATAGGCCCACAAGTATCAGATTGGGTCAACTCTAGAGGATGAAAAGCCCTCTTAGCCTTACCAACTACTAGCTTTCCCAGTGAGACAAGGCTCACAAGTAGGAAAACTTACTTTGGTAAGAGAGCCCAATAGCCCTTCTCTAGCCAATTTGGACATTCTATCTTATCCAATATATCCTAATCGAGCGTGACATTTAACAGACCCAAATTCAATATCAACAAAAGAAGAAGAAGAAGTAATATGAGTAAAATATTTATGAGATTCAGATACATCTTTTAATCCATCATAAATAAACTATTACAAAAGAGCCCATGTCCATAAATGGTATCATCAAGATAAATGGACACACCCTTCTTACTAACAAGAAAAGAAAAACCCAAGTCTACTAACATCGATACTGAAAGTAGATTACATCGAATAGTAGATACATAAAGCACATCATGTAAGAGCAGTTTGTGTCCACTGAGCAAAGTAAGATAGTAGGTACCTACACCAAGGACCCTCTCCTATGCTCCATCATTACATAATATTTACCCGTCGATAATCGACCATAATCTACAAATCCTACATAGCTACAAGTCATGTGTTTTTTCACTCTCGTATCTACAATCCAATCATAGAGAGAATGAGCGAAAAACACATGTGTGCAAATAAAGGCACGTACAAAAGAAGGTAAGTAAGGTCAAACCTCACAAGGCTCAATACAGTCTTAAGCAAAGTGTTCCTTCTTTCTACAGTTGAAGCACATGAGTTTGGATTTATTCTTGGCCCGCGCTTGCCTTTACAGCATTTAGTGACTTGCCCTTCTCAAGCCCCTTGGTTCTTAGCTTTTCCCTTCTTGCACTTAGGGCCATCACCTTTGAATCCATTTTGTGCAACTAATGCTATGACACTGCGGTTTACATTTTTTTCGCTCTACCTCAAGCACCAAATGGAGAAAAATGTCATCAAAGATCTTAATGGCTTCATTATTAGTAAGGACTAACTTCACTTATCCCTACGAGGACTCGGGAAGTGACCTAATGATAACTCAAACCTGCTGCTCATCTATGAGATCATAACTTGCTGCTCTCAAGACACCGATTGGAATAACTCCCTATAGACTTGTTTATGGTAAGGCATGTCATTTTCCTGTGGAACTTGAACACAAAGTGTATTGGGCTATCAAAACTCTTAATGTAGATGGAAAAGTGGCAGGAATAAAAGATTGCTACAATTGCAAAAGTTGAAGGAGTTACGTTTTACGGCTTATGAGAATGCCAAGTTATTCAAAGAGCGAACCAAAAGATGGCACGAACAGCATATTAAAGGTAAGCATTTCAAAGAAGGAGATTTTTGTTTTGTTATATAACTCTCGGTTAAGGTTATTTCCAAGAAAGCTGCGTTCAAGATGGAGTGGGCCTTTCAAAATCATCACAGTTTATGGGAATGGAGCTTTGAAACTTGACAATGCATGCGGTGAGAAGTTCAAGGTGAATGGGCAAAGATGTAAGCTTTATCTTGGAGGTCTTATTCATAGACCTAAGGAGGTAATGGCATTTCAACCTAACCCTTGAAAGATAGGCTTCGGTCATGTTAAAAGATCTTAAGATTAGCATGTGTGTGGTAGGAGTAAATAAAATACAAAGTTTGTTTATTTCTTTGTTTGCTTGTTTAAAAAGTTGTTTTGTAGGAAACCCAAATGGTGCGATCGCAAGTCACTGCAGTGCTATCGCAACTGTGGAATAATTCTTGGATGCTTCGGTTGCGATCACAAGCTTCTAGGGTGCGATCGCGACAGAGAAGGATTTGTTAATACCATTCGGATGAGATCGCAAATTTCTAAAATTTGATCGCAACAGAAGATGAATTGTGCATACCATTTGGGTGCGATCACACATCATTAGGCTGCAATCGCGACCGTGACATTATGTTGAAGATACAACTAGGGTGTGATAGCAAGCTGATCACACTATACGAGGTACCATTTAAATTTTAAATTCTTTCTCAAGTCCCAACCCAAATTTATGAGTCTTCAACTACCTTCACGTCTCCTTCACCTATTTAAACATGTTTTGGGGGAGTTTTCTTGTGCTATTCTACTCTTTAAACCCTAGTTTCAAAAAGTTTTGTAAAGAAAAGCAAGAGAATCATTCCCTTCAACATATCCTTCAACCAAATCACCTATTGAAGAGAATGTCAATAGGAAGGATGGTAGCATCAAAGTCTAAAGGGAAGGGAAAGGCAGTTAGACAGTTAATGTCGGATCTCTAAACGCAACATTCCACCCCTTTTCCAATCTTCTCACATGGGGAAGGGAAGAAGTATCAAAAGGTGAAAGGTAAATGAATTATTGTTCCAAGGTATTTTGATTTGGAGACGGTGACGTAGCTAGGTTTGAAAGACAATCTTCTAGCTATGGTTGACCGATTGGGATGGTTGCGGTTGATTATGGACGAATGGGAGATTTATGAAGAGCTAATACCTGAATGTTATAACACTTCGGTAGTGGAAAGGATGAAATTCACAAAATTGAAGTTTAGGATGGGCGGACAAGAATAGGTGATGGATGCTTCAATGTTAGAAATTTTATTTGGGTTGCCACAAGTTGGATCGATTAACCTAGATGGTGAATTTTTCTCAGGGGATTTTTGGAGAACAATTGCGGGGGGTTCATCAAAATATTTAGTTCATAACGGCCCAAACCTGCTTATTTGGGATGCTTTGTTGATCCTTCTTCACAAATTCATGGTGGTATTCATTTTCAATAGGGTATAGAGTAATAAGGTATCAAGTTAGGAGCTATATGCTTTGTGGTGTGCTTCAAACAACACACCCTATTGTACCTCCTTCCACTTGTTGAAAGGATTTGCGTAAATGGCACGGCCTTCAAGCTCCAAGCTGGGATTGGGATACATTTTGACAGCACTAGCTCGATCAGTGGGTCTCGACCTCACAATAATGAAATGTGTTCAAACAGAAGTTTTCAACCCAAGGTACTTACATGTTTATGTACTACTGAGCTTCGAGGGATTTAGTTTGCGTCCTTATAACGAGAGAGCAGCCGTTAAACATTGAGGAACAAGGGATTCATCCTCTAGCGATGAAGAAGAAGAAAGCAACGATTCACAACAACAAGAAGCATAGTCTACAATTCCTACTGCTGATGCTACTACAGTTTTGGAGATGCTCAACCATTGGGAAGCTGCCTCGACCACCAATAGCAACAGGTTAACAACAATTGAAAGAACAATGGCAAATATCCAAAAACAACAGCGGTATCAAACACAAAAGTTGAAGAAATTCTTCGCTGTGTCGAATGCGGAGGTGCCATCACATACACCTTCACCACTAGGTTCTCCTGTTCCTTAAAAGCCTTTTAATTTTCTTTTTATACACTTGTCCATTGGCTGCGTGTTTGCAATGTTTCTGTTTTATTATTCTTTGCTAGGTTATCTGTTTATGACTAAGGTTGTGATATGACAAGAAATTTGAGCTTAGCTTGACAGATTGTTAACTTCATACATGCCCTTTTTAATCATTAAAAATTTGGAAAATATTACTATTGACACATATTGGAACAGTTTTGATACTTATAACAGAATTATTTGTATTAAGTTCGTAGTTGTTAATTATGAATATTGATGTTTACTTGCAATTCAAACTTGAGGATGAAACAAAAGGGTGTGAATGTTAATATAAAAAATAAAAATAAAAATCCTTGCTCCGTTGTGCTAAGAATGCCCACAATTGACCTTGGACACATGGGCAGTGCTAGTAGCCTGATGAAAGTGAAGTAGGTCTTGTGCATTTGAGTATGCTCCTTAGTTGCATTTGATTGAAAAACTTTTCATCTCAAGCAAGCTTCTTAACTTATGTTGAAAATAAGGTCTCTTCATCCTCATTGCACAGTTTTAACAATTGATAATGTTACAAATATGTTCTACAGCAACTTGATTCTGATAATGAAGTTGTTGGTGCTATTTACTCCTCTTGTATGCATAATATTCCCAATTTGAATTGAGGGAACTTTTCTACATTTTTGGTAATTAAGGGGTTATAGGAGGTTCACAATCATTTCAAGATTGGTAAAATATTCTTTGGTATCGAGCTATGGTAAAATATTCTTTAGTTTCAAGCTAACTGAGTCATTGCTTGTGTTTATTTTCTTTTGTCGTCTTGTGTACTTGTGGACAAGCACAAGTATAGTAATGAGTATTGATGTGTGTGTTTTTATTTGCTGAGTGTAAATGTTTTTAGTTATGTTTGTGCTACTTTTCATTCTTGATTTCGTAGTTTAGTTTAGTTTTTAAGCAAGTTTGATGTTTTCTTGAGTGTGAAAGAACAGGGGAGCAAGATGATAAAAATTGGTGAAATAAACAAGGAAAATTGTATCTGGTGCGATCGTGAGGGAGATTGGTGCGATCGCAATATCAATAGGTCTTCTAGAGGTAGCTTCAAATGCGATCATGAGTCAGCATGGTGCGATCGCACTCAAGACTTTTGACCACAAGGTAGGCTATTCACATACGGGTGCGATCGCAAGTTTTATGGTGCCATCGCAATTCGCACCTTCAGGGGAAATTCCAACATTTCCTCACATGTTTAAACCAATGGTGAACAGTTAAAAGCAGTCCTTAACGTGCGAGAACGTGGAGGGACCTTTTACAATTCAATGGAAGTGGATAATCATGGAAAAAAGCAGAAAGTAATATTAAAAGAGGAGACGTATGAAAAAGAAGAGAGGAACGGGGAAGCAGGAAGAAGATAGAGGAATAAGAGCTCTGTGAAGTTTGTAATTCAGGGCATATGAACATTGATTTTCTTTTCATTTAATTTCTAGTTCTTTATGATGTGTACCTTCTAGTTTCTTATTCAAAGATTGTTTCACCCTCTATGGTGAATCTTGTTTTCTAAACTTCTGCTATGTATGGTTGCTGTTCTTATTATTAGTTTTTATTAGATCTTAATTGAGTTCTTTTAGACAAATCATACAAATATAACTTGCATGCTAAGAGATTAGTGTCTAAGTTTCATTCCTCAAAAGTTATGCGATTCATCTCTGTTTCATTTATATTCGAATTGAGAGATTTGCATTACGATAAAATAGAGTAGGTAATTCAAACTTGAGAGAGAAGAGTTACTTCTTAAGAAACTTGGGGTAGTAGAATAATAGGATTTAGATTTATTTAGTAGGAGTTGAAACAATTTTTGGAACTTTTAATCTTGTGAATTCGTGAAAAGCAATTCCATTTCTTACAAATTAGTTTTGTCCTGGTAATTTCAACATCGTTGATTTATTTAAATCCTTCCCAACTTCTAAATCTTTTTTTGTTATTAACTTAAACAATCTGGAAAGAATTTAATTGGTGCTTAGTATAGATCCTCCTAAGAACGATAATCGTACTACAATAACTCGTATGCTTGTAGTTGGGATTCGAGTGCGTTTCTATTTTATAACTCATCAGTTGCTGACCAGGTTCAATCCATCTATCTTCATACTAAAAACACCTAAGATGGAAGACCTTAGCGTAGATGGTTGGATCTTCTACAAAGATGCCTTGCATTGCTTTTTACCACATCAATTTTCTCACAAAGAAGCTCTGTTGAAAGATGTAGTCTCTTAGACACATATGTTATCTACAATCTACTAAAATGTAATCGAATGAATCTGTCTGCTATGATTATTCAATTTATGTTAGATAAAGGGAGTCATAAGAACACCAATGGGTGTTTGCTATATGGGATGCTTTCACCAATGGGTGTTTGCCTTATGGGATGCTTTTGACGAAAATCCTTGCCCATTATGGTCTTTAATTTGACAATTTGGAATGGTATGAGCCTATCAAATACGATTCTTCCATTCATTTTCAATTGGGATACAAGCTAAAAGACAATGTCTGGGTGGACAAGAAGACAGGACAGGTTACAGAAGTCATGGGACCTTCTCAAGAGCACTAGAATCCCATTACCTCTGAAAATGCCAACATATTTGTTTTTCAATAATAGTTGTGGGACATCAGGTTCACTCAAGACCAAATGCATGCTACGATGACCCACATGCAGGGACAAATCGATGACATAAGATCCTACTTTAGACCCTTGTTGACACTCTCAAGGAACATTTTTCTTGAAAACATTTTTTTTATCTTGAATATTTGGTGAATTTTTAATCTTGAATATTTCGTGATGACCTGAATATTGGTATTGATGACTTTGTTTGCATGTTTAGTCTTCTTTATAGTTTATGGTATTGATGACTTTGTTTGCATGTTTAGTCTTGCTTATAGTTTATGGTGTTGATGACTTTGTTTGCATGTTTAGTTTTGTTTATAGTTTCTGTCTACCATAGTTTTTGCCAGTTTGACGGTGTCAAGACCACTTGTAATGCAACAAATAATTTTTGGGAGGTAATTGAGTTATAATTTAAGGAATTTGAACACTAAGAATCAAAAGATTCGTAGAAGACTTTGGATGGGGGTGAGACTGAGCAGAAATAGCAGAAAGGATAAGAGAAGAGAAAGAAACCGAAAAGGAGTTAAAGAAAAGAACTAAGTTTTCATTTACTCAATCAAAACCATAACTCTTTACGTGCATGCTTTTACATATTTTTGTTAACAGATCCTAATATTAACATATTTCTAGTTCTTAGTGGGCTGTGTATGCTAATGAGTATGTTGCCATGCCATGTAATTTCTTACAAGTGTAAACTTGTGATTGATGACATATGACCCTCATTTTGTAACATAAGTCTTCGGGTTAAAGGGATTGGTAAGCATAAAAACATCAATTGTTGTACGCCCAAGGACGAAGATCACAATTACATTTACAATGTTGTTGCTTCTATGATATTCTTGTTAATCTAAAGGGTAAAATTTTGTTGGTTAAAATAGAACCAAACACCTACTAGCATTATGAACTAATGATCATTTTATGAAATATGATTAATTAAATTGAAAAGAATGATGGGTTATGGACATGGTTGACGATTGTCCAATGCCAAATTTTCAATTGGGAGAGAGCGAGAATCCAAGGCCGTGGCGTTGTGTGGGGAACACAAGAAATAACATGCTACAAATCACACCGATTCCAACAGGCAAAGCTGATAGAACCTCCCGAGTCTCTGTTGAAGGTGTGGGATAGAAACAGTTGACCACATTCTGATCAAACAGAGCCACCGCCCCGAATACGAGTATTGACATGAATGCGTGCATGACATCTATAAACCGGAGCCTGTACTTGGCTGCTAGTTCTGGAAGGATAGTTGCTGATCCATCAATAACCCACAAACCTCGTAATGTTGCAAAACCGTAACATACGTTTCCATTATTGTCTCTGAAACTATCGGAGAAACTTGCCAAGAAGCATGAAATTCCGCAAAGAGCTGTAAGCCCCGTGGTCATTGACCTGTCAACTGGGTCACATTTCCCTTGGTTTGAGAATATAGGTGCAAGCAATTGGAAAGCAAGAACTGTTCCTGTAGGCAAGAGATTGGCCAAATGAGCTGTGCTCTGAAACGTTTGACTGATGGCTCTCTGAATCACGTTTCTGTCTCCTATATTAGGTATGGCCAGTTCTCGCAGGAGAGGGAGTTTTTCTTCATTGTAATGGTGAGAATTGTGAGCATCAACTCTAATGTTCATCACTCGCAGACTCTGTTTTATCCTGGGACGACTTTCTTTGTATTGTGACAACATTCGTATTCTGAGGCACAAGTTTGGTTTTTGTATGGAAACTCATGGGGCTTGAGTGGAAGCAAAGGCAGGGAAAGGGTGATTAGTGATGACTTGCAAGAAACAGAAAGGGGTATTTGTGAAATATAATAGGCTTTTCTCCAGAACTCCAGGAGAGTTTTGTGGTTGCAGTCCAACTTTTACTTAGTTTGTGTCAGAGAGTTCGTTCAAGGGCTTTCTTAATCATCCTTAAAGAAACTTCACTGAATCTAGTTCTAGAAATTATCAAGAAGAGAACGAAATTGTTAATCTGATTTGAAAGTAATATTATACCGTAGTAATTATAGTCAATGCAGGTTGCATTTTAAAATATAGGCTTGCAGGGGTGGATTGAAGTGTAGAACTAGATACGGGTTTTCTTTGGCCTCATGCATATGTTTGAAGTTGCATTATTTAAGATAAGGAATGAAGAAGGGAGGTAGCTTTAAGAAATAAAATGAGGGTTTCTTTATAGGAAAGCAAAAGCCAAAAGCGTTGTGACCTAAGCGATCACCTTGCACGCAACAACTTGATGGGCTAACCGCTAACGTAATGACGGTGTTAGTGGGCATGCTCTGCTTTGCTTTTGTAGTAAGACACACCAGACTTTCTAACTGATCATTGATTTGAACTGGAAGTTCCAGAGTAATTTGAACAGTCTAAATATTAAACAACCACTTCATCACAATAATTTAAGCTGTTGTGTGAGGTCAACTCAATTGATTTTATATATTTTCTAACATACCCCCTCAAGTGAAAGCCCTTTGAGCTTGAAACTTGCACAGACCTATTTTATCTTGTACTTAATTTAATTAAAATAGGTGAGTGGTAGAATTCGAACTCATAACTATTTAATCATAGAGGCTCTGATACCATATTAAATGACCATTTCATCACAATAACTTAAGTTGTTGTATGAAACCAACTCAATTGATTTTATATATCCTCTAACACTATAATGAAAACTAAAAAGGTTGTTGTAACCAAGATCTTGCTCAGTCAGCCCACTAATGACTCACTCATATCACCTCTTTGTATTTGTGTTTTCTTTGGCAAGCAAAACATGACCTGAGAGTAATGGATTGTCATGTGTTGTTTATTGTACCCAACAACTATTTTCGGATTAATTCATCCAAAGGAATCAAATCTCCATGCCTGTAACAAAACAAATGGTTAATTTTGAAATGTATCTTCCAAAAGACGAAAGAGTAAAAGCAGCTTATTCTGATGAAAATGAGCAACGTGTTATAATGTTGTTGAAAGCAGCTGTACCAATAATTAAACTAGTTAGTTGTTAAAACTAAGCCCATCAACGGTTAAGTGGTCAACTCTGTGTGACGTTGTGAACAGTGTTTTTATTAAGACCATCTGTCTCCAATTCAGACATTTTTTTAATCGAATGGGGAGGAATAGTTGTCTTGTCTTAGTACAAGATATGAACAAAAAGGCTTCCTTCAAGAAAATGAATTAATTACCTTCTTTAAATTGTTGAAAAGGAGGTCTTGCTCGGTGATACAAGTACCAGATAAGGTTTACTCCGGAACTGCCAAAAGATGACCAAATTTCATCTCATAGCATTTGCCAAAATCGTCATCTCATATTTCCATGTATGGATCCATTACTAACAAATATTTGTTCCCGTGACGTAACTTAAATTTGGTTAAATTCTAAAGTAGATTCGGACTTTGAATTGAATTTGAAGTTTAGACTTTGATATCAAGTTCAGGCTTCATCAACTCCTTATGAACCCAAAGCATTCCCACCCTCGAGTAACCGGTGATGCTCTAACCTAATATGGATACGCGGCCCATTTCTTACCCAATGACCTAATGGTCTCCTGAAACCACATTCACTCTGCGAAAGAGAGCAATTTTTCCGGGAACATTAAATTTATCACCAATTCTGATATGTACATCGAAACTCAAACTTGCTTGCGCGGTGGTCAACTTTCCAGACATTAATGACGGTTCTTAACTTGCCAAGGACGAGAACAGGGACGGGACAGGACGGGGGACCATTGAGGTGGTTCTCTAGTAACGTACCTTCTATTCCGATTACAATATTTCAATAAGATGGTCCTGACGCTTAGGTATGTGTCTTGGGTAAAGAAGTTACAGACAGATGAATCGTTGCTTAAGAAATAAAAATACCAAAGACCAAAGATAATGCCCAAATGGATATTTGATTACCTTGCCAACCAGCTACCAACTACCAACTACATGTTCTTGTGTTCTACGTATTTATATTGTCAAGTAGGCTCAATTGTCCCTTTATTTTTTAATTTTCTCTTGGTGTCTCCTAACATAAATGTAGATTCACAGTAATGATGTTGAAATATCGCCTATATCGTTGGATTCCCTAACTTTGGATTGAGTTTAAAGACGTGATAATTCAACTTACTCCTCATAATTACAAGCACCCTTAATTTTTACAAAATGTAAGAACAGCATCAGTAATACGAGAGCTTTGTACCCACGAGCCATAAGATTGTAATCTATAGCTTGTGTCGCTGTCCATCATATAGAAACATCACCACTGGAATTGAGATTGGAGATTGGCCCCATCGACATGAATTTTCTGTGGACTGGTTGGCTTACAAAATCCCAATCATACGCGTGGGTAGAGACATGTATCAATTACACTTGAAAGTGAAATAGTCTTTTACCTAAGGCGCAAACAAGCATGTTGATAGGGCGCGGGGGGTTCACAATTATATCGATACTGTGCAAGAACTGTTTATCCACCTTCTCAATTATTGATAGCCCGAACCTTTGTAGTCAATATCTGCTTTCTAGCTACTACTGGGTTGATTGGTTTAGAATCAATGATGACCTACCCGTGATCTCACTCTTACACACCCACTAGACATCAAAGAACCTCTTAGTTGCAAGTCAACTTTACCAGGCAAATGGAGAGTTACTATTTTCCACTTTTTATATACAAGAGGACATAGATGGCACCAAATTTTGGACCCAGTGTAAAATTTAACACTTTCAACTTTACTAAAAAGCTTGTAAAATCTTGCTTTCTTTGTTTCAAGTTTTAACCGTATTGCCCTTACTTTTTGATAAATGCCAAAATCATGAACTCACAGTTCTAGAATGCTGCGCATTTGTCCTCTCACTCTTACATTTATGGTCACACGTAATATCGTTGCCTGCAACTTTTTACACTTAGTACAAACCCTATCCAAGAGCATCTGAGCATGCGTGCAACTGCCAGAGGGGATAAGAGATGAAAACAAGAAGCAAAGTAAGATTCTTTCTTCTTGCTTTTACCCAACCCACCATTTGACTGTGCAAGAAAATTTATAAGGGGGGAAAAAAAAAAAGAATTGCTAGAAGCTGAACAGCTTGTTTGTGGCGTTATAGTGCTGTCATCACTTGTTAAGTTACAAGGAAAATAAAAACTATCAAATCTTGCCATAAAGTTGAAAAAGGAATAACAAAATGGGATACTTTCCGACTTTTCTCTCAATTGGCTTCTTCTCTTGATACCAAGAAAGAATTGGGTTCTTCACTTGAGAACAATCTCAGTTACAAATACGAGCATATCACAGAACTTTTAAATACACGTCTTAAAGAATATATTTGGAGTTCCGTTCCTCCTCCTTAAAAACCATATAAAGTACAATTGGCGTTTCATAATCACCATTTATTCAAGCCGTTCTTGTTTCTATAATTGCAGCAAGCCATCCCATATCATGAGCATCTCATCTAGTATTCATCTGCAAATGATTGCTCGGAAGATGATTATGTGCATGCTTAGGTGTGACTCTATATCGTTTTATTATGTTTTATCTCCTTTCCTCTAAAATTGACTCCTTTAATCACTATTACTCACAATGAGTTGTCATAACATATGCTCTTGTTCTTGTTGGTCGTTAAGTAAATTTGGTTGGCCGGTCAAAAAAGTAGCGATCTTTACATAAGTATACAGGTGGCCTTTGGAATGTAATCAGTTCTGAATTTTTTATATAAAAGGGTAAAGCCTGAGCTTGCTTTCTATTCGTTTCTTTTTCCAAATCAGTGCTTTAAATAAACAATCCAACATGATCTCATATTTTGAAATCTTAGTATATCCATATATTCTGCCCAACCGCATTCTTAAATGCTGATTAGCGGACCCAGAAGATAAAGAATAAATCTTTTGTGAACTCCGGCTACTCCTGCTAATCATTCACAACAAAAGAATGGAGAAAGCACCTCATGCCTGAAGAGGTAGAGTAAATTTTTTACTCACAACAGCTGCTAAAGCTCACTGCTGAAGTGGGAGATGGTGGCATAGGACTGAAGCATAAGCGAACAATCATGATTGTGCTTTGGAACAGACTCAAATGTGCTGGAGCCTCCATTTCCTTTTTACTATTCATTAACGTATTCTGATTGGACTTATTATAACTCAGCCATAGGATACACGTACACTTCGCTCGTAGTTTGCAATATAGGTTTGCATTATGGTCCCACAAATCCTGGAGTAGGTTCCAATAAAAATTCGGATCCCAATCTTGCAGGAGCGGATGGGGTGCTGAAGAAACTCTTCCATTAATCGCCTATTCTATCCTGAAGAAACTCTTCCATTAATTGCCTATTCTATCTTTTCCCTTTTTTTTAAGTTAAAGAAACACGTACTAAATAATCATGAATGACTCGACGCGTTGCTTTTGTATGTTGGACCACCAGCTTTGCATCGTTTAGACCGCAGTCTAAAACATCATTGGTGAGTCTTAAGAAATCGTTCGCATACATTTATTCTTATTTTGCTGTGGCCAGGAATAACTCGGTTATCCTAGACAAGCAAATTGAAGAAGGAAAACACGATACAGTAAAGGACTTTCTGGTGAATCGCAACAACATAAAATGTGTTATGTTACTAAACGGATCACTCAAACATCTAACTGCTGCGGTGGATGAATGATATGGAGAGAACAAAGAAAAGCTGTGGATTGAGAGTTTACATGTTCCAATTATGGGTGATGTGATGTCCAAGACAAGAAACTTAATTAGTGATAGGATATGTCATTTTGTTGTACTTGGGAGTTTGTCTTAGCTACTCTTCGTTATCATCAAAAGGTATGGCTTAAATAATGAGTTATGGAGCTTAATGGACCATGCTAATTGTTCAATCTATTCCTCTAGGTACGGATATGACAGAATCTTCTGTTATGTGTTCATGCAAACTTCTACTTCTAAATCTGGCAGACCACGTGCCCATAAGATGCATGGAATTTTGAGCATTCTTATAGATGCTTATTACTCCATTATTGCACCGGAAAATTTTGGAGAATGTCAAACATAGCAAAGGATTACTTTCCAAATTCCACTCTTTGAAAATGAAGGAATGATTTTGTTTTACTTTTTGTTCAACTGAAAGAACAAATAACAAAAGAGAAGTTGAGCATGGAGGTATCCAAACTGAGCATCAATTAAAACTAATTGCCCCCTGGAGAAAACCATCCAACATAGAATTTCCCAAGAGTCAAAGGTTGGAGTGTGATTATAACGCACCCTATTACGCCCCTGGCCAAGTTAGAGAGCAAATGGAGTCTTCTAAAGTCTTTCTAAAGACTAGGTTGTGCCATTTTGTGCTTACCACATAAGTTGAAAGTAGATGGATATGTCAACTTGGCCATCCAAAATTTTTTATGTACAAACATTGATTATCTAATAAAATTATTTATGTTCCAAAAAAATGACATTAAACTATACGGTACATGGAAGTAATAAATCATTTAATAACATATTTGCACACTCCACCACCTACTTCATAGACTATGTTTAGTCTCAATACTTCTGTTGATGCATGTCTAACTTAACAAAGTAGGAGCCACTAAATAAAAAATTATCCATAAAAACAAGAAGAAAAGTTAAAACAATCTTCGGGGCTTCTTTTAAATTAAACAGAGATGGTAGAAAATTAAAAAAAAGAGCAAAAATATGAAAATAAAATTATAATTTTGATGCGTTATTTTTTGGTTGAGTTTTGCATGTAGAGTTTGGGTTTTGAAAGGAATAGAAGATGAGAGAATTTCGTAGTTATTCTCCTTAATGTGTAAGGCAAATATACAAGATATTTATACTAATAGTTACACGCTAATTGAGATAAGTATCAAGTAACAGAATACAAGAGATCATGAAATATACACGTAATATACAGCTATAAAACCAGAATTTTACATTCCTTTACACGCCCCCTCAAGCTGACGTCGGAGTAGGATGAAGACGAAGCTTGTCACGAAAACGATGAAACAATCGGGTGCCCAGTGGTTTAGTAAGACCGTCAGTTAGCTGATCGGCACTGGAGATGAATTTAACCGTGAGACGACCCAGCTTGAATTGTTCACGTACAAAATGGTAATCCAACTCCATGTGTTTCGTTCGCCCATGAAAAACAGGATTCGCTGTCAAATATACAGCACCAATGTTGTCGCACCAGAGTTGCGCAGGAAGAGCGTGAGGAAAACCAATCTCATTAAGCAGTGAGCCCAACCACATAATTTCCGTTGTGACATTACCAATGGCCTTGTATTCGGATTCAGTAGAGGAGCGGGCAACTGTTGGTTGCTTCTTTGAGGACCATGAAATAAGATTGTCACCCATATAGACTAGATACCCACCAGTGGACCGACGATCATCTGGACAGCCAGCCCAATCACTATCAGAAAAGGCCTGAAGCTAAATACTAGACCGTTGGGTGAAAGTAAGGCCAAGAGAAGCAGTGCCACGAAGATAGCGAAGGAGACGCTTGACCGCTTGCCAATGAATATTAGTTGGACTGTGCATGAATTGAGCTAACTTGTTGACGGAAAAGGCAATGTCAGGCCTGGTGAGAGTCAGATACTGAAGAGCACCAAGAACCTGACGATATTGCTCAGGTTGCGGATGAGAAGACCCCATGGCTTTACTCAAGGTGGGAGCCGTGGGCATTGGTGTAGCACATGGTTTGGAAGTAAACATATTGGTCTCACGAAGAAGATCCTCCAAAGATAATTAAGATTTTGATAGTTGAGAATGGGCGAACGAAACACGTGGAGTTGGATTACCATTTTGTACGTGAACAAGTCAAGCTGGGTCGTCTCACGGTTAAATTCATCTCCAGTGCCGATCAGCTAGCTGACGGTCTTACTAAACCACTGGGCACCCGACTGTTTCATCGTTTTCGTGACAAGCTTCGTCTTCATCCTACTCCGACGTCAGCTTGAGGGGGCGTGTAAAGGAGGTGGGGCAGCAGTGGAAATAGTGATAGCAGCTGTTTCAGGTGGAGTGGAGGCCATTATTGTGGCTCTGATACCATGTAGAGTTTGGGTTTTGAAAGGAATAGAAGATGAGAGAATTTCGTAGTTATTCTCCTTAATGTGTAAGGCAAATATACAAGATATTTATACTAACAGTTACACGCTAATTGAGATAAGTATCAAGTAACAGAATACAAGAGATCATGAAATATACACGTAATATACAGCTGTAAAACCAGAATTTTACATTCCTTTACATTGCAAAGTGAATAATGTGAACTATTTAAGTTTTTTAAAAATTTTGAACCAATTTAAAATGATCTTTTTTATTTTTTATTCTCTTGTTATATCAACTTTTAATAACTTCTACAAAATATTTTGTATAATTCTATCTATATTTTAGTGACAGGCATGTTGATATATAAAATTACTGTAACCTTGTCATAAGAAATACAAGAAAAGAATTTACATTTTATGCATTTTATCATATTATTAGAGCTTATATATGAACTAACAAATCTCAATTCTTTTACGTTATCATATATTTATCAAAAATATCAGACACATATCACAATATTCAATATTCCTAGTTATCAAAGTAAAAAAACACAAACACAAAGCCATTATTATACTCAAATAGCAAATCATAATTTCTATTCTTCGCCACAAGTGCTCCTGTGAGTTACTTTTCCTCGCCAAATCAAATTACTCCCATCTTTGAGTTTTTGGATGTGCTTGTTTTCCACTTTTATGTTCCTCTCATTTTGAAAAACTTACACCAAAATCTACACTACTTGTCTTTCTTGGATATTCTTCTTAATACAGAGCTATCTTTATTTTGATCATCAAACTTCAAGAATCTAAGTTTTAAGAATGTTCTCTGTTTAGGTTCCTTCTCCTTTCCTATGATTAGTTGTTTGAACTTAGTCCTTCCTTCACTAGAGGTTTAGCTTTCTCCTTGGTTGTGTTTCCACTCATCTACTTCTCCTTTATTGTGTTCACCGTTTATTTATCTTTTTCTTCCCCTGTAATGTTATTTTTAGAGAACTTGGTACTCTTCTGCTTTACATCCAAAGTTGAAGTTGAGAAGACAATGAAAAAAGGTCTTTGGCATATTGGACATCCTATGATCACTTACTCATGTTATGACACTTGTATTCCTCATACCTTATCTGATTTATCACTTATTATACTATTACCTATAATCCTTATATTTCTAATTCCACTTCCTTAACTCAAGCCAACAAAATTTTCCACTAATACTAAATCATGCTTGATGAGTTTAATGCTTTTCATCGCGACCTCACCTAGATTCTTATTTCACCACCTTCCAATACTAATATTGTAGCTTGTAAATAGGTTTTTCATACAAAATAGAATCCGAATGGTAGCATTCACCACTCCAAAGCTTGCCTAGTTATTAAAGGGTATCATCAAGTTTTGTGTATTGATTATACCGACACCTTCAATCTTGTTGTCAAACCCACCACAATTCATCTTATACTTACTTTTACTCTTTTTAATAATTGATATGTTCATCAACTTGATCTTAATAATTCTTTTCTTTATGGTCATCTCCATGAACTAATGTTTAAACGTAATTCTTATTTGAAATAGCATATTAAGGTTTTCGAAAAGTTATGAAAAGATAAGCAAATTATTTATAATACATAAAAAGATACTTATAATTGATTTGGGCGTATTGTTTAATCAATATACCCTATTAGTTGACCATTCTAAGTTAAAATAAAAGTTAAGTATATAACAAAAATTTGTGAAGATATTGGTTGATATACTAGTCAATCAATGTTACATTGTTTAATAATTATATATGAAAACATACTTCTAAAATCAATTTTGATGACTTTATTCATCTTTTTTACAAAATAATAAACCTAGAAACTAATATAATAGCAATAATAATGGTTGGAAAGAAATGGTGGAGGGGAAAGAGAGGTCATTTTAGTGGAATACAACAACATCCACAAGATTCAAGTAACATTTAGGCATATTTCAGTACATAAAAGAGAATTAAGTTACCTTTCATATAAAAGTTGGTAATATATGCCAATTAGGACTTTTAGGTTCATTATTTTATTAGTTGTGCATATTAAATATCTTAGTAGTTGTTAATTAAATGTTTTTAATTTTTTATGGACCGATTGGTAAAGAAGCTTAATTCTAAAAATTTTGTGATATTAGGATTTCATTATTTGTTAATTATAAGGGATGAGTTTATGTGAATTGTGTGTGTTGCATATAATATGTTAACATATAGAGTCTAATAACACCTATAACAAATTCAAAATTGAAATGTAGATACATATATATAGTTTGGAGCCTTATATTTATGTTAAGTATATATTTATAAGTGAATCTTGTCGTTACATAATTTAAGGCCCTAAAAAGGTAGTTGATATACATGTGTGTAAGGTGTAGTGAGTAATTAGGTTGGTTAAAGCCTATAATTGGTGCCAAAATGAGGCAGGTACTATTTTATTATCCAAGAAAAATAGTTAAGGGCGAGAATAAGGTAGGAACAGCCATGTACAAATTAGCTAGTGCCTATCATGTTATGTCTAAGGCATGTGTGTTAGCTAACACTACAAAGATGTGTTTGATTTGATTCTTCAAATGTTGTATTGACATTATCTATGTCCTTGAGTAGGTATTTCAGAAAGTTTGACAGTGCTATTTAGGTACAATGGTACATTTTCCTTTCATATAATATTAGTTAAAGATAGGTTTATCTAATTTATTTTTTAATTCTTTTTCTTATTTAGCGATACTATCCAACTTTGCATATTCCAGATTAGGAATCATTAGAAGAGGAGTCCATAGATAGAAGAGAGGGTTGAGTTGTGCTTTTTATTAGATGCGTCTTATTGTTCCTTAGACAAATTACTCATTTGGTTTTGGTTACATTACTATGTAATGCCTTAGGTTGACTTATGGAAAATTGATTATCATAGACATAAAGGAGAATATTTTAATAGGTATTTTTGATTATTTGTAATTTTGTAAGAATTTTAGAACAAGTAGTTAGCTTTGACTCGATGGTGAACCTGAGAGTTTAGGTTGCACTATCGAGTGACAATTTGTCACGAGCCCGAAAAGTGAATATAAGTTCAAAGTGTGACAATTTCTTAGGTACAAACAATTATGTTTTGTCCAATAGAAAAAGATTTTAACCCTAGCAATGGTTAAAAGACTAAGAACAAGTATAGATAACTTCAATTGATATAAGATGCAACATGATATATAAGAACAATTAGAGTTTACAAGAACTACAAGTGAATTCTAATTGTGATATCCTAAATTGTGCTTTTCTTATAATGAGAAAATTTTGATGTAAGAGAGCTTTGTAATTGTTGTGCAATTGTGGGGTTTGGAGTTACGATAGATAGAGTCCTAAACATTTAAAGTTGTATAAAGTTTGTTGTGAGCTTTGAAAAAGATTGTTTGTAATAGATTCCTCTTCTTTCGTCGAAGAATTGACATAATGGATTCCAAAGTTCCAAGCGAACTTGGAGTGAACTTAGAGCAAAGAGGATTTAACTAATATAAAATCATAAGTAATTGTTTTTTCTACACTCTTATACGACTTATCTAGTACGCTAATTCATTATTTAACTCCTTATGATGTATTTATGATGCCAAGTAACTGGCCCTTGCAGTTGCACACATTAAAGCCTGCCTTTCCCTGTTATCCGCAGATTATCATACCGAACTTCTCCTGTTCACCGCGCTGCTTGTTCATTCTTCCATGTCTCTCTCTTCATCTGTCGATAGGTTTAACATGCATAGTTCTGAATAGCTCCAATTTTGTCTTGAACTGCCTGTGCTATGCTATTAGTTTAACTAGACAGCTCATTAATGTTGATAGATTAGACAAATTTGCAATTAGATTAAGCCCGTTTTCCATTATTGCAACCTTATTTCATTTGTCATGTACTAGGAAATAGAAGGGTCCCATGTGTATGAATAATGGTTGAGGAGTTATTACTCGTGGAAATATGGGGTCCAGCGGGTGTCTAATTAGTTATCACCCTAATCAAACGAACGTGGAAATTAAATGAGTCCATGTCCATCCTCAGAAATCTAAGATTATGGACTCCACATGCTTCATGCAACGTGTCTGCTTTGTTTCAGATATCAAATTTCTTAATATGATAAAATTAATTTATTTTATTTTATAACTGAATCATAGCTTTAATCTTTACATATCAACTGAAAAAAGAGTCTTAAATATCAACTTGCAATAATTAATTAGAGGAAATCCTGTGTAAGAAATTTTAGCAATCACGTGAATTTTTTAATAAAAAATAGAAAGCATATATTTTACTAAAAATAACATCTTTATTATATAAATATAAGGTTGCATATTATCAAACTATTTTAGGCTATGCTTTAATACGAAAATTTAGAGTAGAGGCGATGAAGAAGATGACGTCGTTGGTGAGGAAGTATGGACCTTGGAAACAAGATTCTGAATCAAGAACTGACAGTGGATGTAAATTGTCCCCAGGTGCATTAACGCCAAGCGTTTTTCTTTTAAATTGTCGCCAATGTTCAAAACTTCCTAGTGCACCTATGAACGTAAAATTGTTTGATTATCTTGTATATTCCACAGCCGATATGACAAGGCATAAAGAGAAGTGGTGACGATAATAACCAAACCTTGTTACTCGTAAGCCAATCCAAGTTTGAAAACAAGTCCTTGCAAAGGCAAAAACAACTTTAGCATGACAATGCGCGCGGTCTTTCTGTTTCTGAAATGGTTGAATAACTTTCCAAAGCAAACCCAAATTGTCTATAATGTGTAAGTGGGGTTCTACTTATCTTTCGATTTCAACCATTTTCTTCCACTATAATTGTGAGGAGGAGACGCAGGAAGCCTCCAATCTTTCTTCGTCTACGTGCTGGTAGGGCGAGCGTTGACGCCTAGTTTGTATCTTCTGGGCAGCTGACGAATACATATTCTTCTTAGGTTCTCCCTAGACAGTGATGCTTACTGTTGCTAGTCCCATATGATCTTCTAGACTGATGTGATATGAGCATCCCGTCCACTTTGTGTTTAGAGCGAACTCGCGAGCTATTATTGATCTTATAATGTTCATATAATTTAATTTTTAATGACACTTTTTTCTGCTGAATGAAATATAAATTTTTGTTTACATGTCATATTAGAAAACTGGTTGTTGATAAAAATATTTACATCACTTAATTAGAGTCTAATCGATTTTGATTCAATTAATTTAACTTCAATCACATTATTTTGATATCATTAGACGGGATTAGATTCACTCTCTGAATTTTGAACTCAACTATAATCTTAATTAACTTAAAACTTTACCTAAGCTAGTTTATCATGTCTATTCTAACATACTGTATTGTTTAACAACAATAAAGATACAACAAATTATTGTACATTGTACAATTATTTAAGGACTAGTCTTGGTTGGTGTCTCGGAAATCTGAACCTGAAATGGTCAAAGTTAGAACATTAAGTGGGTGCCTTCAAAAGAAATAATTAGAATCAGCTAATAATCAGTACAAGTTCTTTGCCAACTATAGTATAAATCTGTTCGACGTCAGTGCAGTTAAAGCTACTGCACACCGGATGCATCTATTCCACCTGTTACGAAATAACACTACAACTGCTTCTGCTTGACTGCAGAATTTGAATTTTAAAACATTATTCTCTTCTACCATTTTCCCTCCCGCCAGGATTCAACATTTCCAAACCATCTTTTGTTTTTGCACATTTCGATACGCTGTAAGATTGGTGGAGGGGAACGAGGTTACATTGTTCAAGGTAGAATTTTGGAAACTGAGGAAGCTGTCAAGCAATTGGTTTTTGAGTTTTGACTGCCACGTTGAAAACAGTAACTTGATCTGTTTTTTTAATGAAAACGATTACTTCATACTTATCTACATCTACGTATGCACTCGAAAAGATTGATTAAGTATGATAGGATAAGACTTCACTTATTTAGGTTAAACTCATGACGACTACACTTAATTTTTCAACACAAGAATTTTACACTGTTCCCAACCAAACCTGAGCGACTTAACACCTTAATTATCCTCTTTTTTTGCCCTTTTGAGGTGTGAAATGAGTTTTGTTTACTATTTAGTTTAGTGTATTGTCTTCTTGTTTGGTAGACCAACTTTGTACTAATCTATAATTGTAGTTGTACTGAAAAATATGGTTAATTCAAGTATGTCTCGTTCCTCACCTAAAGTCGAGTGGGTAATAACCAACGACACGTTTAGTTGAGTGGAACAGGTATTAGATTACTAATGTATCTTTAATTAGTGCTCTCTACTCTCTCCGTTTCCTTGCACTCAAATACGATAAAACAAATAAATCTTACCGTTTATCTACAGTGATTTTCCCACATTTTCCCCATTTTCCCGATCATTTTCTGCGATTGTCTAACCTCCGTTACCGTGACTAGAGCCGCTCCGGCCGGTGTTTAACCCCTCCAGTCTATGGCTTCTACCACCCACACATCCAAAAAGGTCCGCCTCCGAGAGCAGGAGGAGGACCCTCCTCCT
>JANIJH010000002.1:41564347-41580082 GCA_024520975.1 Erythroxylum areolatum | reverse complement strand
GTGAAGCTCCGGTACTATTAAACTTCTCAAAATCTCACATTTCAGCAAAATTTTTATTAGATTGTTGTGGTTTTTGTTTTATATCCTCTCATTAAGAATTATAATATTTCCATTGTGTTTCTTATATTATTATTTGTACAATTCTATGATATTTCACCATATTAACTTCGAGTAGAAATATTACATATTATTATCTCTTGATTATGTAGACCTCAAATTATGTCATGTGTGTTAAATTTGATTCTAATTTATTTTTATTTTTATTTTATCATGACTATCAAATAATTATAGTATATCTTAAATAAAAAAACTTGTAATGATATAATCATAATACCACTTTTCACTATTAAAAAAAAGCACTTCTATTATAATAGCTTTTGTTAACTTACAAAATAAAATAAAAAAACAAGAAAACACTTACTATCATAAATTCATAATAGCTTTTGTTTGGTAGGCACAATACCAACCAAATGAGCATTGGGCTTTACATTGTGGTCAGAGGTGTTCTGTGCTAAATGTTCTCATCCTTGCTTGGTTGAGTTCATGGATCCATTTTAAGGGCCGTTCAAGGCTATTCTCGCTTCATCCTTGCTGTTATGCATATTTTTAGTAGACATGGTAACCAGTCAAGCTTTGGTCTAATTTTTCTCTGGTTCGGACATGGTTTAATTAAACTTGGATAGTTCGAAGATCAAAATAATATTATTTTGGTTAATTGTTTTTTTTAATAATTAAATAAAATAACATTATTTTGCTTACATCAACCTAATTACTTCAAACCGGACTAAATCACCCTTCTCAAGTCCAAGTTTGATTTAAAATTTGATTAATTCAAGTTTGGATCGTTGATTTCAAGCCAAATGATTCTGATAAAAATGTCAAATCCTAATTTTATAAGGGTTAATTATTAAAATAATCTCAAACTTTATTTAATTTTATAATATTAATATAAATTTTAAAAAATAGTTTGAAATATTTCAACTTTCAATTTTTAACAAAAATAGTCTAAAGTTATGTTCTTCATTAATGTGGAGGATACGATGAGCCACATTAAATTAATATTTTTGCTCCGTGACTACTACGTGTTTTATTTATGTCACATATGAGCCATGTCAAACTAACAATTTTGTTTCGTGACTACTATATATTATATTTGTGCCAAATATGAACTTTATTATTTAATAAATTAAGAAAATTAAACACTATAAAATAATTATGAAGCAAAAAGATATGAAACAATGTATAACTATTTTAGGGTTTTGATAATTTTTAATTTATTAAATAATAAAATTAATGCATGACACAAATACAATATGTGGTAGTCACGTAGCAAAAATACTAATATGGCGTGACTTTCCACGTCATTCATATTAACGAAAAAAATTAACATTGGGTAATTTTTGTCAAACATTGAAAGTTGAAGCATTTTAGTGTAATTTATAAGTTCAAACTAATATTATAAAATTGAGTAAATTTGAGATTCTTTCTACAATTGATCCTTTTTATAATGAAAAGATTTTAAAATATCATAATTATTGGATGTATATTAGGCAAAATTTTGAGTGTATATAATAATGTTTTAATTATATATTTTAAATAAATTATTTCATGTGACAACATTTTATAGATAAATAATGAATTTTACATAATTAGTTATTAGGATCTAACATTTTAAAATATTTGAAGATTTTTTTAAAATTATAATTGAAGACTAATGCATAAAAATACTTGGGGAGTTACATGAATAACTTGGATAATTCCTAATTAAAGTTTCTATTACTCCAAAACATTATAGCAAAGACAAGGGAATGCACTGAAAATGTAAAATTTAAAATTTCACTTACAAGTAGATTGCATTTAATGTAGAAAGAAGAGGAGCTTAAGCAAAAAAGATGCTTTTTATTTTTGTACGTATAAATTATTACAAAATAAGTGGTATTTATACACGGGTTTGAGTAACAAATCCCTAAACATAAGCCATTATTATAACTATTACATAAATTCCATATCCCTAATAATATGCTATTGTTACAAAACTATTATATATGTTAACATCCTCCCTCAATCTTAAGGTGGTAAGGAGTTGGACACCTTGAGTTTAAAAATAAGTTCATGAAATCTCCAAGGTGGATGAGATTTGGTAAAAAAGTATATTCATTTTGAGATTGTGATGAATTATAGTT
This sequence comes from Erythroxylum areolatum, assembly GCA_024520975.1. Classification (NCBI taxonomy): domain Eukaryota; kingdom Viridiplantae; phylum Streptophyta; class Magnoliopsida; order Malpighiales; family Erythroxylaceae; genus Erythroxylum; species Erythroxylum areolatum. Next base: position 41,577,899 of record JANIJH010000002.1, on the reverse strand, counting down.
AAGTTAAATACTACCTCAAAGTCATATAAGGTAATAGTCAATCCCAATATGTTATGTAAGCTTATGGATGTCATTATTGTGAGCAATTTAGATAACACTATAAATATTACATGGGAGAGTAGCTGTAGAAGAAGAGAAAAGAATTATAACTTGAAGCAACCAACATGCATAGTCAAAGGAGCTCAAAGGTTTTATTTGTTAGAGTTCAATATTATGCTTCCATGTTAGATTGAAAGATACTTGTTTGTTTATTATTGTGATATGAAACGAGAAAGATGCCAAGGAAGAAAGAATAACTAGTAGTGGAATGTCGAGGAGTTGGATCTCCAACCTAATCAATAGTGGAGTATAATCTTAGCTGTAGCGGATAAGAATCATATAAATGAAGATCATGAAATAGAGTACTTATGATATATTGAAGGATACGAAGAACAGTAAAGAAGAGAATGGTAAGAGGTGCCAACCAATTGACTAATGATCTGAATAGCGTGGGCAATATTAAGGCAAGAGACAATAAGGTATATAATATTGTTAACTAATTGGCAATAAAGAGCGTTATCATTGAGGAGAGTCACAACAGTAGTAGAAAGATGGACATTAGATTTGAATAAAGTGTTACCAACCTTGGTGTCAATAATACTAGCACAGGAGATAAGATTAATGATATAATTTTCTTGTCAAAATAGTAGTTATATCCATAAGATGAAACCTCAAAACCTAAAAAATAAATTTAATTTCCGAAAACCTCTTTCTTAAATTATTGATATGGAAAGGATTTGAGGATGGAACTATACTGAACGTCATGACCAATAAACATCATGTTGCCAGTATAGAGGAGAAGAAGTGATTTATTTTATGAATGAACAAGACATAACCATATGAGCTAGATTGAAATCTAAGGAGACTAATGGTGGAGCCAAAATTGGTAAATCATGCTCAAGGAGCTTGTTTTAGTCTATATAGAGCTTTATAAGGGCGATAATTCTTATTAGGTGCATGATTGTAACTAGGTAGAGGTTGCATATACACTTCTTTTGTAAGATTACCTTTAAGGAATACATTATTGACATCCCATAATTGTAACGAGACTAAGAACTAAGTTTAAATAAGCTATCAAAGAAAACACCATTTCTATAGTTAATACTATACTCTTGAGTAAATCTTTTAATAACCAATCGATTTTTGTATCACTCAACTAATCTATTAAATTGAGTATTGATTTTATAGTCTCATTTACAGCTAACAGCATATATGTCTAGAGGTATATCAATCATAACCTATGTATTGATACTTATAAGTGCTTATAATTATTTTGCAATAGGGACTCCAAGGTTACCTCGTGATAGATGTGAGGTTCATATAGAGAAATAATAGTGAAGTAAAAATAAAAATCTCAAAGTCGAGCATAGCTTACTCGATTAGTACATTGAGGAATAAGTTAAGGAGTAGAAAGGTATAACAATTGATTAAATGGAGAAGGATTATTTGAAGTAGGTGATGGATCCATAGCTAAAGGAGAAGCAATTGGATCAGACATAGGTTATGTCAATCTGATAGAATTGTTAGAAAGTTATCATGCAAGAGAAATGTTAAGGAAAAAGGGTATGATAGAATTTAAAAAAAGAATTGATGATAAAGTTTATTGACTCAGAATTTCGAGATAGTTGAAAACATATTACGTTTTCATGAGGTCACATACCATGATACACAATGTTTTTAAGACAATGATCTCTTCGTTTATATCCTTTGTTATTTCATGCCTTAAGAAGCAATATAATCACTCGTGATTCTAATTTTGGTGTATTCACGTGATTAACAAGGAATAAAACAAACATTGCCAAGGACTTTGAGAGTTTGGTAGTTAAGAGCATGATTGTATAAATGTTCATAAGGAAAGATGTTTTCTATGGCTAGGGTAGGAATACGATTGATAGTATAAATAATAGTAAAGTCAACTTCTCTTTAAAAGGTTTTTAGATAAGAGGAAGAGAGGAGAAGAGCTCGAATAACATTGAGAATGTATCTATGTTTTCATTCACCTTGACCATTATGTTAAGAGGTAGATGGACAAGATCACTGAAAAAGAGTTACTTAGAAAGAAAAAGGGTGAAAGTTTTATCTTTATGAAAAAGGGTGAAAGTTTTATCTTTATATTTCATAGTATTATCATTGCATAATTTTACAAGAGATTAAGTTTGAATCATAGTCACAGATTGAGAATATATAGAAAATAATTTAAACCTATGATGTAATTCTAGAAAAGTCATAAAAAGATTATATAATATCTCAAAATATCCATTATAGCATGATGAGCAGGTCCTAAAATATCCTAATGAGTTAAATCAAAAGGATATAAAGAGATAAAGTCATTATTAATAAAACATAAATCATGATTTTTTTGGAGTTAGCATGAAATAAAATCAAAATTTTCTTGCTTAACCTGATTTAAAAAGCTACTAAAAAAATAATGATCCAAGTTTAAGATTGAAAGACAAGAGTGACATATATAAGATGTAGTAGCACCAATAACAAGTTTAGATAAAAGACGAAGATAATTAAGTTTGAATAGTTGTTTAATCTTACGCTTTGTCCAAAGGATCTCATTATCTGTAGATCATGCATAGTATAACCACAAATTAAAAAAAGTTCATATTAAGTTCATATAATTTACTAAAAGAGATGAGATATAAGGATAGTTTATGAACAAAAAGAAGTATAGGACATAGAAGTTAGGTGTTTGAACAATGTCTACACTTTGAACATGTATAGAAAAGTTATCGGTTGTATAAATAATATTGGAAATATAAGGATTTTAAAAAATCAAATAAGGCATATGTTACTCAAGGTTTATATTTAACGACTTTGATGATAACTATATAAAATTTCAAAATTCAAAATAGATTTATTCCTTTGTATAGATAACGATATTTTTTAAAGGAAATAAAATTATAGGAAATTATTGCCTTTCTTGCACGAACCCTCTTAGTAAACTTTTCTCATTGACATCTAGGAGGATCTTACCTTTTTGAACAAGTAGCTTCATAAATTTTTGTTCCAGCAGAAATGATATTGAAAATTTGAAGTAAACTCAGAATAAAGATGAAGCAATGACTAGTTGAATAAATTGATTATTTAAAGAAGAGCAATAACACTTCTGAAGTAATGAGCATACACAAACTTTCGAAACATTTGAGCAACATCTATCTTATTGAGAGTCATATCATTCTTATTGTGTCTTAGAAAGTGAAATCACTCTATCAAGAGAGAAATTGTTATTTGAGAACTTATTTTTAATTTTACATTTTATTTTTATGCGAGTTTTTAGAAGCTTGTTATACACTTCGAGTGTGAAAGGTTAGAGAACCTTAAAAAATATATACTCGTGAGCTTAGAGAGACTCGTCAAATTTAATACTAGGACTCTTACAATGAAATACTCAAGTTGGATACTTGAGGACTGGACATAGGTTTGGGTTGTAAGACGAACCAGTATAAATCGACTGCATCCTTCTTCTTTCTCTCTTTTAAATTTCCGCATTATATTGTTAGTGTGTTCTTTTTAGTAAAAGACTCTTTCTATTTTCAACTTGCAAGAGGTTCCTTTCAATTTTAACAAGCATCTTCTGTTTTTAAATTGTTTTAACATGATTTATCATTGATTAGGCTCCTTTTGTTTAAGTAAGGTCTTATTCCATAAAAAGCTCCTATCACTTAACAGACTCTTATCATTTAAAAGGCTTTATCATTTGATAGGCTCCTACTGTTTTTATTCGTTAACTAAGATCTGTTTATTATATGAATTGAAAGAACTTATGAAATTTTTTTTACACATAATTCATCCCCCTCTTGCATGTGCTTGCTTTATCATCTAGTATCAAAGAGAGGTTTCATATTTGCTGTATTTTACAACACGTGATAGATCATAATAAACAATTTAAGAAGCCTTGAAGGATAATATGTCTCAAAGTCTCCTTACTTCAATGCAAACAACTACTCCTATTGGAAAGAGAGAATGACCATCTATCTTCAATCAGTGGATATCGAAATATAGCAAGCTATCAAAACTTGAACTACACCTCCTGCTACTGACAATGCAGAAGTGTGGGCTGATGTCGAAAGAAGAAATGGACATCTGAATGCAAAAGAAAAACATCATCTGATATGTGTACTATCTCCAGAATAGTATGAAAAGATATCCTATTGTTCTACAATAAAAGAAATGTGGGATAAGTTTCAAGTTACTTTTGAAGGAACGAATGAGGTGAAGAAACGTAAAATAAGTCTTTTAGTGCATCGATATGAAACTATTTTCATGAAACAGGGAGAGACAATAGACAAATTCTTTAATTCTTTGGATGTTTCAATAATGTCATTATTGTCTTGAAAAACTTTGACAAGATATATCCAAATGACGAGCGGGTAACAAAAATTCTAAGATCATTATTAAAGGAATGGAGACCTAAAGTGACAGCTCTAAAAACTATAAAATATCTTGAGACAATCTCACTTGGCTGGTTAAGAGGAAACTTAATGATTCATGAAGTCGAGCTTCGGTGAGATAAAGGATCCTTATAAAGAAGAAGAATGACACTAAAAGTAGTTGATGAATCAAATCCATCAAATGATGATGAAGGTGATACTAAGTTGTAAATAGATGGAGATGACGAATTCAACTTCATGGTTAGAAAATATGAACGCTTCTACAAAAAGAAACTTATGAAAAAAAGAGAAGGAAACAAAAAAACTGGAAACAATGGGTTCCTATAAAAAGGTAGCAGCGGCAATAGTAATACATAAAATAATCAAATCATATGTTATCACTCCAAAAAGCCTGGACACACAAGACCATAATGTCCTCTTCTTCAAAAGGACAAGACAAAACAGAAAATCAAAAACCCAAAAAGCATGCTATGATTGCAGCTTGGTCAGATGAGGATTTTGATAACTTTGAAGAAGAAAAGCTTGAGGAGGTCGACAATGTTTGCCTTATGGCCTAATCAAGAGATGATGAGGTATATTATTCTGACTCTAATATTAAAATTAATGAATTAAGATATGCATATCATGATTTATATGATTAGTACAAAAAATTAACAATGCAGTATTTCAAAAAGGTTGCGAGGTCAAAAATTAATGATGAATCTTTAACAAAAAAGATTAAATTATTAGAATCGGAAAACAAAGATTTGTTGTCTAAAGTCACTTCTCTTGAAAATGATAATAAACAAATAGTTTCTGAAAAAGAACGGTTGGTTAGAAAACTCATTACTTGAAAATGACTATGCTAAGATAATACAATCAGAAGAGACAGTTACTGCTTTAAAACTTGAAAAAGAAAAATGTGTTAAGAAAATTGTTTTTCTTGAAAAAGATCTTGTTAATTTGTTAATGGAAGAAACAATCTTGATGCATTACTAAGAGTGGTAAATGTATTTTTGATAAGGCTAGAATAGGATGTAATGAAAATATCAATATCAAACTTCTTTGTTAAATCTAGCAGTAGCTATAGTCAAAACAGTTGGAACCTACTAACTGACAAAAATCATAACAGCTATCATTCATCTATTTTGTGTTATTATTGTGGTAGACATGGTCATATTAATGACTCTTGCTACTTTAAAAAAATGAAAAAACCATATTAAATGTATGTTTGGAGACCGAAAAGTCAAACTACTAACATGAAAAGACCTAAAAAGATTTGGAACCTAAAATGAGATAATACACTCTGCAGATATGCTTCAAAACGGAAACAAAGGAGAATCAATGGATAGTTGACAACAGCTATTCGAGACATATGACAAGCAAAATATCGCATTTCAACTATATTACATAGTTACTTTCTATACATCACATTGTGAAATAATCAACAATTTAAATAATAATATTATTTTCGTTAGTCCTAGAAATCAGAACATATAATGTACTCAATTGGAAGATATATCTTCTCAAAGTGACAAGTGTTTTGTCTTAATAGAAAATGATCCACTTATCTGGCACAAAAGACTTGGATATACTAGCATGAACATTTAATCAAAATTGTCCAAAAATCAGTTAGTAAGAGGACTGCTGAATTTGAAATTTGAGAGCAATCAGGTTTGTGAAGCTTGTGTAAAAGGAAAACTAATCAAAAACAGCTTCCTTCCTAAAAATATTATGACTACTATCCAGCCACTTGAACTCGTGCATATGAATTTATTTGGTCATACTAGGACTCAAAGTTCTGATGGCAAACATTGCGGTTTTGTTATAGTAGATGATTTTTTCAAATTTACATGAGTTTATTTTCTATCAAATAAAGATGATATTTTTGAAGTTTTTTAGTAGTCTTGCAGGAAAGTTCAGACTAAAAAAGGATACTTTACATCACATCGATTCGAAGCGATCACGAAGAAGAATTTGATAACAAAAAATTTGAAGGCTTTTGTAGCGAAAATGGTATATCAAAACTTCTCATGCCCAAGGACTCCTTAGTAAAATGAAGTTGTTGAGAGAAAGAACAAGACTCTCATAGATATGGCCAGAATAATGTTATGCGAAAGTGGCCTATCTTATAGTTACTGGGCAAAAGCCATGTCAACCGCTTGTTATATACTCAAATGGTGTTTTATAAGACCTATTCTAAAAAAGACCCCCTATGAGCTATAGAAAGAAAGAAAACTAAATATTGCTTACTTTCGAGCATTTGGCTGCAAGTGTTTCATTCTAAATAATGTAAAAGATAATCTTGGAAAGTTCGATGCAAGGTTAGATGAAGTAATCTTTTTGGGATACAATACCGCTAGTAAAAGATTCACAATATATAATAAAAGAACAAAGAAAATAGAAGAATAGATACATGTGGTATTTGATAAAGCACTACCTTCAAGAATAACAATTAACTCAGATGATGAAGAGTATCGATTGATACTTAAAAATACATCGGAGAATCAAACTACACCTATAATACCTTCAGAATTACAAAATCAAGAAGGACCTTGAAGATAGAATAGAGTAGGTTCCTTCATCTCAGCAGGAGCCTATGCAATGGAAAACACCGAGAGAATGTAGAGGTCTTGACACACATCAATATATTTTAGGAAATCCCTTTGAAAGTCTAAGAACAAGATCATTATTCAAGAATAACTTTGTTGCTCTTATCTCATAAATAGAACCAAAGATCGTTGAAGAGGCCCTTACCGATGAAAATTGGGTTTTAGTCATGAAACACGAACTGAATCAATTTGACGAAAACAAAGTCTGGAATCTAGTACCTCGTCATCAAATCAAGTTAATCATTGGGAATCAGTGGATATTTCGAAACAAACTTGACAAAAATGGTAAGTTGGTAAGAAACAAAGCTAGACTTGTAGCTCAAGGTTATAACCAATAAGATGGTATTGATTTTGATGAAACTTATGCTTTTGTTGCTAGATTGGAATCGATTAGAATTTTACTTATCTTTGCATGCTATAGAAACTTCAAGTTGTTCCAAATAGATGTTAAAAATGCATTCTTAAATGGTTACATTAACAAAGAAGTATTTGTTAAGCAACCCCCAAGTTTTGAAGATGAAAACCATTCGGATTACATGATGAAGTTAACAAAATCTCTATATGGTTTAAAGTAAGCTCCTTGAGCATAGTATAAAAAATTAAGCAACTTTCTACTTGAGAATAACTTTGAAAGAGGAATGTCGATAAAACCTTATTTATTAAAAGAAAGGAGAATGATTTACTCATAGTACAAATATATGTTGATGACATAATATTTGGTGCTACTAATTTATCCTTCTATGAAGAATTCTCGGCATTAATGTAGGGGGAGTTTGAAATGAGTTTGATGAGAGAATTATTATTCTTTATTAGATTACAAATCAGACAAACATAAAAAGGAATCTTCATTAGTCAAGACAAATACACAAAGAAACTCATTAAGAAATATCATTTTAAGAATACCAAATCGATGGGTACCCCTATGTACATTGGAACTAACCTTAATAAAGATAAAGAAGGCAAAGCTACGGATGAGACAAGGTATAAAGGAATGATTGGATCACTACTATATCTTACAAGCTTAAGACTAGACATTATGTTTAATGTGTGTCTTTATGCACTCATTCTATCGAATCCAAAAGAAAGTCACCTTCAAGCAATTAAAATAATGTTTCGATATCTCCACGGAACTATGGATTTTGCATTGTGGTATCCAAAAACTGATTCATCTGACATAGTGGGCTATTGTAATGCAAATTATTCAGGTCATAAAGTCCATCGAAAAAGCATAAGTGGTCACTGTCAATTTCTTGGAGGATGTCTAGTATCTTGATCCTACAAGAAGCAAAATTGCACAGTGCTTTCAACGACTGAAGTGGAATACATAGTAGCTACCAGCTGTTGTGCTCAAAACTTATGGATGAAGCATTAACTACAGAATTTTTCTATAAACTTTTCTCATATTCCTATATTATAATACTAGTACTATAAATCTTTCTAAAATTCATGTGCATCATTCTAAGACTAAGACTATAGAAATCAATCATAATTTTCTCAGAGATCATGTTTTAGAAGGAACCATTAATCTTTTACATGATAATATTGAGAATCCAGTAGTTGACATTTTCACCGAGCCAATCTCTGAAGACAGATTTTGCGTGTTAAGAAAAGAGCTTGGTATGTGTAAACTCTCTGATATTATTTTTGCATGAATATTCTCTGCTACTTGTCTTTGCATTTCATTTGGTAGACTCCTATTCTGTTTCCTTAGAAACTTTCTCTTAGTTTAGTAGGCTCCTTAAAGATTATAAGGCTCCTCTTTTTTCGAAGGCTTCTCTTGGATTAACATTCTAAGTGACACGTTTCCTAAAAATAGGGAGTCATTCATTGAGTCATTTCAGTTTTTTAAAAAGCACGCGCGCAGTTTAACAACTCTACGTACGCATCTGTCAGAATATATGCAACTGATTACACTTCCTCCTCTATCATGTACGTATACTCATCCTCTCACGAGATCAATGCTCAAGAATCACTTAGCATACCCTAAGCAAACTTCTCTCATCTTCTCATCTCTGTCATTCTCATTTGTACCACTTATTCTCTCTGCACCTTAACTCTTTGCATTCTTATTGCCTTTTGTTTCTCTCTCTCAAACTTCACAAAGCTCTTCTACAATTGCAAGAACAAAATCAAAAGGACATAAGAAATTTTTGGCCTTAACTTCTAGCCATACGAAACACCTTATCACGAACAAACCTTTGCGTTTGATTCCTTCTCTTTATCTCCCATGGTAGGTTCTTTGGACACTACTATTGAACCTGTTTATGTCTCCTCAAAGCTCCAAACTTAAAAAATACCCAGTCAGGAGACCTTAGAAGATAGGAAAAGGAAGATTGTTGCTATGTTATCTCTAGATTATCTTGATTCCTTTTCTGATGAAAAAGATGAAATAATCAAAAAACAATATGCTTTTGACTTAAAAGAAGAAGAAGAAGAAAAAGAAAAGGGAGAAGAAAAGAAAGAAGAAACTTTCAGTAAGGGGGAGTTACTAAAAAAAGTGAGATTCCATATACCTATTTTCTCCCTATCCATTCATACTCTAAAAACTTCCACAAATCCTAAACCTGGTCACAAAGAGAAGAAAGTGCTTGAAGTGCCTAGGCAATAAATGATGATGGTTCAGATGAAGAATCTTCTTAGTTGGAAAGAAGACCACAGACAAGAGGAAATGTTACAGAACAAGCCCCACAAAAAGATAACTGTTGAGGTAGAAGAAAAAGAAAAAGAAGACTCAAAGAAAAGAAAAAGGGAAGAAATAAGAAAAGACAAAGAGCCTTTAAATGAAGAAAATATCGAGGATGTCATTACAAGGAATCAGCTATTCCTCGAAGAGGGTTTAATCGAAGAAATCCCTAAGGCCAAAAGAACAAAATCAAAGAAACTATCCATTCTTCCAAAGGAGGTTTCAGAACCAATAAAGTTATTTGCAAGATATAAGATGTGCTCCAATAAGAGAAAGATGGTGTTAGAGAAGTGTTCTAAAGGCAATCACCTTTAACACTTATTGTACAAATCATTTTATGATTAATAAAGGCATTTTTAATTATTTCGATGTTCATATGTTTATGGATTTGATGTTGATCTTAAATTAATTTAATGAAGTCCTTGATACACAGCATAGCATGGAAGAAATCATGATGAGATCATGATAATAAGATTCCTATCATGTGTAATTATGTTAGTATCCAAACTTTCCCTAATCATATGATTAATGACATGTGATATCATTAATTTGGATAGACTAGCGCATATTATACTCTTTGATTTGATCAAACAGTAGATATTATAAGCTATAGATGAGTTATTTAGAGTTAACACGTGGATGCTTACTAAGGGTAGTAAATGTTTCCTTTAAAGTGTATGTCTTATATTACTATAAGTGATACAGATTTGGTGTAAAATCAATCACATGGTAAATATGTACATAAACATTAGTTGCAAAAATAGCCTTGATTCTCTAACAGATCTTTCATCAAACAGTTAGAAGGTTTCCTTAAATAAGTATGAAAGGTGGAAAAAAAGTTAACCCATACACGTAACAAACACAAAAACACAATTCACCATCTTCTAAACACAAACATAAAGAACAACCCATACACCATTTGCATAACAAAAAATCCATATAAACTCCAAAACGTACAAAAAAATAGAGCATAACAAGGAGGGTTCTTGGTGACAGAAAAGAAGAACAATACGTACCAAAATAGGACACGATGCTTGTTTGACAGTGATGACCATAAAACAGGAGACGATCACAAAAGAGGAGACAACATTTCAAGGATGTATTATAAAGAGGAAATATGACGACTAACACAAAAATGAAGGCAAATTTGTTTTCGTATTAATAACCTGGTATAAAACGATGTCGTTTGTTGTTAACGTAAACGACGTTGTTTTCAATTAAGTTAGAAGAAATATACCATTTGGCGAGGATTCAAAAACCCATCGGCAAATGGTATCTCATTACCATTTGGCTTCACCTTTGGCTAACATAATTATATATAATATATAAATTATATCTATATGTACAAAATTTTTATATAATAAATAAAGAATTATGATTAAATAGAGTAATATATTACATAAGTAAGATATGAAAAAATTTATATATTATGTAATATTTCAAAAATTAATCTAGTAGTTATAGTTATTATTTATACATTCATATAACATTATATTATTTACCATATATACTAATAATAATAATAGCAATTTAATTAAAAATAAATTACAATATAGTAAAAAATGGAAATCAATATTAAATATTAATATCATATTCTTAAAAATCAAATTTAATATCATTCACAATCTATTGTAAGTCTAAAAATAAATTTAGTTACCAACAATGCCATTTCAAAGATCAAATTTAATATTTTTCACAACAATTGTAAGTGTAAAAATAAATTCAGTTAACAAAAATGTCATTAATACTTTTTTATTAATCTCTTTTAATATATATGATTTCGGAAGGGACTTGTGGTCTCAAAAAATTGTATTTATTATATATAAATATTATACTAATTTATAGAAATGATATATTAAAAAAAATTAGCAAAATATAAAAATCTATATAAATGTATAGTATTGGCAACAATTTTGTAAATTAGTAGCCAAATATTCGATAACAGTTTAACATTTGGCAATGAATTGCGAAATCGTAACCAAATGTTGTAGTAGGAAAAAAAATTAAACGAAAACGATGTCGTTTGTTCAACGACAAACAACGTTAATTTGATTTTGTTTAACACTCGACCCGCCTTCAAAAATTTAGGAACATACAAAACTCTATATAAATATATAATATTGATAACGATTTTGTAAATTAGTAGCCAAATATTCAACTACTGTATAACATTTGGCGTTGAATTTTGGAATCGACACCAAAATGTTGCAACATGTAAAAAAATTAAGCGAATACGGCATTGTTTGTTGAACAACAAATGACGTCGTTTTCGATTATGCTTAATCCAAAGCACCCACCCCCTTAAAATTTTTCGACCTCTCCCATGCCATAGCTCTTTTTTTTTTCCATTCGTCGTCCGTTCGTCTTCTTCATTTGTGAGTCCAACGTGTTCTGTTGTTTGCTTCCATCTTCTTCGATGAATCGTCGGTCAAGGTAAGTCGTTAAATCTTTGTTCTTGGGTAATTTTTATGCTTGCATTGTTGGTGTTAAATGCTTTGATGTTGGATGGTTTTTTCAAAATTTTTAGTTGTTTATGTTTATTTGGACTGTCAACGGTCAGAGTTTAGTTTCAATGTTTTAGTGGTGGTGAAGAAAGGGAAAAGAAATAATTTTTTTAGTTAGTTTGAGATGAATTTATCATGCGTATGAAATTTTCGATGAAAGTTCTCTTAGGATTGTGTTAAAGTGTTTATTAACTAAAGAAATACTTGTTAAGTAGATGGGAAAAAAGAGCATTTTTCCTTGTTAAAGATAAACGTAAATAATCTTCATTTATCAATTCTAAAGGGATTATTATTCGTAGAAATTTATGTTTTATGATGTAAGAAAGAATTTAGTTGTACAAGTGTACTATACTTTTAAGAAGTATAACTTAAAACATAGCTCTTGTTTGAATCAAAATCATGAACTCTTAACCAGATAGGCTTACATTTTAATTTTTCCTTAGTTCATCATTGATTTTTAACTATAGTAGAATCTAAATATCATTAACATAATGAAGATGTTGATTTTAAGATTGAAGATGACGCATGAACGTTAAGTTTTTCATGTCTAGAGTTCAATCTCTTATGGATGATCTGAGGCATAATAAACCTCTATGATGGTATATAGGTTGGAAACCCATGATGCAGCTTCCATAAGGCTTATCGGTGAAATATTTCATGAGTCTAGGAGTCGTAACGAGAATACCATTTCTCGATTTATGTGGTGTAACAATGTCATAAACCATAGTGTATGTTTGAATTCAAACTTAATTTATGAACTTGTGGTGATTAATCAAGAAGTAATAACATTAGGAATTCACATATAATTATGAGCTTGTAGTGTTTGAGTTATGTTAATGTGGAATGTTGTTGTTTGAGTTATGTTTATGAGTAATGTTCATATTTGAGTTATAGATATCCAATATAATGGCACTTGATAGAAACAAAGAAAAGAAGGTGGCAAGTATCAAAGTCATCTCTAGTTAACAACAGCCACATCAATCAGACTTTAGCCAACAACAACAATCGACTTCATCCACTAATGAAGTTAATTAGCTATAATCACGATCTACCTTAACTAGTACTGAGGGATTTGCAGGTGTGTTAATATTTAATTAACACCTATAAATAGACTTACGATCAAATATATATTTACATGTTTAATGTGTATTTTCTTATCGTTATTCATATGTTGTTAGGTTACAATAATGCTATTAGAAAAAGAGGTAGCGGAAAGCATATTTCCGTCGCTAAAATTGAGTGATTTAGCGACGGTACTAATATTCGTCGCTAAATTTGGAAGGAATTTGTCCCGACAAAATTTGCAACGGACATTAGCGACGGAACAATATAGCT
>JANIJH010000002.1:41412681-41429916 GCA_024520975.1 Erythroxylum areolatum | reverse complement strand
CATGCAAATTTAGATTTATGCCTTGATTCACTTTCACTTGATCTCTTGCTCATCACCTGAATAGGGGAAAGAGAGTGGGGGTAAGCTTAAAAGCTCGTGGGTAATATGCTTATAATGAATAACAAGCAAAACCGTTCAAAAAGTTCATTCTCATAGAAAATTCTTATTGAATCATAAAACACAAGTTTCTCTAAATTCTTGTCATGTAATCAAAATCACAATAACACAAGTCATACATTGTTCAACTTGTTCACAATTCATAAACACATAAGCACATCAGAAATTGTTTGGGTGGATCCAAAACAGAACGTACTACATATTCCCCTAAGGGTCCTGTGTAGCTGTGAACAGAAAGTACTAACGTAATCTCACATAATGGTTTTACGTAGCCGTGAACTTATGGGAATCCGTGAGGGAGCTCCACGCCACTAACGGGTAGGTGGGAGAGGCTTTTAGAAAAGTGCCCTTGACATGCTTATGGGACCACCACAAACCCATATAATCATGCATCTCATAACTTGCAAATCATTTGCCCAAATGGCACATTTAGAAATCTTGTCTTTCATAAGCATGAAATATTTCATATGCATCTTCGAAACTCAATTTGATAAACATAAAGTCTTTTCAAAATCATTTTCATATCACAATTCATCATCCAAAATTTATAGACCAAAACATGTAGCAATTTCACAAATCATTCAAAAGCAACAATTGCCACAATTATGAAGCAGTGAGAAATCCTTTTATTCTTTTGACTAAAAAGAAAATGTGATGGCTCATTATCTAATTATAAACAAGAAACCCACCTTATTTCCTTCCTCATAATCTTGCTCAAAGATGTCCCCTTCCCTTGTTCCTCTTTCCTTCCTTGATTTCCTTTAACATAAGCCATAATCCCCAAATCAATAGGCATTCCAATTGGAGAACCCTAAGAACATATTCACTAAAATTGATCCTAGAATTCTTAAACCCAAATATTTCTTAAGCTATATGAACCAAAACCATCTCAAAAATCCAAAGATCAAAATCCATCCTTACCTTGAATCTTCTCCAAATAAAGAGTTTGATGGCTTGAATGAGAGCTCTCTTCCTCTTCTTCCTTTTTCCTTCTTAAATAAACTTCAAAATCCCTCTTAAAACCAAAAAATGGAGAAGCCCTAGCTTTTCTTCTTTTTCTCTCCTCTTTCTCTCATTTTCATGCGTCTCTCTTCTCTCTCTTTCTAATTCATGTTTTTGTTTCTTCTAAATGCAAGCCCACTCTTTTCTTCTCCCTTTTATACCATTAATGATTGAACAATGCCCATTTTGCCCTTACTTATATGCCTTGTAACTTAAATGTTTAAATGACTTGCCAATTTTGCCCCTCATGCAACCTTACCACCTTAACACTATAATTCAATTAACCTATGTCATAAAACCTTACTCACGTTAACATACTAATTAACTCCATAACAATAATCTATTAAGACCTTAAAATTCACTTAAGTCATTGCCTAACTTCTCCCAAAAATGAAGATCCCTTTTTTATCATGTAATTGAAGGAATTTGATAACACTTCTTTCTAGAAAAATGTTTCTCATTGTCTCAATTTTCTAATGACACTAAAATTATTCAATTTGGTTTGAAAAATCAAAATTTATATCCCAAAACATTTCCGAACTATTCTGATACTAAAACAATATTCCGTGCTCCACTTCCATACAAAAATTGAAATTCTTAGAGACCAAATTAGAACTCGATTTCATCAGATAAGATGTAGCCCTATTTCCCTAGTTTAATCCAAATAAAAAATGATCTCATTTGGATAACTAGAGAAAAAGTTATGGCTAAAACATTGAATCATACTCAGTGAACATGTTTCAACTTATAACTTCCAACACTTCACATATAATAGTTCTAACTTCCAAGAAAAGTTTGGGTTCCAACATAAATCCATTTACAGAAGTAGCTAACGGGACTTATACAGAAGAGACCGAAGTCTTGACACTGAAGTGTCAATAATAGAAGACACTGAAGTGCTATTAACAGAAGACACCGAAGTGTAAGACACCGGAATGTCATAGAAGCAGCTGCAGACCCTTCTAGGCATGCCTATTTACCCACAACTAGGACTTAACAGATTCAAAAATAGAAATATTTGAAATTCAATTCATATATCAATAAATGTTTTCGTACCATGTATTTAAGCATATCACATTCTTACAGCCGTGCAAATCATTCAATGTTCCAAATCAATAGCAAATAAAACAGTCAAAGCAAAACTATCAAAAATTACTTAATGAATTACTTACAAAATTGATCGTCTAAATAACTTACTAAATCTCTCTTTTTGCTTATTACCTCGAAGTCCTAGCAATATCTGGAAGTCACTCTATACATTCCTCTATAACATTTAATACAAACACATATCACTACTGTGCATGATTATGATATCACTTATGCACATTCATGTATACTGAAAATGTATAATGCAAGTTCATGACAAATTCTCGGGCTTCTTAACCTTAATCTTGTCACATTATCAATCATGTGAAACCACGCTCAATTTCTCAATCCAAATTTATCTCACAACCAATTTTGGGTCAACTTTGCTCAATTATTCTCATCAAGAAGGTGAGGCAATTTGATAACACTTCCTTCTAGAAAGTTGTTTAGTTGTTTTTCCATGTCTTAAGTTTCCAATGAAACCAAGATCACTCCATTTGGTCTAGTATGCTGAAAGTTATACTCAAAAGGTTTTAGACTTTTCTTAAGCTTCAATAGAATTCTTATCTCAACTTCCAATCAGATTTTCAAATTCGTAGAAGCAGAATTAGAATTTAATCTCTTCATACAATTTGTATCCCTATGTCTCTTGGTTAATTAAAAACAAGAATCATCCCATTCAGAGCTCTACAAGTCAAGATATAAGCAAAATACTAAAATATGTTCAGTAAAATATTCCAGTTCATACTGTTCCAATAGATTCCCTCAATTTGATTCAATCAATCTTTTCCAATCCAATTCAGAAGGCTAACAATTTTCATGGAGTGGTAGAAAAATGTGCTAGAAATCTATTAGTTCATTTCTCATGTCATTTGGAGGTCGAATGACAAAGTTATGGCTAAAATAAGCAAAAATGTTTAGGGTAAGTCAACCTTTAGGGTGCACCATCGTGCTTAAGCACGATGGTGAACTCCCAATCATGCCAGCAAAGTCAACGTCGTGCTTAAGCATGAGGGTGACTTCCAACATACCCAGTAAAGTCACCGTCATGCATAAGCACTAGGGTGATTCCAACATACCCAATAAAGTTACCCTAGTGCTTTTAAACCTCCAAACGTAGTTTATTTCTTCCTCTCATCTCACGATCACGACATCCCAACTTTTTCAACAACCATTTTTTTTAGAAACTCAACTACAGATTTGCAAGTTCTTCCTCTCTTCCAACTTTCTCCAGATTTCTCACTTCTAGGTTATTCAATGAACACATGTAACACTTAAACTAATTCTTCTACTTTCATTTCAGATCATCATAACTCAAACCAATCAAAAATCCAAGATTCAATAAAAACATCAAAAGAAATCCAATCTCATTCACAGAACTTCCAAATTTATGCATTTTCTATTTTCTGTTATTTTCAACAACACAAGTACTTCAGGTCATTTCGTTATCATACCTCACCAAAAGCTATATTTCATATCATTTAAAACCATTTCTACCCATACTTTACAGATTCATGCATTTACAGTGAAAACAACTTATGTGTGTTCCACACTATCACCGAAATGCTTCATACACAATTCATGTATGTATTCCTTTCTCAATCATGAAACATCATCAAACTTATTCACAGTAGTAGAAACTTAAAATTTCACTGACCTTGCTTTTAGAAAAACCACCAGTAGTGTAAGTGAAAAACAAGGTTCGGTGTTGAGGAAAAACCAAGCAAAACTGAAAAACAAACAATGAGCTTCATCTTTCTCAGCTTGTGATTACATGTTCAATTAACTCACTGACACATGGATAGAAGCATGTGAGCCATTTGTCCTTCATATATAAGTGCTACATGTCAATATGCCATTTGTCTAATTTTCTTAATATCCCAAAATTTCCAAAAAAAAATTCCTAAAATTTCCAAACATTCCAAAATAATACCAATAATTCCCAAATGAGTTTTCTACAATTTAATAGTATTTATAAATCCATTTTTTTACCCGAAAAATGCATGTAAAATAATTTGTATATGTCAAAATTCGTAAGCACATAACAACAAAATACTCAATTATGCCAAGCATAAAATTGCACTAAAATTCCTCAATATTCTAACCCCTAACACAGGTAGTATAATTCTTCCCTCTTTAAGAAAATTTTATCCTTGAAATTCATACCCGATCCGAATAGCTTGGGATACTGAGCTTTCATGGTTTCTTCGGGCTCCCAAGTTGCTTCCTCAAGTCCATAGTGTTGCCAGAGTCCCTTTACTAAAGGTATTTGCTTATTCCTAAGTTTTCTAACTTCTCGGGCTAAGATAGAAACTAACCCTTCTTCATACGACAAATCCGGTTGTATATGAATTTCTTGCACTGGAATTTTATGTGTCATATCATACTGATATCTCCTTAGCATAGAAACGTGGAACATATCATGTAGCTTGGCCAATTCTTCATAAAGAGCCAACTAATAAGCCACTGGTCCAACTCTTTTAGGAATTACATAAGGGCCAGTGTATCACAGACTAAGTTTACCCTTCGTACCAAATCGAAGTACATTCTTCCACGGTGACACATTTAAAAACTCCTTATCGCCTACCTCATACTCAATATCTCTCCTTTTTAGGTCAGCATAAGACTTCTACCTATCACTGGCAGATTTCAACCTTTGTTGAATAATCTGAATATTTTCTTTAGTATCTTTCACAATTTCAGGCCCAATCATCTTGCTTTCACTTAACTCAGTCCAACATACTGGAGTTTTATACTTTCTACCATACAGCGCTTCATAAGGCGCCATACCAATGCTGGTCTGATAAATATTGTTGTAAGTAAACTCCATCAGAGCTAAATACTTATCCCAACTTCCTGGAAACTCTAACATACAATCTCGAAGCACGTCTTCCAATGTCTGTATAACCCGTTCAGATTGTCCATATATCTGGGAATGGAAAGCAGTACTAAACTTAACTTGAGCTCTTAGAGCCTTTTGTAGGCCTTTCCAGAATCTCAAAGTAAATCGAGAATCACGATCTAAAATGATAGACAATAGTACTCCATGCAGTTTCACTATCTTATTCACATATAAATCTACAAGCCTATCTAAAGAATAGTCAAGACGAATAGGCATAAATGAGCAAATTTGGTAAACTTATCCACAATTACCCATACAACATCATGTTTTCTTTGTGTCAGAGGCAGTCCAGTAACAAAGTCCATGGTAATGCTATCCCATTTCCATTGAGGAATAGATATAGGATGTAACAAATCAGATGGGACCTGGTGCTCAGCTTTAACTTGCTGACACGTCAGACATTTAGCTACATAATCCATAATATCTCGTTTCATACCTGACCACTAGTAATGTTGCTTCAAATCCTAATACATCTTGTTTCCACCAGGATGCATAGTAAATACTGTATTATGGGCCTCAAACAATAGCTTTTTCTTTAATTCATCTTTAGCTGGCACACACAATTGATCTTTATAATACAATTCACCATCTCCTTGTATAAAAAGGTCAGGTTGCTTACCATCTTGAATGGCCGAAATAAGTTATTGTAACTTATCATCAACTCTTTGAGCATCATAAATCTCCTGTCTCAAGGTAGGCTTTACTTTCAATTGAGCTATTAAAGCTCCATCAGATACAAGTTCCCATTCACCCTGCTTAATTGATAATGCTAAAATTGTCTTTCGATTTGAGACATCAGCCACAACATTAGCCTTGCCTAGGTGATAATCCACAATACAATCATAGTCCTTAAACAATTCCAACCAATGTCATTGTCTCAAATTGAGTTCCTTCTAGGTAAGCAAATATTTTAGACTTTTATGATTTGTGCAAATTCTACATCTTTCCCCATATAAGTAATGCCGTCAAATTTTTAGGGCAAACACCACTGCTTCAAGTTCCAGATCATGTTTTGGATAGCTCTGTTCATGTGATTTTAGTTGCCTAGAGGCATAAGCAACTACTTGTCCTTCTTGCATCAAAACACAACCTAAACCATTTCTCAATGCATCAGTATACATAACATACTCCTTACCAGAAGTAGGTTGAACCAATACAGGAGCTTTAGTAAGCATACTTTTCAATTGATCACAACTATTCTGACATCTATCAAACCATTCATACTTCACTCCTTTTCGTAACAGTTTAGTTAAAAGGGATGCTATCATTGAAAACCCCTTCACAAACCAATGGTAATAACTGACCGGACCCAAAAAACTTCTTACTTCTGTCACATTCCATGGTGGCTTCCAGTTAACAATCACTTCTATCTTACTTAGATCAATTCTAATTCCTTCAAAAGGGACAACCTGTCCTAGAAATGATATCTCCTAAAGCCAGAAATCACATTTACTCAGCTTAGCATGCAATTGTTTTTCTCGCAAAGTATGTGACACAATTCAGAGGTGCTTAGTATAGCCATATTTATTCTTAGAATAGATTAACATATCATCAATAAACACCACTACAAACTGATCCAAATACGACCTGAATAATTTATTCATTAGATCCATAAATGCCGCTAGAGCATTAGTTAACCCAAATGGCATTACTAGGAATTTATAATGTCCATAACGGGTCTTGAATGGAGTTTTCGGTATATCCACATCCTTTACCTAAAGTTGATAGTATCCTGATCGCAAATGAATCTTTGAAAACACTCCTGCATCTTTCAACTGATCAATTAGGTCTTCAATCCTTGGCAATGGATACTTATTCTTCACTGTGACTTTATTCAATTGCCTATAATCAATGCACATCTGCAGTGTACCATCCTTCTTCTTAACAAACAGGATTGGTGCTCCCCACGGTGATATACTGGGTCGAATAATCCTTTATCTAGAAGCTAACCTTCAACTCCTTCAATTCAGTAGGAGCCATTCTATACAGTGCTCTGGATATAGGAGCAATGCCAGGCATCACTTCAATAGATAACACCATATCTCTTTCAGGAGGGCGTCTAGGCAATTCCTCTAAAAACACATATGAAAACTCATTCACCACAAGAATATCTAGCAATTTTCTACCCTCCTTCTTAGAAACAAACACAAAAGCTAGATAAGCTTCACATCCCTTCCTAAGGAGTTTTTCAGGCTTGCATAGCAGATACCACATTAGCTAAGGAACTAGTGCGGATGCTATGCAATACTATGGTAGGCTGATCCGACTTCCTAAGCATAACTGTCTTTGCACCACAATCTACTACTGCCTAGTGTTTGGACAACCAATCTATACCTAGAATCAAATGAAATTCATGAAAAGGTAATCTGATCAAATCTGCTACATACTCATTTCCTTATATTAGAATAGGACAGTTCCTATACATATGACATGTCTTACTCTAACTGATCTACTGGCATTTCCTTATCAAACATTTCTCCCCCACAGATATAAGCATGAGTGGATCTAGGGTCAATTAATACATGCATTTTAGAATTAAAGAGAGAAACAATACAAGCAATGACATCTAGTGCATCCTGATCCTTATGAGCGTTCAGTGCATAAGCTCGAGCCGAAGTAGAAGGCACAACTGGTCGATTCATAGTTTCTGAGTGGGAACTCGGATTAGTTCTATTCTGATTATATCCTCCTAGAACTTTACCTCGTCCTCTATTCCCAGCAAATGCATAGGAGACCTCCCGATTGACTTGTGATGTCTAAGCCTATCCGAGAGGGCAACTAGTTGTCAGATGCTCAGTATTTCCATAACGAAAACATGCTCCTGTAGCCCACCTGCAAACACCCCAATGATGCACAAAACAATCAGGGCACTCTGGAGGATTAGAACCTCGGCTCCCAGACGACCCCCTACTAGAAGTAGTCCTTGAGGGATGATTTTGAGACCTTCCCCGAGCTACAGATCTCTGAGTAACTTCTGGTGTGGAAGAAGCACCTTGCCTACTTCGTTTGCTCAAGGACTAACCTCCTCTAACAAAGCCCCTCCGCTAAATTTTTTCTCTTCTGATTGTCTCATGCCGCTCAATCTTCATAGCAGCTTGTACTAATTGATGGTAAGTAACTTATTGTAATATAGTAAATGCTGCCAGATGCTCCTTGATGGATTCATGTAATCCATCCTCGAACTGATGGCATAGGAACTCTTCAATAAGCACAAATTTAGGGGCATACATACTGAGTCGGCTAAACTCCTGATCATACTCAGCAAATGACAAATTTTCCTATTTCAGATTCAGAAATTGCTTCCACTTATCCTTTCTATAAGTCGCTGTTACATACTTAGCTTTAAATTCTTTGGCAAAGTAATCCCAAGTCAAGGGAACAGGTAGCTGCGGATTCCTTATAATGAACTTCCATCATTCATAAGCTGCTCTCTGCAAAAGGGAGACAGCACAGTGCACCGTCTGCTCTACTAGGTAACTGATCTCATCTAACTCTCTCTTCACCTTCTCAATCCAGAACTCAACCCTTTTAGATTCCTCCAGAGATGTCCCAGTAAATTCCTCTGCTCCATACTTCCGTAGCTGATCAATTGGAGCCTTGGGTGTAGTTATACGATGTAGTAACCCTTCATATCTTGGGACAGCTTAAATAAAGCCTCTTCCCAAGCTAAAGGAGGAGATGGCACCTCAGCTTCATCTCGATTGAGCCTAGAGGGTCCAAATATTGATGGATGAGTTTGCTCCAGATGATTGCTCTCAGCAACTTTGTCAACAGCATCGTGTGATCTCTCTAATTGTATAGACAAAATATAAGACACCACATTAGGCCAAAACACAACTTATACACTCAAATAGAAGCAACAATTAAGTGTTGGTTAAACCAGAATCGCCTAAACTATGCTCTGATATCAAAAAGTGCAACACCCAAATACTCCCTGGGAGGATATTGGAGTGTCACACAAGACAATACAAACAAACTAAAACATTTTACGAAAGCATAACATTCAAAATTTTCCATTAGAAGTAATTCAGAACAAACATACATCATATTATACGCTGAACTTAAAACAAAATTGTTTCAAACCGAAAATCAACTTGAAAATAGTTATTACAAAACTTACAACAATTCAGAGTCATAGACTTTATTTATAAGTCAAAATAAACTCAAAATAATTTTTGACAAAATAAGACTCAGACTTCATTGGTCATTGCGGTTGACTCATCCCAGTCTTTATAATCCTCGCTCTAAAACTACACAGGGTAAATCCACTATGCTAAACATATAACTTAGTGAGTAATAACTAATCTACATTAAAAGATTACTTTAACAATAAATCAGACATAATGCATTTCAGAATAGATTTTATAATTAACAGAACTGCATAACACAAGAGGGTATAAACTTGTCAAAATCATAACACAATTTAGTTCAGATGACTACCAAATCCATTTACAGAAGCAGGTAATGGTCCTTATACAGAAGAGACCAAAGTCTCGATACTGAAGTGTCACAGAAGAGACTGCAGTCTTGAAACTAAAGTATCACAGAAGAGACCGAAGTCTCAATACCAAAATGTCATTAACAGAAGACACCGAAGTGTCATTAACAGAAGACACCGAAGTGTCACAGAAGTAGCTACAGACCCTTCTAGGAATGCCTATTTACCCATAACTAGGACTTAACAGATTCAAAAACAAAAATTTTTGAAATTCAATTCATATATCAATCAATGTTTTCGTACCATGTATTCAAGCATATCACATTCTTACAGCTTTGCAAATCATTCAATGTTCCAAATCAATAGCAAACAAAATAGTCAAAGCAAAACTATCAAAAATTACTTACTGAATTACTTACAAAATTGATCGTCTAAATAACTTACTAAATCTCTCTTTTTGCTGTGTTAGAAAAATGTGTTAGGAATCTATTGGTTCAAGTCTAATGTCATTTGGAGGTCAGATGACAAAGTTATGGCCAAAAGAAGCAAAGGTATTTAGGGTGAGTCAACCCTTCGGGTGCACGTGAACTCTCAATCATGCCAGCAAAGTCACTGTCGTGTTTAAGCACGAGGGTGACTTCCAACATACCTAGCAAAGTCACTGTAGTGCTTTTAAACCTTTAAGCACAGTCTATTTCTTCCTCTCATCTCACGATCGCGACATCCCAACTTTTTCAACAGCCATTTTTCTAGAAACTCAACTACATATTTGCATCTTCTTCCTCTCTTCCATTTTTCTCCTGCTTTCTCACTTCTAACTTATTCAATGAACACATATAACACTTAAGCTAATTCTTCTAATTTCATTTCAGCTCATTATAACTCAAACCAATCAAAAATCTAAGAATCAATAAAAACATCAAAAGAAATCCAATCTTATTCATGCAACTTCCAAATTTCTGCATTTTCTATTTTCGTTCATTTTCAACAACACAAGTACTTAAGGCCGTTTCATTATCATAACCTCACCAAAAGCTATATTCCATATCATTAAACTCATTTAAAACCATTTCTATCCATACTTTACAAATTCGTGCATGTACAGTGAAAACAACTTATGCATGTTCCACACTATTACCGAAATGCTTCATACACAATTCATGCATGTATTCCTTTCTCAATCGTGAAACATCATAAAACTTATTCATGGCACCAGAAACTTAAAATTTTGCTTACCTTGCTTTTAGAAAAACCACTAGTAGTGTGAGTGAAAAGCAAGGTTCGGTGTTGAGGAAAAACCATGCAAAACCGAAGAACAAACAATGAGCTTCATCTATCTCAACTTGTGATTATGTGTTCAATTAACTCACTGACCCATGGCTCGAAGCATGTGAGCCATTTGTCCTTCATATATAAGTGCTACATGTCAATATGCCATTTGTCTAATTTTCTTAATATCCCAAAATTTTCAGAAAAATTCCTAAAATTCTCAAAATTTTCAAAATAATACTAATAGTTCCTGAATGAGTTTTCCGCAAGTTAATCGCATTTATAAATCCATTTTTTAACCCAGAAAATGTAATGAATGCATGTACAATAATTTGTATATGTCAAAATTCAAAAGCACATAACAACAAAATACTCAATTATGCCAAGCATAAAATTGCACTGAAATTTCTCAATATTCTAACCCCTGAAACGGGGTGTTACAAAGGGGACATGGAAACTATATGTCCTAAATATTGACTTTGAAAAGGCTTTTGACTTGGTAAATTGAGACTTCCTTTTTCACTCTCTAAAAGCCTTTGTAATCCTGTAAAGTTCTTGAACTAGATAAAACAATGTATAACCACTACTTCTTGTAGTGTAATGGCAAATAGAGAACAAATATAATGAATTCAAAGTAAAAAAGGGGTAAGACAAGTTGATCCCTTGTCCCTGTACCTTTAAATAATTTATTTGTAGACATGATTTAAACTTATAGCCATCAACATCCAAGAGAATACAACTTTCAAATACCATTGGAAAATATGTGAAATTGAAGCTTTTTAACCTAACATTTATTGATGACCTGTTAATTTTTTGTAAAGTAGACCTAGAATTAGTCTCAACCATCTTAAATCCCTTTCACAAATTTAATAAATTATTAATGATAGAAGTTAACAATGAAAAAGATTCATTATACTATCCATATATGCTTTCAATTTCAGGTACCTCTCTTTACCTACTTAAGAGTTCCAATAACTATTGCTAGAATATCTTATTAAGATTGCAAGGAGTTCTTTGAGATAATAGAAAGAAGAATTAATGAATGATGTAACAAAGGTTTGTCTTATGCTGGAAGATTGCAACTCATAAATTCTATCTTATGCAATATGTATACCTACTGGATACATCTGGTACTATCTAAGGGGATTATTAAAGACATTAAAAGACTAATAAGAAATTTGTTGTGGAATGGAGATGGATATAAGAACTTAGGCTCTAAGGTTGCATGGAATGAGAAATATAAACAATTAGTGTAAGCACGACTTAGCATCAAATCCATTAAGACCTCGAGCAAAACATTTGTACCTAAGAGAGTCTAAAAACTGCTTACTGATAAATAGAACTTGTGGTTCAAAAAGATGCATACCTACCACTTAAAAAGCGACAACTTTTTAAGTTCCAAAAAAATCAAAACATGTTGTGGACCTTCCATCAAATATTGAAACATAGGAGTAGTGTTTGTAAGAAGATTAAGAGTTTGATAAGCAATGGAAAACAAACAAGCTTCTGGTTTGATAATTGGAGTAAAAAGGATTCACTATACCTGATACTTAACATTTTCCAATTCAGGTATATGCTAAAGCCCAATTCCAAAGTTGAGGAGCTAACTAAGGACAATAATTAGGACATTGGGCATAAGATTTTGAATGCTTGACAGAGGCATTACCTAGTTATAAGTTGAAGAGGGAGATAAAAGATTAAATGATTTGGACTAGACATAATCTATGATAATTCACCAACAAGTTTGCTAACAAACTATTTGAGCAAAAACATCCCAACGTGCCTTAGCATAAGGTAATGTGGTTTAAAGGTTATATCCCAAAAATGAACTTCATCTTGTGGTTCATAACGCTCAATAAGCTAAGCTTGCTGATAAGGTAAAGACCAGCTTGAACAATAACTTGCAATGTAGTCTACGCAACATGGTACTAAAAGCCAAAGATCATCTATACTTCCAAAACACATTCGCCAATGAATTGTGGGGAATTATTCAAAAAGCTTGTAACTTATCAAACAAAGAAACAATATGAAACAATACAGTTTAGAAAATATCTAAAGCTTTACTACCTAAAGATGACAAATTGCTCCTAAAGCTAGCATTGAGCATAATAGCTTATGAAGTATGGAAGAATAGAAATTTTAGAAGATTCAAAAGGAAACAAACTGACTTTGATACATTCAAATCCAACACATTATACAAGATAAAAGAGTTATTGTGGACCAACTTCAGCTTAATGAATTTCTTTAAAACTATTGCAATTAGATGGGGACTAAGCTAAACAATGGTTAACCAATTGCAATATGTAGGTTGATAAATTGATAACGTCTCTCTTTTAGTTTCTTGAATGGTATAGGTTGTCAATGAGATTTACTTCAAGTTTAATCTCTTGATTAAACTTTTGTAAGGCTAATGCATGTTTACTTCTGGAATATAAATCTTCAATTTCCAAAAATATCCTAATAAAATATTGTTATATTTTGAACATATTAAAGTAATCAAATCAGAAAATAAGGCAATATGAGTTTTGATACATAATGCAATAGATGAAAATCTACTATTTGTAAGCTAAAACACAAGCATGTGATGCTAATTAGTTCACCAGTGGGAATACACCACAGTTTGAAAAGGACTATAATCGACATAAAAATCTACTTAATCTTGAAAAGTATGCAAGATAAAACAAAGACATTATGAACATTAATTTAAGAATTTCAAAGTTCAAATCCATCAAGCTCTTTTTGAGCAAAGTCGATATTTTGCAAAGTAGTTGTGTCAGAAATGCATTTTAACCTCGAAGTCTTCGGTGAATGTTGCGAATTGATTGAGCAAGACTAAGACTTTTTAGGCATAGTTATGTATGTATTAAGATACTTATTAGCATCGAACTATGCCAGAGGTTTATAGTCTATTATTTATATAAAATTGCTTAATCATTATAAATGAAACTAATTCATAACAATAGGTACTAGTAATCTTAGGGAAAAGAAGACCCATAGAAATAATTATTGATAATCATAGTAATCAATACTATAGTACTGATAAAATTTTCTTTTATGACTAGTACTGAATCATTTTCCGTTAATAAGAAAACTATTATTTTCATACTACTTACCCTCGTATGAACAATATAGTCTTCCAATTACATTGAACTTATTTTCTTGAAAGCTAACTCCACAATGCTATTTATAAAGTTGAACGAGCTCCAATAGGATCCTCTTAAACACATTTGCCACCTTCCAAGACAAAACCAAAATATAAAATAAAAGTTAGTTAATTACAATACTCGAAACTCAAAATAATAAAATAAAGTTGTTACTTTGTTGCTAGAATGTAGATAAATTGGCAAGAGAAGTTCCCAACCATTCAAGCGGAGCTCATGATGACTAGCCGCGTGGATCGCATGAGTTTGATGGGTTTGAAATTCTTCAGGTGTTCTCCTGTCGTCTTGTTTGTTACGTCTTGTTACACGGTGAGCAAAAAATTTCTATGCTATCACCCCTAAAAAGACATATACGACGTCCATAAAAATATAAATGCTCCTCCAGTGGATATTGAAGAGATACCATTAGCTGACAAATTAAGATTTACCATCCTGCATTCGCCTTTTGTTCCTTCCGTTGTTTCTTTTACAAAAGAAGACAAATAGGAATGATGGGTATATCTGCGACCTCTATATCAAATTAAAGTTGGCGTTAGATTCGTGGCATATATGGTGATTGGTAAGATACGGGACTAATTTATTGTTCGCTTTGCGCGTACTAATTACGTGGACATTGTTGTCTTTCATGCAAATTGTAGATACTAATTAGATATTAAATGAGTTTTAAAGCAAATATCTTATTTGATTGTGGAGCATTGTCTTGTGTGTTCGAGCAATACCAATTTGATTTTTAAAGTTTATCGCCAGATTTTCTTCCTAGTAAAGGATCCATATTTAGCATTGACTGTAAGGCAATTTAGTGAGAACTAAAACGTAAGAATCAGCAACATATATCGTTACAAAAGTAAGAAATAGTACGTATTTGTGTTTTCTAAACAGGAACAAAAGAAGAGCAACATAAGGAAAGCTGGCTTCTTAAGCCTCGAACTCATGCACTTCTGTAATATTTTCAGCTATGATTCATCAGAACACAAGTTGAGTTTCTGAACAACCAGACAATCATAACTTGACAGAGGAGAAAGAAAAATTGTGTGAGATGTAGATGCATGGTTTCTTGTTTACTTCGACTGGTTCTGTCACTGGATATAGTGTGGTTTCGAATACAAGAAGGTTACGTTTATGGCGTCATTTAGATTGATTTCTGTTATCACTTTCAAAACATGCATATTTGTAGTTTACTGAAGATGATTCAGTTGGAGAACGGCAGCTTATATATGGTTATGATTGTACAATAAAAACCTTAAGAAGAATAACGATTAGAGAGACAGAAACGTTTGAACGTTTTACTTTGATTCTAATCTTGGAAGAAGTACACAAGAATGTTAATAAAGTAAAATCATAAAAATACACCACACTGAAACGGTATGATTCATCATGTCAGCTGCCGGGACGCCATATGAAATTAAGAAATTTAAACTTCAGATGGTATTGGGAGTCGCTTTTCCTTATTTCTAAGGTGGAAAGAACTGCGCATTGGATATAGTCATCTTTCTCTCTGTGTCTATTAAAAATTCATATCATGAACTCTGAAAAGCCTCTCGAAAATGATCCTATCATCGCAGGAGAAGAAACTTGGAAAATGGTCGCATTGTCTGCATTGCTCGAAATTGATATGTGGGAGGTATACGGCCTCTTCTTTGGTGGCGGAACAAGCTCTTCATAAGTTCCTGTAGAGATCACCTCGGTCAGAGGCTCCAGTGCCTCTTTGAAGGAATCGGTTGGTGGGTGAGAGTCGTCTTCCACAGTCGTGACAGAGTAACCAGGAGAGTCCTCTTGGAAATTTACATGTCCTTGTTCACCAGCCCCTTCACTTTCTAAGTTAGCCATGAGAGAAGTTTGAATATCGTAATCATAGTCTTTAAGCGGATTACTGTTCTCCTTTACCATTGCATCCTGCTGGTTCTGTAAACACCCAAGCGCAAATGGGGAAGAACTTCCTGAGCTGCTGTCATAATTTTCTTCCTTTTGTTGCACGGAGCTGCTCTTCTGACGAACCCGACACAATACCCAGTCATCCAACTGAAAGATTCAAAACATAAAACTTCAGTTCTGTCCTGTTAGAAGTGGCAGAAGAATCTATACAAACAGGATTTAAATTATTAAATAAAACCGTATTTCAATATAAGAAATTGTGTACATTAAACCTGAAACCAATAAAGGGTAGCGCTTACTCGCATTGAGCCCCTTAGCCTGTGAAGCTGATGGGTGTCATCAAGAAGTCTGTACTCCAGCATCATCCAGTTGGTCTTAATACCTTTTGGAGGATGACCTTTGTAGAACACCAAAGCTTTCTTCACACCCAAGCACTGAGATCCACTGGAGGTTAGGATCGGTTTGTCAGTGCCGGTGGCCTTCCAGTAACCAGAAGCAGCGGCCCTATTCGGACGAGAACCGTTTGGATATTTTCTGTCTCTGGGGCTGAAGAAAAACCACTCATGCTCTCCAAACAAGGCCATCCCTTAGTGGGGAAAAAATAGAAATTACCATGAATAAGGAGAACCACACTAAAGAAAATCACAAACTTATACGAAATTAACATTTGATGGAGAAAAAGATGATGCATGCATACCGGGAAGTTCCCAGGGATTGAACTTGTAGATATTGACATCTGCTATTATGGAAACTTCAGGGCTTGTAGAAGACGCTATTTTCTTTTCCAAATAATAAACGATGAGCTCTTGGTCTGTGGGGTGAAACCTAAAACCTGGAGGGAGGATTGGATTGGACATGTTCATTCTGTCCATTGTCAGTTAGTGATAGCATTTGACGAAGCTTTAGGTGTTATTTATGGTTGAGGATTCACAATAGTACATGAAGAAACAGTCTTTGGAGAAATCATCCTAACACTATACAGAAGTACCTACTTGGACGGTCCGACTGTAGCATCTGTTTAGGGAAGGCAACCAGTGTGCGGACAACCTCGCTCATCTCATAGGGGTGTGCAGTCCAAGGTTTTCATTACTACACGAGCCCCCTTTCGGCGTTCAAGAGCTCCTCCGCCGCGATGCGCTAGGCACTATGTTCCCAAGAGCGATACATTAGTTTTATAGTATCCCTTGTGTAAAAAATAATAATAATAATCATAAAAGAAGTATCTACTTGATTTTTGCTTTGTGACATAGTTTACAATGGCTTATCTCTTTCGAGTACCTTCTGAATGTAACTAGTTCTGCCGAATTTTGGCTGAACTGCATATTGCCGTTTGGATCCATGAGTCTGCTGCTCTTGGTGATGATTCTGACGTGAAGATACCTGCAAAA
>JANIJH010000002.1:41356272-41375967 GCA_024520975.1 Erythroxylum areolatum | reverse complement strand
AGTCGATATTATGCGGTAAAATCCTATCCCGTCCCAATTTACCAATATAACCTTCCCATCGGTGACGGGATGTTACAATTACCTGCTGCGTCTGCAAACCCCAGCGAAGAAGGACAGAGAGGGATGAAGCACGGTGAAGAACAAAGGAGAGCTGCGCAATGGACTTGGATGTTTCGTTTACCAAACTAAAACATAAGCGTTTTAGAGTTTAAATCAGGGTATTTCGGGCATTTCACCGTTTGGCTTGTTCTTGTCCTTAGGACAAAGCTTTCTGTACCATGGTTTAGGATTGGACAAAATTTTTTGTCCAACTCCATTGAAGACAGAACGACAAATGACAGAGACGGCAACCAAACACCACCACGGACAGAACTTATATATCCTTGTCCTCTGTCCTCGCGTCCGCAGACGCTAACCAAACACAGCGTAAGTATCTTCTCTGTCGCTGTTGCTGCTTTATGCAGTTGTTGCTACGTCATCATCCATCACTGCTTCTATCATTATATCTTCGTCTGACACTACTTCTTTTCATGTTGTCTACTACATTTTCTTTAACTATTATGCTTTGCATTTCACAAGCTGTCTCAAAGTCAAGATTGACGATGGTGATATTCATTGTTGTAGAAAGCATCTTTTTTTAAATGCTTGTTAAAAGATGTGGCTTTTGGTTTATGCATAGAGATTAGAGAACAGAGAAGCTTGTAGACACTTGGTGGCTTTTTAATTTTGTAGCTTAACCCTTCAATTCTTGATAGAATAAATTATCGTGGGTCACTGATAATTTGAGTGGCTTGTGAAATTTGTAATTTTTTTATAGTTACAAGTTTATAACCGAAATTAATTAGTTATGTCAAAATGTAAAGTAAGCTAATTAATTATTATTAATTAAATATATTCCTACTTTAACATGTAAGATTATCTAGTTATAGAATTTAGAGATAAATCAATAATTAAATTTTAATTTAGTGAATATTAACTATCTTCTCGAGAATCGTATCTAAATTATATAAATTAGTTTAAATTCTTATATCATTATATCTAAACTTTCTAATTTATTTACGTAATTTCCTAAATCAATTGATATTGCACTAAATTAAAATGATTCATTTGTAATAAAGTTTAAGGGTTATTTATACATGCATGTGTGTTCATTCTTTATAATTTATAGAGAAAAACTAGAAAAATGATATTTAATGAAAATTAAAACTATAATATTGATAAAAGTGAGAAGGTTGTGAATTTATGATTGAATTATGGAATCATACATAATGTGTTATAAATTTATGGTTGAATTATGTAATCACACAAAAAATAGGTTCTGAATGTGATTTTATGGTTGAATTATGTAATCACACTTAATGAGTTATAATTTTGATTTTTCGGATGAGTTATGCAATCACACAAAATAAGTTGTAGTTATGAGTTTATAGTTGAAGTACATAATTACGCAAATTGGGTTATAGTTGTGAGTTTATAATTGAATTATCTAATCACATGAAATGACTTATAAAAAGGCAGCAATCATTTATATAAGTTACTGAAGTTCACTTATATTTCTATATCATATGATTATTAAGAAGTGTTGTTGCTCTATTTCTTCTCGTTATTTTACATAATTTATTTCACATTTTTCATATCGCTAGTAGTAGTTAATAATAATTCTTGGAGTATTTACTTTCAATATAAGATGTATATTTAAAGTTCAAGTTATGTATAAGTTTTTAGAATTTAAGTTGTGCTTTTCTATTTAATTTGAGTTTAGCAATACACATTTTTTTATAATAGTTGATAATAAAGTTATTAATTTAATTTGACATACATCATTTATTTTTATATAAATGGAGAAAAGTACAAATAGTATTGATAATTCAACCTCTTTAGTGACTACTTATCTAGTCTGCTCCTATATTTGCTAGAAGAAATCAGTATTATATCCTTCAAGGGCCTGAGGCCTTTTGGGGATGCTAAGAGAAAGGTGTCTTTTCCACCTCCCTTACCCTAAATGGTTGAATTAGACTTTCTGCTAAAGCATTTGGAAGTTATTGTTGTTCCTTCTTTCTGGTATAGCCCTGGAAGAATTTTGTACTCTTATCCCCGTCCTTCAACTAGATTGCTCTATCTCTTTGTTTCAATATAGAATTGTTGATCTTTAGCAATCTAGTATAGTACGCTAAGGTAACAACTTGCCTGCTCCTTAGTTGCTTATTCTTGAGGGTGATTACATAGCTCACCCTGAGCTTTTTTCAAATTTCTTTTAGCCTCCAATACCGCCTTATAGGTATTATTCCTAGAGGATTTGTGTAGCTACTTTAACTCCCCTCTGACAATCTCCATCTTTCTCATACATTTGTACATACTAGTGACTGCCGTTTTAGCATTCACTCCCTTATCAATAGCTATATTATATCCTTCTAACCCAATCAAGTAATTGTTAAATCTAAAAGAAAGACATCTTCTTTTCCTATTTGAATATATTTTGAACTAGTATTGGACAATGTTCTAATAGGAGATTGCTATTAAAGGAAGCTTTGCTCTTAGGAATGCTAGCATCCAGTCTTCATTAACCATAGCCTAATCAAGGTTTTTCCTAATTAAGCTTTTTCCTAATTAAGCAATGGCCTTATTTCTTGTTCCTTATGAATAGTTAGCCCTCCATCCTTAAATTAGTTATATTTATATGATTTATGCAGTTCCTCAACTCATTTGTATGGTTCCTTAAACAAATAGTTTTGCCTTATTGTTTATAGTTAAAGTCCGTTCACTGCTCTTCTTTTTGACTCTTATATGGATTAATTTTATATGTTTATAATAATTAAACGATCTCTTTTATGTATTAATTATAGTTATTATTTATATGTAAAATATGTTAAAAGTAATATTAATATAAATAAATAGATTATTGTCATTTCAAATTTATATTATTATGATTTTTAAAGATATGGTTGATATAAAAATAAAAATTATTAAATATGACATATTGAAGAACTATTTTGTAATTTTAAAAATTTATGGACTATTTTATAATTTTTAAAGATTACCTAAAATGGTACCTAATATTGACTGAAACTAACACAATACCATACTATAACTAAATCTACCATTAGTATTAGTATGGTATTCATAAAAAAATTTTCATTGAAAATAAAATTGGTATTCTTAATTGGATCATGTACAAATTGCATAAGTACCTTTAGCTGAATATTATAATTTAGTTTTAGTAGTTCTGTTTGTAATAGAAAAAGAAGCAACTATGACACAGTTTTATATTCAAGCCAATCATTGTTGAGTTTAGTATTGGATAGAAAATGAAGTGAGTATGGTATTCATAACATTGGTTTGATTAAAAATAAAAATGATATTTTTAATTGGATCATATATAAATGGCATATTGCCGAATATTAAATGTAGTTTTAGTAGTTTTATTTGTAATAGAAAAAGAAACAACTAAGAAGCAGTTTTATATTCAAGCCTCATCCTTTTTTAATAATTCATCAATACTAAAAGAATTGATCAATTTTTCTACGCTTTTCTACATAAAATTTTAAGTATGCATATATCAACCAAATTAAATGATAAAAACAATTTTTTTGGCATTAGCAAATATATATCACTAAAACAGTAAAAAAGTTTTGAATTATTTCTTATATTTGCTGATTTTTTTCCCCGTTTAAATTTAGATTACGGGTAAGAAATAAGAAAAGAAAAGAAAAGGTTAAAAAAAAGGGACAAATAGTTGAAGTTGGATTAATGAGGGACAAACATATTTAGCTACGCACCGAACGAAAAGTTTTGATTCGACGTTGTGCGAGTTTAAAGGTAAACGTGCTAAACCAAGGGTTTTCCAAAGTTGAGAGTTGGAAATTATTACGTGGGTAGTCTACCAATTCAGAACTCCGGTTTCCACACATTGGGATGACATGTGATGAAAGAAAAATAAAAAGTTATTAATACAATACCTTAATTAAAATCAAACCATTAAAAATTAACTAAAAAGTAAATTTTAAAAATAAAAAATCAAATTATAATAAAAATGATACTGAGGGAGGGAAATAGTCCTCATCCAGTACCGTCAACGTTTTGTAAAATATATGAGCCGTAGAATTTTGTTAGCCCCTCCTTACAAGCTTTTTATGATTTTATTCCTAAGAAGAAGAAGAAACTGAACCAGGAGGCTTAGCAAGTAGCATTGGATATCGAATCTATTGGCATCGTTCGTAAAGCTCGACCCTTCCACCACAAATGGTCCTCTCAATATGGTTAGTTTCTTCCTCCTTTTCCGCCATGCTTTATGTGCATGCTAGAGTTCATGCACGTCTTATACTGTCCTAAGCAATTTCTAATAGGATGCGTCTTTTTGGAGACTTCCGGACCAGTGATATTGTACTGCCTCGGGACGAAGCCAAGACTTGATATATCCGATACTGAACTAGCCAAACAAATACTGTTAATAGATTTGGATTTTATGTCAAACCCAATATGAGTACCTCACTGATGAGACTCATTGGATATTATGTCAAACCCAAGATGAGTACCTCAATGATAGAATGGATTGATTTTTATAAGTGGAGAAGACCGGGCCAGGCACAAAAAATACTCAATCTTGCTTTCTCCATTAATATGCTCAAGTTCTAAACCATAATTCTTGATAATTTGCTTAAGTTATTGTGATTTACAGAGTTTAATTTGCTTTTGTCCAATCTGTAACTATGTTGAAAGGTTATGATCAAGAAAATGGTAGAATGCACCGTGGCGATGCATGACGAATGGAAAAATAGGGCCATTGTGGCTGAGGATCCACGCTTTAAAATCAATATAAATGAAGAGTTCCGAAAGCTTACAACTGATATAATATCACATACAGCCTTTGGCAATAGTTATGTTCAAGGGATAGAGGCCTTTAGAGCCTAAGAAGAGCTTAAAAAAATACTCTGCAGCTTCAATGGTAGACATCGTTATCCCTGGCAGCTAGTTACTAGTCTTCACATTCTTGTTTTAAAATTAAGATGCAATGTTCTTTATTTTCACTTCTTTCGCATGATTGATTGTTGTTCTTTAAAAAAATGGTTGTTTCAGGTGTCTTCCTCCCCCCATCAAATATTGGGATATGGAAGTTAGAGAGAAAACCGAAGACGACCCTGGAATAACAAGCAATAAATTGAAGTCTCATGATGGAGATGATCTTCTTGGGATATAGTGCTTGGAGCATCAGGAAGTTCTGACTCTAAAGATAGTCTAAAGCTGAACATGGACGAAATAATGGAGTGCATAACATTCTTCTTCGTTGGGCACGAGACCTGCTCCAACTGATTAACTTGGAAGATGTTATCGTTACGTAACCATCAAGAATTGCACGATAGACTGAAAGAAGAGATTCTGAAAGAATGTGGAGAGGCAATTCCTACTTCTGACATGCTAACCAAATTAAAACTGGTAATTACAAGAACTAATCTAGCTCTTACTGTATATCTACGTGTTGACAGGTGAACGTGGTTGTGTGGAATATATGAGGCTTTATGGTCTTGCCTCGGAGATTTTTCTAATCACATGACCTGAAACATGGGAGCATAACGATTCCTAAGGACACACTTCTGGTGATTAAGGTGGCTGCGCCATTCATAGGAACAAAACTCACTGGGGAGAAGATGTTGATGTATTCAATCCTAAGAGATTCAAGAAGAGGGTATCCAGTGCTGCAAAACACCCCAATGCTTTGGTCGCATTTTCATTGGGTTGGAGAGTACGCAGTGGTTAGAACTTTGAAATGCACATTTAGTTTGGTTATATTTTTTATTTTTAAATTCTGATAATAGAGTTACTGTCATATTAAAAATATAAGCAACTTGTTATGCAGACGAGCCTTCGTTATGCGTCCAGAATTAAACGTGAAAGGGAAAAAAAAAATGTGAAAAATACATAATTTTAGTTCCATAAATTCAAACAAGTTTTTCAAAGTCGAAACGAGTATGAATTCACCGAACCTTCACAAAAGTGGCTCACCACAACGAGTTAAAGCTTTTCTATAGCTTTTTGAATACGTGAATCTCTGAATGGGTCAGAGTATCTGTATGTTTACGATTTTCATCAGCAGCTATAAGAGACCTTAACTCTCTATATATAGCATCTATATCAAGCTTCTCTATCATAGGCTTAATATAGGTTTAATCTACACTGATCGGACCATTTTTCTCATTGGACTTCAACTCATTAGTTCAAATCATTTATTAAGTTATTTTATTATCTTTATCCGAATCAAATACGATTCATTTAACCGTAAATTTACCCAAAACCGTTAAAATCTATTTAATTGTTGTCATGATCATGGAACATTTAATTAATGGATAATTATTTCTATCAATTTTTTCGTCAATCGAAAGTTTATTCTCAACATTTTAAAAACTTTTAAGATTCAAATTGAATTCTTCAAAATATTAAAGTTGAAATTATATTTTAATAAAAATATTAAGGTTCAAATTTTATTTTTAAAAAAATTATTAAAAAATTCAAAAATATCTATAAAACTATTAGAAATTATTAATATTACCCAATGTCGTAATATAGTTAACTTTAATTTTCACTACATTGCATGTAAGGTGTGTTATTGATAGGCCCCTATCATGTAATGACTAGATGACTTGCTCGGCACTCCACGGTGACTCTCTAGTCGATCTCTGAGTCGGCTGGAAAGTTTCCATGAAGTTAAGCATATTTCGCTTGTCAAGGAAAAGCTTCAATTCAGAATAAAAAATGTAAATAATGGAGTTTTATTTTTCAGTTTATTAAAAATTTCAGTAGTACAACGACTGTTTTTTGACATCCTAAAAATTTCAAAGTTCATATAAAAGTTCAAAACACTTCTATTATCACATCAACTTCTTAACTCCAAATTGTGGACTTTAAATCCACTCACATGTAATCTCAAATAGTTACATTAATAAATTTTGATAAGCTAAAATAGCATTATGATTTCCATTTAAAAACCTTTATACACATTCATTCTTTATACAAATGTACTTTCCAAAACATGTTCAAAGATATGCAACATTTCTAAAAAATGTGTACAAGGCAAAATAAAAAAGCCTACACAGTATCACTTGATGAAGTTGAGTACCCGCGAGGTGGAGTCCCTGCTACTAAAGCCCCTAAGCGTGCAATTGAGAGGTTTTATTTAAAAACAAAAAATAAATGGTGAGTTAAACGAGTTTAGTGAGTATTATTGGTTTCAAATAAAACATTTATAGAAATATTAACCTCCATAAAAGAAAAAAGATTTCTTTTCTTTTCAAGTAATAACCAATGTTCTTATAAAACACATTCTTTTCCTTTCATAAGATTAATGCATATATAAAACAAAACATATAAATTTTTCTGAGATCAAGTTCCACTTTTCATGTAAAGTATAAAGCGATGGAAATCAATACTTTTATGAACTTTCCTTTTAAAAAGAAGTCTATCACTAATTTTCCTTGCCTTATAGTACCCTTAAGTGTAAGGCCACAAAGTTGGTTTGCATTACTTACTCGTGCCTAGTTAACCTCTATATACCAATTGTTATAAAGTTGGTTTTGCATCGCTTACCTATAACGATGCTAGCATTATATATAAATCAGTGGTTACGGAGCTAGATCTGCATCGCTTACTCGTAACAATGCTAGCACAATATATACTCCACACGTGTAAAGGGCGACTCACAAACATACTGACAGGCACAACACCACCCATATTAGTGAAAAATGCCCCTCAAACACCGTCATGCATGTTAGGATGTACTCTGATCGATACAATCATATTTATATAGACATAATGGCATACCATAGGCTAAACCACAATTAATACATGAGCAAGCCTCATTTCAATACCAATTAAAAACTTATTCAAAGTCCATTTCTATGCCAATTCAAAGCATATGTAAATTTTAATTCAATGCCAATTCAAAGCATGTGTACATCTTAGTAGTTTCCAAGTGAATTCAAAATTCAATTAAATACTAAATCAAAGCATATGTAAATCTCATGAAGATTAATTTTTAAATTCAAGTAGTAGCACTAATGGAATTATTCATAAACATACTTTTCATAGTAAGGTAAAAACCATTTTTACAAAATCAATTCAAAGGTACACTCACTATTTGTCATTTATCGTTAGCCACCCTCACGTGTCTGGTGCTTTTCCTTTATTATCCTAAGTCTACCGTGACGAGAAAACTTTATTGTCTTATTCAGCTATAAGGGAGACACTTGAAGGGTTCCTAAAACCTGCCAAGTACATCCATAACTTACCACCTTGTTTTACAAATTTTATGACAAAAGGCTTAACCAAAATCTTAGCATTTTGTAAGATTAAATTTTTGTTTTCGTTTCATTTAACCATTGAACAACTTCTATGATTTATACATGTTCTCTTCTTTCTATTTAAATAACATATATAGTATATACCTACTGTTTGCCTTACATTGAGCCATCGAACTATGTACAAGATATATGCATTCCTCTCCATTTACCATGCTGTTTTTCTCTTCATTTAACCAAGCCTCATTTGTTTTTTAATTTTCACATATCAAACGTTCAAATTAGGTTTTGAAGTCTTCTAAAAATTTATTCCCCTATGTCTCTAGTTTTTATATTGTCAAAAATCATGCCATTTAAACTTGTAAATTATGAAAAATGTACCAAAAACCACAAGCTGCTTCAACACAAGGACAGTATCAGGTTACCATAATCAATCTCAATTTTCAATTTCATTCAGCTAGAATTAGTTCTAGGGATCTTCTATATATTTTTAGTAATATGTTTTAGGTTTCATTTACATTTGGAATCACCCAATTTGGAGTTCTGTAGACTAAGTTTTTGACAAAACACAGGACTATTCAAGGAAGCTGAGAACCCTAATACATAATTTCACTAAACATAGTTAGGAAAACTTACCATTTTCTTCAAATTATGCTCAAACATTCACGCAATTCATAAGTAAATCTATGTTTCCAGCTTAAACATTCACATGACCAGCTAAAGAGTATGACAAGAGTGGTTTAACATACCTAAAATTAGATGGTAACATGCTACCCATCCTTTCCCTGCATGTAGTTAGCATTGATGGAGGTGTTGTCCATAGTTAGAGGCTTAAACAACATGCATAAATTATTTCCTAAATGGAGATCTATACGTGATGGGAGCAATTGAAATTTGATAACATCAATTCTGGTCTATGGGAGATCTAAAACTTTGGTGAAATGAAGGTGGAGTAGCTCCTTCATCATCTTTATACATGCTACGTGTTGAAGAGGGTTGTCCACCAGTTGCAATGTTTACTTCCAATAGTTGTCCACTATTTTATTTCTCACCATCTTTGTTTATTAAACCACTAACTTGTTGTATCATCCATGGCAATTCTTATCTTCCATATATAACAAGTTTTTTTTTTAATTTTTGTCTCACCACAATGACACACGTCCACATCATACATTGGTCTCACATTTAATGAATTTTATGTCCTTCACATCTGCTCCTTCACAAACATGACAACATAAGATTTTCATATTCTTGTTCCAAAATAATGAGAACTTCTTCATGTATATGGCAGCTACCACTTAAGGTTCATTCGCATGTATATGTATTATTTCTTGTCTAAAATAATTAAATGGTTTAAGAAACATCTGTCCAATTTCGATAGAAATTTCATGTCCACTTAATAATATGTTACACCTAAACATATCAACATATAAGTTGGATCAATTTACTTTAAGTGTCCTTAACTATGACAGATTCTTATGTCCTTACATTTCAACCTAATAATGCTTCAAATTTACTCCACAATAAGTTAAAACAAGGTTAATCTTGATCTATAATAAATCTATCTGATTGAATTTATTTTTAGCCCATTTCCATACTAATCAAATCTAATATTTTTTTACTATCATTTAACTTTAATACTTGTCATTCAAGGTTGGGTTCTTAATTCACCTTTTAGCGAAAATAAAATTTACATTAGCCTGAAAACGTCATTCACACGAAATGAAATTTTATAGACACATGAAAAGAAAAGTTTAGGGTTTTATAGGGATAGTAAGGTGTGTCCCAAAATTGGTGATTCTCTAAAAAGCTACATTTGATGACTTTTATTTTCATGAATGTGTATAAGAGATACCCCTTTTTTTTCTTTGGAATGAATAAGATGACATACAGTTAATAAGTGGTGCTTTAGACCTTATATCAAGAATGAAAGTAACTTTGTCCCAATTTTGATGTTATTTTTATGTACTCCATGTCATGATACAAATATCAATTTTTAAATGTCTTTGTTTTTATATTAATTATTCCAATAAGAAAGATCACCTATCATTTTAAACTAAGGGAGTCCAAAATTTCAAAAGGCATTGAGTAGTTCTTCTTCACATTATCATTAGAGTGAAAATAGCAAAAATTTATTGTTTTGTTATGAGAAATCATGATAGTATTTGAGACTTCAATATTTTTTATTCACTTTCTTAGAGAGGCATAGTGAATTAGTTATATGGATTTGTTACTATCTTTAAAATTAATTGAGAATCATTTGCAACATCAATCGGAACTTGGGAGCTGATTTATTTTTTAGACTGACTACGATAGTACCACTAGCAAACAACTTTCAAATTTGTCTTTAGAGGAGCTCAAAACTTCGAGAAGTTGTTTTTTCTATCTCAAGTATATTCTATTTTGTTCTTAGTTATTTAATTACTTGAGTTATTTATTTATTTTTTGTCATTAAAAGATTGTCGAGAAAAATTCTTTGTTG
Organism: Erythroxylum areolatum; assembly: GCA_024520975.1. Classification (NCBI taxonomy): domain Eukaryota; kingdom Viridiplantae; phylum Streptophyta; class Magnoliopsida; order Malpighiales; family Erythroxylaceae; genus Erythroxylum; species Erythroxylum areolatum. The sequence continues at coordinate 41,365,200 of JANIJH010000002.1, read as the reverse complement.
AGGTTAACATGAGCGGATCGTGTTATTGGGTGTGAAATACTTTCATAGGTTGTGAGGACAAGGGATATTGTTGAGGGTTAAATAAGTCGACTTAGTAAGGCTTGTATAGAACTATTGTCGTTAGTGAAAGCATTAAGCTGGGTGAGGGCCTCGCAGATGTAGGCAAGGTGTGTCAAATTGCGTTGCTGAATTTTGGTATTGATTTATAATTGAGCATTTAATTTTTCTAATTTTTGATTATGTTAAAGACGACTGCGGTAAATCAGAGAGTTTGTGAAACCATTACAAATATATTTTTTCAATTAATATTGGAGTGGGTCACCAAATTAGAACTTGGTACAACAAGTTGGTGCAGATCCACATTTCGCAAATATGGCTAAAAAGGAATGTGCATCGATTACCAGGCCACTGCTATTGGATGGTCCCAATTATCCTGCATGGAAAGCACGCATGAGAGTCTTTATTCAGGCACAAGGAACAAAGGCATGGAACTCAGTGCTATATGGCTAGACACATCCAGTGATCACTAATGACAAGGCAGAAGTATTACTGAAAGACCCATTTGAGTGGACAAGAGCTAAAGAAAAGAGAGCCCTTGGAAATTTTCAAGTCATGCATGTCATCTTTAGTGCTTTTGATGAAGGTCGATGATATCAGTTTTTGAATTAACTAAAGAAGGGTGGGATACTTTACAAACTATACATGAGGGATCGAAATCTATAGTAGCCTCAAACTTCAGATGTTGGCTATGACATTTGAAGAGTTAAAGATGGATGATAGTGAAACCACTGGAGACTTCCATGAGAGATTGTATGATATAGTAAACCAAATACATCAACTCGGGAAGAAATACTCTAACTTGAAACTGGTAAAGAAGACGTTGAGATCACTATCTTTAAGATTCATCCCGAAAATTGCAACAATCGAGGAAGCTTATGAAATTAATGATTTGTCGTTGAAGAAGGTAATTAGAATTCTTACTAATTTTGAAATGAATCTATTAAGGGAAAAATAAGAACGGAGCAAGGATTGGCACTACAAGCTGAAGCTAAAAAAGGTATGAATGATGTAAAAGATGAATCTGACAAGAATGAGGATCTAGTTTTATTAACACAAAATTTCAGTAAGTGGCTAAAGAAAGTGAAAAATGACAAACCCTAGTTTAGGTAAAGCGGTAGGAGTTCACCAAACAACAACTTCAAACAACAAGCTAAAACTTAAAAGGGTGAAAGAAAAGTGAGATAATTCAATATCATAAGTGTTAAGGCTTCAGACATATGCAAGCGGAATGTGCTAACACCTTAAAAAAGAGAAAAAGGAAATCCTATACGAGCATTTAGAGTAAGAACGAATCTGAAAGTGAATATTGTAGTGAAGAAGAAGTTGTGAATAGTACTACATTGGTTGTTGTATAGAAAAAGTCTAGTTGCTTGCTTAACAACAACTAAGAAGGAAGTAATCAATGATGAAAACGTGAGTAAATAAAAAAATTTCCAGAAAAACACAGACAAATCAGCTCAAATTATAGCCTGAGATTATGACACTAATGACAGTGGCATAGATAACAAAAAGTAGAATATTTATAAAGCTTATGAATTAATGTATGCAAAATGGGTGCAAACATGTAAGAAGAATGAAAAGCTAAAGGAAGAAAATTTCTCTATGAAGAAAATTATTCGAGATTTAGAGAAGAAATTGATGTCTACATGGGACGAGCTTGGTGAAGCAAAATTGAAATTGGTCAGCAACGAAAAGGGATTGAGGATATTAAATGGTGGCATAGAAACGTTATAAAAGTTAATGAAAATCGATAAGATTAAAGGGGATCTTCAAGGAATTGATTATAAAAGTTAATGCTCTAAGGTGAATGATGACAAAATAATGTAACCAGATTTGTTCAAGAAGAAACCTCAAGTAAGAATCGGAGATTTATACCTACATGTCATTTTTATGGAGTTATCGGGCACATAAGGTTGAGATGTTATAAGTTACAACAAATATTGTTTCAAAGGAACCAAAACTAAAAATCCATACATTCCTCACAAAATTTCCGGCAGCAGCCCATTATGTCGAATCACACTTGGGTTAAAAAGAGTCAATTGCTAGCTCTCATAAATCCGAAGTCCATGAAGGCTATTTCATATAATGCTTGGTATTTTGACAGTAGATGTTCACATCATATGACAGGAGAAAAGAGTTACATATCCGATTATCAAAGTTGTGTGGATGGGCATGTGACCTTCGAAGATGGAAAGAAGGCTTCGATGACTTGTAGAGTGACATTATGCATGGATGGATTGCCACACCTTAAGAATGTGCTTCATGTCGATGGATTGAAAGCCAATTTGGTGAATATAAGCTAACTTTTTGATGATGGTTTATTGGTTAAATTTGCAACTGATAAATGTAGGGTATTAACCAAACAAGGAGAATGTCTTGTGAGCAGAAAAAGATCAACAAATAATTGCTATATGTTACAGGTCATGACTACCTTTAAATCAGCCTCATATGACAATAATATAGATCTATGGCATCGAAAGCTTGGGCACATCAACTTTGAGCTTATTAGCAAGTTAAAGAAATTGGAAGTTGTGAAAGGTTTGCCCACAATAAAAAAGAAGATAAATCGATATGTAGTGCATGTCAAATGGCTAAGCAAATGAGAGTACCACATAAAAAGGTTAGACACATTACTTCCTTATACATGAATTAATTCACATGGATTTAGTTAGTCCAACACAACATGATAACATTGGTGGGATGAGATATTTTTTAACTTGTGTTGATGATTATTCTAGATACACTTGGGTATCATTTTGAAAGAAAAATTAGACACTTTTAAGGCTTTTAGAAGCCTATGTATGTAGGTCATGAATCTAAAAAATATGGCAGTGTTGAGAATTCAATCAGATCACATAAGGGAATTTGAAAATTGCAAGCTTCAGTGATTTTTGTGATGATTATGGCATCATATAAGAATTTTTAGCACCTAAAACTCCACAACAAAATGGAGTTGTCGAGAGGAAGAATAGAACCTTTCAAGAAATGGCCAAATCTATGTTGAATGGAAGAAAGATGTCTATGCGATTTTAGGCCAAAGCAGTTAACACAACATGCTACATATGTAAAATAGTTTATCTTAGAAGCATTTTGAGCAAGACATCGTATGAACTTTGGAAGGGAAAGAAACTAGATCTAAGTTATTTTCATATTTTTAATAGTAAATGCTATATTCTTAGAGATCGAGAACAACTCGAAAAATTGGAGAGCAAGAGTGATGAAGGGATCTTCATTAGTTATTCAACTCAAAGTAAAGCATACTAAGTGTTCAATCAAAGAACCAAGAAAGTGTTAAAGTCCATAAACATTGTGATGGATGATTTGTATCTATTAAAGGGTCAAGTAGCAGAAGAAACTTCACAAAACCAGCCTTGCGAACCAGCTCAAACAATCAATGATACAAGAACCAAAAATTGCTCAGATCTATAATTAGTTGATGCTAGTGAAGTAACTACGTAAACAGAAGAATTGTCAGTTGCTTCGAATGATGAATCCACTAAAAAACTTGATGCAAAAAAGTTCCTTTAAATATTCAAAACTCGAGAGAAGCTTATTTGAACCTTGATCTTCCCTCACGATTTGGAAAAAGTCATCCAGTAGAGAACGTTATTAGAGATGTCAATGAGAAAAGAAAAACAAGAGAAAGAAAAGGAGTGGATTACCGAGAACTCGTAGGATACGTGTGCTACACCTCTTCATTTGAGCCTCAAAATGTTAAAGAAGCCTTACAAGATGAGTTCTAGACAACAACTATGTAAGAATCATTGACTCAATTTGCACGAAATGATGTGTGAGAGTTAGTGCCAAGACCATCGAATGTGAATGTGATTGGAACAAAATGGGTGTTTCATAATAAAATAGATGAAAAGGGAAATGTAACTAGAAATAAAGCAGGGTTAGTGGCTCAAGGCTATTCTCAAATTGAAGGAATAGACTTTGATGAAACCTTTGCACCAGTGCCATGACTTGAGTCTATTGGACTACTGTTAGGTATAGCGTGTGTGAAAGGCTTCAAGCTCTATCAGACGGACATAAAAATGAGGTTTTGAATGGGTTTATACAGGAAGAGGTATATGTTGAGCAGTCGAAAGGATTTATCGATTTAGCCCATGTAGATGATGTATGAATTCGAGATGAGGATGGTAGGTTAGTTGAACTTCTTTTTAGGTTTGCAAATCAAGCAAGTGAATGATGGAATTTTTGCATCGCAAACTAAATATGCGAAGAATTTAATAAAGAAGTTTGGGCTTAAGAATGCTAAGCATGCGAGAACCCCTATAACTGTCTCCAAGAAGTTAAACAGAGATGAGAATGGAAAAAATGTTGATGTTAGCCTCTATCGAAGCATTATTAGGAGCCTATTGTATTTAACTACAAATGGACCTGATATTTGTTATAACATCACAGTATGTGCTCGCTATCAAGCCAACCTAAAGGAGACACACTTGATAGCTGTAAAGAGGATTATCAAGTATGTGAGTGGTACATCCGAATATGAAATTTGGTATAAATATGACTCTACGTCTTATCTAGTCAGGTATAGTGATACGGATTGGATTGGAAATTTAGACGATCAGAATAACACTTCATATGGTTGTTTCTTCCTAGGTAATAACCTGATTTCATGGTATAGTAAAAAGAAAATTTTGATTTCACTATCAACCGCAGAAGCAGAATATGTTGCTGTAGGTAGTTGTTGTTCACAACTTTTTTAGATGAAATAGATGTTGGAAGATTATGGAATTGATCAGGATGTGTTGACAATCCTGTGTGATAACAAGAGTGCTATAGACATCTCAAAGAATCTGATTCATCATTTAAGAACAAAACACATTGATTTGAAGTACCACTTTATTCGAGAGTTGGTGGAGAAAAAAATAGCCGCCTTATCATATGTCACTACTGAAAAACAACTAGTGGACATTTTTACGAAACCTCTTGATGTATTCAGGTTTTAACTTTTTCAAGGGGGTTTGGGACTTTATGCTTTAAATATTTGATGTATTATTTATTTAAAAAAACAAGTGTTAATTTAAAAGGGATCAAAATCCTTAACTTGTTTATTTCCCCTTCTGTTGTCACTGCACCTACTACTACTTCACCTCTTTCTCAGTCTGCACTCAAGCTTCTAGTTTGTACTTTGGCCTATCCACCGAAGATCAATTTAAGATTCAACATTCCCATCAGTGTGGGCGTCATCTCTCTCTGGTGTATCTCTCTCTACATCGGCAATACCCATCTCCATTTGGTTGGGTTTCTAATTTTTGACATTAAAATGTGCAAGACAAAGGAGAAATCTTCCTCTTTAGTGGTGGAGAAACTATCAGTGGCACCCACTCGTCGTTTAAACTGTCTCCTACTGAACTCAACGCCTGGAAGAAAATTGACCGGGCTGAGTTATCTTCTGCCACCCCTATTGAAATTCCTGACACCACCTTAGTTAGGGATAAACCATCGAAATGCGATGATATTATGCAAGTGCTACTTTCAATGGTCAAAGACTCTTCATCTGACTCCAACAAGGTTCCCACTATAGAGGCTCCACTGACTGCTTCTCCTACTATTCCTCAGAAATAGACAAAGTAGCTAGCTAAGAAAATAGTTTGCCCACCTCGGAGAATTTCTTCTGGTCGAATGACAATGGATAATGCAATATTATTTAAGTTTTACACTTCTAAAGCTGCGCAAAAATGGGATACTTTCAGTGATATTGAGTTAGTTCTTAACCACCCAATGAATTTAAATGAATTTCATCAACATCGATTGGATATTTTGTTATCGGAGAGAAATTTATTGCAAGCTATGTTGCTACTGCAACACTCTTATTCTGAATTGGCAAAGAAATTTTACTGTAATTTAACCAGTAATATATTGATTGATACTGCATTGAGCTATAAATTAGTGTATGTGTGGGATTAGCTGGTACAATTTGTCGTTGATAGATTAAATGTTTTTATGGGGTTTGATAATCTGATTGGAGACTAATTTTATTACGATGATTAGACTATTTCGAATGATTTGATTGCCACTGTGTTAACTGAAGGCAAATTAACTGCTTAGTCATTCAGTTCGGTGTTGCGTGCTTTTATGTTGACACAAAAATATTTTGTGATTTATAAGTTAGTTTTAGCTAATTGGATGCCTGGTATGCATCTTGCTTCAATTTATCTAGTGCAAGCTAAATTAATCTATGCAATTGGTACTGGGGTGAATGTTAATCTGGGATGACTCATAATTAAAGCTATGCTAGCTGTTGGGGGTAAATCGCACTCCTTGCTATATTTTCTATTCTTGATTACTCAATTTTTATATGCCAATGGAGTCCCTCAGTTGGAGTCAAGTGTCCTTAAACCAATCACCTTGATGAATATTTCCCCAACAATTTTCAAGCAACCACGAGTAGTGGACTTCCCCTACACCTCACTTATCCCTTCGGATGCCTCGGACACTTTCTCTATCAATCCTCATGCAACTTTTTTCACTGAAATTGAGAGGATTGAAGGCATTTTTCAAATGGGTCATGACACTCTTTGTCAACTGAAGCAACAGGTTCTTCGATTGTCTTATGCCTCTTGGCCGCTCTTTTTGGCATCCTTTGTCCTAAAAGAGGAGAAGACTTGGGTCTGTGTTGGTTGCTACATTGTCTTTTATATTTTGATTATTTTGGGATGATTGTTAATCTTGGATGCTATTGTTTATGCTTGGACTTTAGATTGAGGGGGAGTCTTTGTCATATGAATTGTAAATTTGATATTTATATGTCCAATTATGTTATTTAAGGAGAGTTTCATATTTGTGACAAACAATGCCAAAAAGGGGGAGGTTGTTAAAATATATGATATATTTCATTATTTATTTTTAGCATTTTTGATAATTGGACCTATAAGATAACTAGATTTGTTTGGGTAATGCTAGTTGGACCATGGCTTAAAAATTGTCATTTTGGTGTGACTAAACGATAATCTTGTTTGACTTGGATTCTTAAATCAAAACGCTATCTTCGATAATGTTTGATATGTGATAGAGTTTAATTTTGTGAAGAAGTGTGTTTTGGATTACGTAACTGAGGGCTGAAGGGGCATTGTGTAAAAAGTTACATTTGTGTGCGTGTGCTCTCTAACTACGTTTTTTTTGCTACACAATTTATGGGCTTACAACTATGAGCGTGATTGTTCGTTGTTTTCAAATGGATGGAAGAGTTGATGTACTAATTTCACGTTGATGAGTATTCCATCCTAATACTGTGGTTTCTGTTAATTGATTGGTTATGTGGGCGTGAAATCTTGTAGTGTGGTTCACAGTTAGGTGATTCTCTTGTGTGAGTGACTTCTGTCAAGGGTTGGAATGTTGGAATCCGAATTTTTAGTGAAAATTAGAAATACTCAAAAGTGAATGAGATGATTGAAATGGAGTTGAAAAGCAAGAAATAAAGAGAAAAAGTGTGAAAATTTGAAGAATTAAGAAAAGTTTGACTTTTTAGTCATAGAGAGTTGACTTTTTGATTTAGGCAAAATTTGAGAAAATGATCTTCATGAAACTTATAGCTTATGTTAAGAACTTTTTGTCGCCATAAAGTATGATATTTTTCAATATCGGGATTGAAAGTTATGAGTTTCCGAAGATAAGGTTATTTTGCTTTGTTTTTTAATAATGCTATTAAGGGTAAGTTTGTGTGTATTGCTTTGAAGCCAATTTCAGTATTGATGTTGTTTGAATTGGAATAAATGGTCTACATAAAAGTCATAGAAGATTCTCCGAGCTTTTTAATGATGTATCATCTGTTATTTGTGGATGTGAGAATTGAAATATATGAAATTGTAAAGTTTGGATGTGCTTTAGGATGACACAGGTTTGGCAGAATCTTTGACTGAAAAATTGACTCCCTTATGGGTCAAATTGATTTTTCTATCCTTCATGAAAGTTGTAAGTTTCTTTTTGATCTTTGCATTGATATAAACTATGACATTTTTGGACTTTGGAGTTGAAAGATAAAATTTTTCAAATTTGAATTATTGCTTAGGGACTTATTAAATTGGACAGAATCTTTGATGAGAAATTTGATCACATTAGAGACTGAATTAGTTTTCGAGTTCCTCATGGAAGTTGTAGAGCTTCCTACGAGCTTTCTAGTGGTACCAAATACGTTTAATTTAGAGTTCTGGAACAAGAGTTATGAATTTAGGAAAATTTCTGTTATATATATGTATTTAGTTTTAAAGAAAAAAAATTGAAACAGGAACAGGCGAGGACTGACCTCGCCCTCGCGAGGTCTCGTGAGGGCGAGCGTTATGACTCGCCCTCGCGAGGTCTCGTGAGGGCGAGCGTCATGACTCACCTCGTGAGGGCGATCGTCATGACTCGCCCTCGCGATTGTGAGTGCGACGGCCCGAGAGGGCGAGCCGGGCCGTCCTCCAATCCGACGCTGTTTTCCCTCCCCGCTGTGACGTCGTTTGATTTCTTCTATTTTTGTCATTTTCCTTCCTAATCTGACCCTTGTTCAATCTTTTGCTTATATCTTTTCCGTCCGACATCCGATTAACTTGGTTTTCGAAGCGTTGAATTTATAAGACAATTATCTACATCATCAGGAGAAATTTGTGAATTTTTGATATTAAATTGAATGAGATTGATTTAATCAAAGTGAGTTAGATAATTTTCTGAACATGGTTCAGTCTTTTACGAAATTCGGGAACTGTGGAGATCCGATTGAACTAATTCTTAAGGCAAAATAAAATAGAGACATGGGGCTACAAGGCATATGAAGAAAATGAATTTTAATTTAGCCCCTAAGATTGTCAATTTCTGACTTGAAGTTCATATTAGTGTTCAGTCTTGGATTAGTAAGATCTGAAGGTATTTTGGACATAA
>JANIJH010000002.1:41341114-41353443 GCA_024520975.1 Erythroxylum areolatum | reverse complement strand
CCTCTTACCACTTGAGCTATAGCTCAAGTGGTAAGAGGCGTGGGTCATGCACCCAACAAAATCCTGAGGTCTTAGGTTCAACTCCCGAATTTTCCAAGCGGATGAAGTAAGGAGGCCTAGGAGACCAAAGGGGACAAAACCTCAATGATGCGGGCCCACCCAAACCAGATAATTTCATCTTATTTTTTATACATAAGTAATTGTTGTTTTATATAAGAGAAATCTTATGTATTTTTCAATTAATTCTTAAATTTTTTAAAATTATAATTCTGACTAATATTTAACCAATATTTTAGATACCTACCGATACCGATTAGTATCAATCAAACGAGTCGGTATTAATTAGTACCAAATTTTAGTACAAAATTGTTTATTATTTTTTATTGATACTGTGAGATACGTTATTAAGAGCAATTGCACTTGGAGAAGTCATAATATGTATGATGTATTAATTTGTTTTCTCTTTACCGAATAGACGCAGTGGATATTTAATTGTAATACTTTTTTTTATAAATAGTTACGAAAATTTGAACATATTATTTCACCTTAAATTATGTAAACATTAAATAATTAATAAAATATTCAATCAAGTATATTTAATCAAATATGGAAAAAATATTCATACAAAATATAAACTTAAAATTAAGTCAAATATTCATACAAAGCACAAACTTAAATTGTTCAAAATATGGAATAGTGCTTAATATAAAAGTGCCAAATCAATAAGAATTTGATATGCAATAATATGAATATATAACTAAAGCGACGTAATCCAATCCAGCTTCCTTGTTTGTGTCATCTTCAAAAAAATATCCCTATAAAATGGAGAACCATGTAAAGCCTTCACAGTTTTTCCATATTGCACACCGTCAACACCTAATTCATCTAAAGAATTCAGACATTCCATCATTATGTTAGACTCTTGAGATTTATTCTCTGGAGTGAATGATGTTTCACTCAATTTTTTATCAAGTAAATCATTCTTTCTTTTTGATTGTTCACTAAGTATAAGTAAGGCTTTTTCTACAATATTAGAATCTGTCTTCTTTGCCTTATTGTTCTTAGGAGACTTCTTTCTCTTAGAAGTAGAACTTTTATCTTGATCTTCTTTTCTATTATACGAGTAATCTTCATCAATATAATTTCCATGTTCCTCTTCTATACTATTTGATGGAGATTTAGTTTATGGATATGCATGCACACTAGTTGCAATAGTTTCTCCAAAAATATGACATAAGTCTAAAAATTCCTTACATCCTTTTTCTTGAATTTGTAAGGCATTTTATGCACCTATAATGATGAAAAAGACAAATGAGAATGAATATTATATAATATGATATATTAATAAAATAAAAGACATATTTGACCTTAAATAGATTTTCCCAACATTCATTTGTAACATTAACTTCACCAGTAAAAGAGTTATAATCGATTCCTGTTTCTTTGAGTAAGTTCTTAAAATTCTTCAATCTAGCCTTTAATCTATTATATTTATTCTTCAATTGAATATTAGTATACTCCTTACTGATTTTTTTTTTGAAGCCCTGCTTTAATATTCTTCTAACCAGATTTGAAAAAGGTAGTAGTTGTTCGATTTTCTTTCTTTACTTCTTCAACCATCAAGGAGATTAAATACATCACTATAGTATCATTCCATACCCCATCTTTTTCATTTACTTCCATACAATCATTGTAATCATTCATATTGTTCAAGCCTTCCATCTCTAAATATAAGTGACATCAATCACAATAATTTTTACAAAGTATTAAATGATAAATATAGTTTAAAATAAACATGTGGCAATCATAATAATTTCTAAAAAATATTTGGTGTCTAAACTTGTACACAAATTAAATTTTCACTATATGTGAAAACCTAGTAACAAAACTACTACAATAAATCATTTGCACATTCCTTTATTTTAGCTTAAGCTTAAAGTAATAAGCTACTTCATCAAGATTCACAAGCAAATTTAACTAATGTACAAATGCATTTAATGTTTCAGTTCCCTATGGTTATAAGCAATAATAAGCTATGTGAAGATAAGAATAGGCTTCATAATAAATGACGTTATTACGTGGAGACAAGAATAAGATTCACAATAAATGACGTGAAGAACTCACGTTCAAATGCATTTAATGTTTCGATTCTCCACACTTATAAGGAACGATAGCTATTACATGAAGACAAATGAAACACGTCTAAATGTTATCAAGTGCAACAAGTATATAGGCAACACCATTTGGCTATCATATCCAATAATCAATAGTGTTAATGTGTCATAGGCGAGCATGGACACGAGTGCAATAGTAAGATTATAGTAGGAAAGATATAGATTTTAGGCCGATGTATAAAATAGACAAGTAGAATACAAGGACTGCTTGAGATAAGATAAAAAGTTAAAAACATATAATAAAGTGCCATAAGGATTCCAACAAATATTGTTAACCCCAATGTAGAACCTAACCGCATAAAAGGCACATTCTGTAAATAGAAGGCTACACACAACACTCGTCTTGAAGAATTTAATACGCCATACAACAGATACTGTTGAAGTTAGATAACCGACACATATAACAAATACAAGAATCAACAGTACTTTCAATTAATGCATAAATTCCAAGAAAACGAAAAGGGAAAATACATATTTTACACGCACATAAAAAGTAACAGTAACAAAGTGGACAAAAACAAGTCGCGATCCACAATTTCCAATACACATTCTAAAAAAGGAAACTTTAGATACCAAAATCCCAAATCCCAATAAAATCCAATTTGAATATAGCATAACAAGAAAAAACACAAATGGGAAATAACAGTTCCTAGTTTAAAAGTCCATGCAAATTGAAGGTGTGAGTATGGAATGGGGATGAATACGAACGACGTAGCACTGATAGAACTTGCGCTTAAAGTGGTCGACGACTTCGGAGTGAGAGGCCATGTGAGGAGGGATGAGAATGTTGGACCAGTACTCTGCCCAACGTGCGTCATTCTTGTAATCGTACACCGTTCTCGTAATCGTACGCCACCGCATCGATTCTCTTCACTTTTTACGCTTATTCTCTCTTGTCACCCATCGTCGCCACCAAAGTTATCTTCTTTGCTTTTTTTTTTCTCTATAAATGAATGAAAACGAGAGAAACAAGGTATCTTTTGATTCCTCATATTGTCTGGACAAAGCACCAATATAGTAAACAGTAAATCATTAAATCACAACTTGCTAAACACCCAATAAGCTGATAGCCAATAGATCCACAGGAAAGAGCGTAATTTCCTGAAATCTTATTAATTTTGTTCCCCAAAAAAACACAACAAACTTGACAGTGAACCAAGAAACTAACCTTAACTGGGTGGACCAGACACAAATCCAAGTCGAACTAGGTTAAATGTAGAACCTCAACCTTCAAGAAATTAAATGGGATAAAACCCATAAAACCAAAAGTCAAGAATGTGAGAGGGAAGGTAGGAAGAGCAGAGAGACATACAGGTGTACAAAAACAAACTAGATCTTCATTGCCTTTGAGGCTCAACCAATAACAATGCTAATGACCCTCCTCCACCTCCTCTTCTCTGACCACCATCAGAAACAGCGGTGGCTCCGACCTACTGTCTCTGTCAGTGAACCATCTGTTGAATTTTCGCTACCTTAAACCAATCCAACCTAGCCTTAGTAGATCAAGACAAGAGATGCTCTAACAAGGGATATTCTCTAGAGCAAGTCAAGTTCGAGTAAGCAAATAACACGGGGTATTCTCTAGAGCAAGTCAAGTTTGAGTAAGCAGGGTGTAAAGGTGTTTACTTTTGCTTTTGAAAATTCATAGAGGGCAAAACGGCAATAACCCATGCTCCATGCTCTACATGAGATATGCGCTACTGGTTTGTCTCTAATGTCAAAGACTTCATGCTCCATGCAAATAAACGAATAAAAGGAGAGAATGCTTTGACTAGGGTCCTGTATGGTCAGCACAATGACTGTTTGTACCATTACCATGAGTCGTTGTATTAGCAACACTCGCTGGTGGATAGCTACAATTCCTCCACAGGTACCAAAACACAGACAAGCAAAGCAACCAGAGAAATCGTAGAAACAATTAATAACAAGTAATGCTATAGTAACATGCATGGGTACTGTAGCATAATTAAAAATAAATCCTTTCATTCCTTCGTGTTGTATTCTATAAAGACGAAATCTTCTAAAGGACAAAAACGTAAGTAACGTGGCAGATACGTGAAGAAATCGCATAAACAAATAAAATGAATAACAAGTAGATACGAAAGCACACGCAAACAACAAATACGTGGAGAAATCGTACAAACAGAATAATAGAGATATAGTATAGTAATAAGCAACAGAAACAAACACAAACCTAAATTAATCGCCAGAAAAATCGCAGCAAGGACTTGAAGATGCTAAAGTTAGCACAGAGAGAAAATTTGTTTTCATGAAAAAACTGTTTTAGAATACACAAAAACCTATTATGAAATATTAGGGAAACATATTTTTCTATTTTTGTGAAACAGTTGTGGTTTTTTATTTTTGAAAATAGCATAATACAACAATAATGAACCAAATGTGTTTTAAGAGGAAGTTTCATTTTTTTTATAAAAACCACAATAAGAAATGAAAAAAAATGAAAACAAACACCCCTTAATGTGTTAAGGTTTTGATTTGGAATGTGGTGTCAAAGGGGAGCCCAAGCCCAATGTGAAAGTTTACATTTGAGGAGGAGATTATTAGGATTTCAAATTTGATTGAGAATCACACATTGTAAAAAAGATGGAACTAGTGAAGGACATATAAGTGGAAAAGACCCATAAAACTAATGCTTTAAGGTTTTACGTTAGAGTATGGTGTCAAAGCTCACGAGCATGTTCCCTTACTAGGTTTATGATGAACATCTCCCATAAAAGTGGACTCATCAGACTCACTAGGCATATATGCATGCTCAAGACCATATATTCTTTCCATGTAGGACAGACTCCCACTACAAGAAAAATGGGATTTAGTGACGAAATTTACAGTTGGAATTGGAAGGTTTTCCATTGATAAGATAAGTTAACGATAGAATTTACCAACGGAGTAAGTCATTGAAGAAACGACCGTAGGTAATAATTAGCGATGAACTACAGATTTTCTATCACTAATTTACCGACAGACATATTATGTTCCATCACTGATAGTAATATTGTCCTATCGGTGAATTTAACGACGAACAATGCTTCTTTGTTGGTAAATTTACTGCCAAATTTGGTATATTCATCGGTAAATTTACCGACAGTTATACCAAATTCGTCGGTAAATTCACGATTAATTATACCGATGGAACTTAGTAATTTGTCATTAAATTCGCTACATTTTACTGACGGATTTTGGCCTTCCGTAAGTAAATTTACTGATATTGTTTTTTATTTTTCCCTCCATTTAATTTTATTTGATAATCTTAGGATTGGTGTATAATTTATACAGTTATCAATTATCTATTGATAATATTTTGATTTGTTTCTACATTTAATCTATTAAAATAAAAAGTTGATTGATGATATAAAGTAAAAATTATCTTAATTGATAATAAAAAATTATTTCTACAATAATAAGTATTTAATTCATATAAAATGACTACGACTACGCTATTCATTTGGTGAATGCATATGCTCTGAATGTTGCAATGGGGTGCTGCCCTTTTCCTTCAACTCATACATCTCATTACGGAGCTAGGCTATGTACTTTATCGACTGTTGCAACTGAGTTGCCAGTGCTTATACTGTGCTCCAAAGCTCATGGATTTCATCGAATGCAGACCACCTACTAGATGTTGTTGTTCTAGATGTGGAGGATTGCGAATAATATGTGTTTGCAAATGAACCTAAGCTAAAGATCATTCCCCAACATCCCTACCACCGATTGTATGAAGATAGGTTTGACTCTTATCAACGTCTTCAGACTACTGAGACTGTCATTGAATGCTTTCGTGTATTTGATCCTGTCAGAAGGCAATGTTTATGTTAATGAGTGATAATTATTAAGCATAAATTTCACATACATTTAGTTCTCTACATCGGATGTTGACGAAGGTCACATCGTCATGCTTCTCAATGTGAGTGTGCAAAAAGAGCTGATGGGGTATAGGCTTCATGTCCATAGACTTTTCCTGCATTATAATAAAATGTTATAAGTGAACTACAATTTACAAAAAATTTGACAAAATTTTCTCTATTTTTATGATATTTACCCTCTGTTGAACAAAGAAACTAACTCAACAACACACTCATATATGACACTAGGCATTTATAACATTACCATTCTCCATACTACACATATTTTCATTCCAAAATTTACACATCAAATTAAATTGAAATACATCAAAGTAAAAAAAATCAGAATATAAGTGTAAAGTGTAAATACTTATAAGCCTCTTTGCATGCACGTGGTGGGTAATAGATCCTCCAGTGTGTACGAAAAGACTCTCTGCCCCTGGTCCTCCACGTCTGTTGGTAGATTTACTCTCTGAAATGAACATTGCCTTAGGTGATGTCATATTGTTGCTAACGATCCATATTTCTTTATAAATATAAGGAAGTCATATACCAGTCTTGTGTATCGCACCAACAAAGTCTCTATTCTCTCCTTTACTTTATAAATAACCGCGTCAAGTTCAGAATCTCAAAAAAATTCTTTCTAAAAAAGGGGAAAACATAAGATAAGTACTTATAACCTACAATATGTATCTAATTAATGTATAAAATTTAATTTAAAATGAAAAAAAAATATTTTTTTACCTCAAACTCCTGATAATAAAAATCCTTTATCGCTTGAGAGATATTCTTCCATATATAACCCTCAAAATCAATCTTCTCCTTGATTTTAGATGTCATGTTTCTTGAGCAAGGTCCAGATGGAATCAACCTAATATAAAAACAATTTTATATCATTTTTAAATTTAAACCAATAACTTAATTATAAATATATGGTGTTTCATGTATTTTCAATTACAGCACTGTTTGCATAATAAACCTGCGCTGCTTTCTCATAACATAAGACTCATGTAAATTCATCTTTTTAGCCACAACTCCATCCAACAATACTTTTTTTTACTCAAAATCTCAAGTCTTTACTAACTTATGCGACTCAATCTACAATGCCACAACTTTGTACTACCATTATTCTCCCTTAATTATTAAGGTGTAATCACCAATTCTAGAACTATCCTACTTAATAAGAGATACATTTTATGGTATAATTTTCCTTTCATTATAGTTATGACGCCCTTTATCACTTTTAACTGCTTATAACTTAATTGATAGTAATGCTCAATCTGGCAAGAGATGAAACTCCTGCAATAGTAGTGGGTGCACTAGCAATTAGAGGAAGAAAACTTTGTTTTGGCAGTAGTAGGTAGGTTAGCCATGGAAGAGAGAGAAGGGCAAATTTAATGATTAATTTTCTTATTTTATTTTATATATTTAATATTATTGTATTAATTTAACATACAATATAAATTTATTTTGTGAATAATCTATAATATAATAATAAAATTTTAAGTATTATATAATCATAGTAATAAATATGAAATTAAGTAACATTAACGATATAATTTAATAAAAGAATTGATTTTTAAGGGTCTCTCATATAAATTATGAAACAATTGAAGGCTGATCCTACCTTTATTAATTGAATTCAACTGATCCTCAACTATAAATTTTGATATTCCATGTTAGATTTTTTTCGTTTATAGGTCTCAATTTTCTTTTTGTACTTTAGCATTTTAATTAAGTGTTTTCTTAATTTTTAAATACCAATTTTTATTTAGATTCATATATGTAGTCTAGATTCATTCTCCACCTTTTGAAGGATTCAAAACATGAGAAATTCCCAACTTATAGTCTTGTACAGGTTCTTATTACAACAGCTTGTCTGTTGACATTTTTGATGAGTAGTGAAGAATTAACCTAACAAAACTTCTACTGCTTAAGAAGTAGAGTCCAATAACAAAGCTCTAAAACATACTAAACACATCATTTGCTCTTTTAGTATATAAGAATCTTACATTTGTGCTTCAAAAGTGTAATGAACAAAAACACTTCCCACAACCCTCAACAAGAGGGGAAAAAAAGAACAACAAAAGAACAGTCACCGGTTCAGAAAGAAGAATGTAATAAATGACCATGGATCCAAAGAATTAGGAATTTCAACCAAATTAAGATACAAAATTCACAAGATATTTAGACTTTTAAAACAAGGAGAAAACCATTAAAGAGACCACTAAGAACTTTCGTCGAACACTTCACAGGCACGACAGATTCATCCTAAATAACCTAAGCAAATCTTGTCTTTTTCCTTTCTCAACGTTTTCCAGAACACTGCAAACACAAATACACCACATAGAATCGAAACAAATGCAAAAACACCCCAAAAACTCCTAGGTTTATACAACGTTTGAACATATATACCAACACTATGTATATAAAAAATCACAGGGAACAAATGTTGAATGACTTACCTCAGTCGAAGGACACAAGGATACTGGTCAAAGACGACAAATGCACACAAATGCCAGCAAGGAGAAGAGAAATCAACGATAGTCACACGGGCAAGAGGAAAATGCTCGAAAGATGACAATGCAAGGGAGAGGGAGGGGGCTTTAGGTAGGTTAAATGTGTAGGAAAACACATCAAATGTTGTCATTTTTGTTTTATTAAAAACGTTGAAGCAAAAGCAAACGATAAAATTTACCCTAAAATTTATCGATAGAAATGTTTTCCATTGGTAAACCCAAAATTTATTTATTCCGCTGAGCATTCTCGTATTCATTACTGACAGGAATTTTCTTCTCTCGCTATATTTTGTGAGAAAAATTGTAGGGATAATTTCCCTCCTTATTTACCAATGGATATTTTTCCCATTGCAAAATGAAAGTTTCTTACAATTTTACTAACGGAAAATCATTTTCTGTCAGTAATTTGCTATGTTTTCATTTTCGTTGGTAATTTTTTATCACTAATTATTAATTTTCTTATAGTGTCCCACTTATATTTCAACACACCTTCTCATGTGTGAGCTAATTTAAGGCCAACATGTGACATAATCTATCGTGTCGAGGTGGTGATGACTAACTCAATAGTAACATGCTTTAACATTACAAGAAATGTATACAATCCGTGACATTTTATTGATAAAATGTCACAAATTTTGAAGAATTTTCATGACGTTTAAAACATCACAAAAGTTCAAATTTTCCTGAAACGTTGCGAATCTGTAAAACATTTTACGACGTTTTATCAATAAAACATCGCAAAATTGAAACCGAAACATTTTATGGAAGAAAACATCGCAGAAGGGTTACTTAAAAGGTTCTACTTCAGCAGCAAAACGACGTCGTTTGGTTTAAAACCAAATGAAGTTGTTTTGGTTTTCTTAAAACCTCTAACTGATTCCCCTTCCCCCTACCTATGCGCAGTTTCCTTCGGTCTTCCTCCTTCAGATCTCCGTCGTCTGTCGTCTGCATATTCTCTGTTGAGCTGCTGCATCGCCGGCCATTGTCTTCGTCTTCTCTGGCTTATTTTGTTAGGGTATTTTCGTCTTCTCTCTATCTTTTCAGTTTATAAGTGTGGTATAAGAAAGACGGATGTTTTCCCCCCCAAGTCTTTTAATACTTCAAATATTTTTTATTTAAAAGACATTAAAGATAACGACATTGCATCGTTTGCTTTTGAAATGTTGACATTTCAAACATTTGTCGTTTTACCTGAAATGTTGAGGGAGCTTATGTGACAAGCTAGACCAACAACAACATTGCGTCGTTTGCTTCTTTCTTTCTTTTTTCTGATAATTCTATGGACGCTTTGGTGAAGGATTAAGGACTAGATAGAAATTAGAAAATTTAGAATTATGTATTTATAATCATGTAAATAAAATTTTGCAGGAAGGGTCAATGTAGCCTCATAACGTAGATTATTTGATGTCTTTTAAATGTTGAGTTTAATTTATAAGGAATTAGACTTCTGTCCTCTCTCTCTCAGAAATTTTGGTATTGAATTTCACTTTTTGTTCCTACTGGTGTTGAGTTTTTTCTCGAGCATAAGAAGTGGATTTACGCTTCACATAACTAATGAGGACTACAACTTAAACTAAACCAAAGTTCCAGCAATTTTGTGAAAACTTCATCTTATTCATAATTTGGATGCTCAGTTAGATAGAAAAAGTTCCTCATCTATTTTTTATGTATTCTCTAAGTAATTTAGTTCATTTCTAACTTTTCTAAATGTTAATCAAGTTGATATAATCATTAGAACTAAAAGTTTGTTGTTTGGTTATAAATTAGAGGAGTTAGTTTGTACCTATGTATTGTTATAACAACAAAAATATTTTTGATTTGCAGGTTACTTTTGCTTGTTTATTTTGGTAAAACCATAGAGGTATGGGATGGCCTACACAAGTTTCAAACTTTCTCCTATGTATATATGCATTTTTATGTGATAAAAAGTTAATTTTTTGACCCATATACCGGAGTTCTGTTAAATTGTTCTTCCTCTGCTATGTTTGCTCTATTCTATTGTGTTTCCACTTCCATTTCCAACCATATAACTCTAAATATAATATGTGATAATTCTAAACAAGAAAACTTGTTATTGTTAATTAATACATTTTTATTAGAAAATGAAGATTGATTAATGTTGTGGGCACAAGCTGTGAAGTGGGCTTTAGAAGCATATTCAATAATTATTTGCACGAAATATTTGATTTAATGACACTAGTCCAGAGGACCCTTACTTCAAGACTGTTTCTATAGTACTAATTTCATCTTCCATTTTATTGTTAAATAAATGTGGACAAAGATTGCTTTGAGTGGTTAAAATGGTCACCAACCCACAAGACTGTATCTTTTAGTAGGCATTTCTGTTGGCTATTTTTCTTCATTTGCCCCATTTTTCCTGAAAGCGCCCCTTTACAAATTTCAATCCTAACTAGAACTTAAACATACTCTAATTAGCATCATCTCAATTTTTGTTTTCCTACCTTTCAGCTTCTAGAAACCACATCCGACAAAATTCCTGCATAAGCATTCTACTCTTTCTTAACTTGTATGTATGAAGTCATAGTTCCTGTATACTTCTTTACATGTATGCATCAATAGTAGTTGCTAAGATGTATACTCTGTTATTTTTATTATAGAGAGAGAGACTTGACTTCTTTAGTTAGGATAGAAATGTGTGTTGCGTTTTACTTTTAATCTTGCACAAAAAGTTGTACATGAAAAATTTTGAGAAATATACCTCACGTGATGAAAATATTTAATCCAGTGAAGAAGTTCCTTATTATTATTAAATACTTTTGGTGAGGTGGTAACTCTATATATGAAACTCCTGAAGCTCTAGTACTAATTTAAACGCAATATGGTTCCCCACCAAATATTATTTTGTATTATAATAAAAAATAAAAATATACATGGACATAATCAAAGTTTAATTTTTACAATTAAAGAAACGTTATCCTTACATTTCAAAGTAAAGTTTCGATTGTTCAATATGTTATCCTTGGCTAGATGTTTTTCCTAAGATTGTATGCCTAGAGCTTGCTAGATGGATTTATCATTCCTTTTAATCGTTCAAATTCATGCACTAATACAAGCTTAGGAGGAATAATTTCAGCATGAGGATTGTGGCTCAATTGTTGATAATTCCTAAAAGGTTAAATGATTGTGTGGAAAAAATTGTTTTTCTATCAAATGAGACAAGTTTATAAACTTTTAGGGTCATTTAAAGGTGTTTTGACAAGAGATTTTCCTAGTGTAATAAGAATAATACCATCATAAAGTTCTTATCGCAAAAACCTATCAATTAAATCTGTCATGTTCTACCCTAAGAGACTCTTCATTGGAAACCCAACCTAATCTACTCAGAGTTGTCTTGTAGATAAGAACACATATATAGATTCTTTTCTTCATTCTTCAATTCATTTATCTTTAATATCATATTTGAAAACAATGTGGTTTTTGTAAGACCTATTGATATGTAGCCTTTCATTTTCCGAATTAAATATGATGAACAATTTCAATAAGGTTTATCTTATTCAATTATTTGTGGTAAATTTTATTTTATTCAACATTGTTTTGCTACTAAAAGACAAGTGTAGTTAAATGTAATATGTTAAAACTCATAATTTGGTAAAAACATACAATAGTTAGATAGTCAATACACCACTTGATCCAGAAGCAGCATTTATCCTTGCATATATGATCTATCATACATAGATGCTTCTCGTGAATTTATCATATATATACAACCTCTAAGCAAAGTAATAATGTTCATTTAGTTTAAGTAGCAAATATAT
>JANIJH010000002.1:41327978-41341014 GCA_024520975.1 Erythroxylum areolatum | reverse complement strand
AAGAGGAAGAGAAGAGCTTCCCTTTGAGCTAAAGATCTCTTCAATTGGTGAAGAATCAAGGTAAGACCATTTTGGATATTTTGGATTTTTGGAAGGATTTTAGTCCATGGAGTTTAGAAATGCTTGGGTTTAAGCATTATAGAATCAATTTTAGTAATTTTGCATTTTGGGATTCTCTATTGGATTCCTATTGAATGAAACTTGGATTGTTTTAGGGAATCAAGAGAATCCTACCCAAGAGCAAGGAAAAAGACAACTTTGACTTGGATTTTTGCAAGAAAGTGAGGTGGGTAATGTATTTACAGTTATTGTGTAATTGGGCAAATTCTTACCTATGTATGAGTATGTGTTAAGTTGTTTGAATTTTGACTTGTTGAAAAATACATTATGATTTGATTTTGTTATACCGTGAAAGAAGCATATTGAGTGTTATGTGATTTGAGCTAAATTTGTGGAATGTTTAAATTTCTTGAATAAAGTATAAATGTTAGAATTGCTAGACATACATATATATACACATATGCTTGACTTTAGTCAATTGCCAATGGCTGTAAATATATTAGCCACTGAGCTGTGTAGCTTACCCCACGCTCCCCTCCTTAGGTGCAGAAAGAGAAGATTAGCACTCCTTGCAAGGCATTGGAACTCCAAGATAATTAAAGACTTTTGTAATTAAGTTAGCTCAGGATTTTTGTATTTTGGAATCATTTTACGCATAAGCATTTAATTGTATCATGTGTAGTGTTGTATTTTTGTATTAAAATAAAAGGGGTGGTTTTTTTGAAATGTAATGTTATTGTGAAAACAAACATTGTGTTCTATAATGGGCCCAAGTGATTACCGAAACTCTGATATGTGCAATAATGTTTGCATCTTTGTGACTGAAATGGTTTTAAATAAATCGGGCCGATTTTGATTATCGATTTTTCGCATATGCGTTAGTGTTTTAAAAAATAAATTTTTTAATGAGTTTCAACCGTTAAATGTCTCCGAACACTGGGCTCCAAAAGCAGGGTCCAACACCAAGTGTGTAGATTCCCCTCACAATTTAAATCAGTTACCTCAATCTTCGACATACATTCCTTTAGATCACCATTATAGCTATATGGATTAATGTTCCCTTCAGCTTACTATAAATTGATGGTGTTATTGAAATCTCCTAGGATCAGCCAAAGACATGTGGATGAGGAATATATGTTCTTAAGGTCATTCCAAACCTTCTTTTTTGAAAAGCCAACTTAGAACCATAAATTAGAGAGATAAGAAGCGTTTTCTAATAATAAGGTAACTTACACATAGATCAGTTGGTTTATAGTTAGGATTAGACAAATATCCACTTAATTAGGGTCTAAATCCAAAATAATTCTTCTATAATGATGTTGTTGATGCTTTGAGACAATATTCGACTGCTTATTACCCATATCTAAGTTCTTAAGCCTTTTTGCTCTAAATTTTGTCTCAAAAACATTGATAAACATCAACTTTGTTTCATATAGAAAATCCCTAAAATCTTATTATTTTCTAGGGCTACTTAAGCCCCTTACATTTTATGAGTCAAAAGACATTAAGAAGTGATAGGTTCTTTAAGCCACTCTTCTTCTTACCTGACCTATTTGTAGTAATAGTAATGAATTTGCTAGACAAGGAGCCTTTCAATTAAGTTAACAACTCAGCTTCTATGTCTAGATAGCTAAGGGTAATTTTATTACCTACATTTCCTAAGGGTGTCCCTATTTGTTTATTTAAAGAGCCAGGGTTAGCCTTGATTTTAAGAGGGATCAATGATCGATCTTATACATCCCTAGACCTCTTTAGTATTATCACAATGTTTAGGTGTAAAAGGAGGTTTTAAAGGAGTGTTCTCCTTAATTTCCTTCAAGTTACCAGTCTTAATATAAGAGGAAGTTGAAGTATTCATGTCTACCACTTTTGGTACATCCTCCTTCTACTCGAAACAATTCTTATAAGTGAATATTTTTCTTGCAGATCTCCAAATTTTCTTTTGTCGAGTATTCACAATTTTCCATGGATATGAAACTTTGACCATATCCTTAATCATAGATAAATCTTCTCCAAGTTTAAATATAAGGAGGACATTTAGTATTTCTCTTTTCATTCCATTATAATATGAATTCTAGCATATCATATCCCTCTTCTTATGGCTAAATTCTTATTCATGGAAATAAATATACCCAAATAACTTACTAGATGACTAAGACATTTAGAGTAAAAATGTCCTAAAGGTATATTATGAAGATTAATGTACAAGGGGATGTAGTTCTCTTTAAGGTTTTCCAATTTTGGATTAAGATTTAGAATTTGGAAAAAAAAAAAAGGGAGATACTCATTAGATGCTAAGGTCCACTTTCTAGGAACTTTTGCTTTACTTCTATTAAGGAAAAGTGAATAAGAACAAGTTTTGTTCATTTAAGATAACCTCTTCAAGTCCACTTTGCTTCTACTTCTTCAACACCCAGGAGTGTACCAATGGAAAAGTCAAATTTTCCCCCAAAAAATAACCGACTAATGTGGCAACTTAATATTTTGCTCTTTTATGGAGGACTTCAATAGGAGGATCCACAACCTTATAGCTTAACCTATGGTTGTAGGAGGGCAATAATAGAGCCTAAGAGGATCACCTATTACAAGCTTTTAAGTAGCCTTTATTGGAAATTCCTTAAGAGAAGAAAGATTTGAGGATAGAGCCTAATTGAAAAGGGAGGATAAAGTTTTGAACTTGTAAGAAACAAAGCAAGGAGGCATAGAGTTAGTGGCTAAGGAGATTGGCCCTAAGCTTCTACAAGACAGTGAGAAGTAAGGAGGAAAATTTAAGGTTTCAAAGTTGGGAGGAAGAGATGAGGTACTAAAAGGTGAAGTGAGGGGTAAGGTAGGGAAAATCTCTAATTTTAGAGAACCCTATATATTAGGTGTAAGATTAGAAGGAGAAGGAAAAAGCTAGAAGAAAATATTATGAAAAATTGAAAAAATTATTCTATTAACAATAAAAAAGGAAATACGAGAAATATATGTGAGGATAAAATGAATATACTACCCTTCAATCTAACTCAGATTAAGAGCTAAACATCTCTGACAAGTAAACTGAAGACTGGTACCTTAGAAGAAAGTGATGAGGACCTAGTAGAGTTATCCAAGAGAAAGGAATAAGAAGAGGAGACAAACAAGCATCAGTAACTAAAAACTCCATCAATTAGGATGAAGGGTAAAGAGAGAGTAACGAACAAATTTTTGCAAATATTTTTCTGATCTTACATAAGTTAATTTCATAATCACATTTTTGTTAATAATGTTAAGATTTATTATAATAAGATTGATGAGAATCTAGATGATAATCAAGAATAGAGTAAAAGGGAAGAGAAAGACCAAAGGAAGAAAAAAATACTAAAGATTGCATGGGATGATACAAATGATTCAAAAAGTAGAGAATCAAATAATGATGTGTCTCATATGTTCTTTATGGCAAATAATGATAACTTATACTTTAATTTTAATTCTCTTAATGATAACAATTCCAATTATTTTTCTTATAAAGAACTTGTTGAGTTCCCTGAAATGATGACATTGAAAAGCAAAAATCATCTTCCAATTATAAAGAGGTTCATAATTCTTATATGCACACAAAGTTGAGAAGAAAAAATATGATACAGATAACATGATCAAATCTAAGAGCATAGTTGTTATAAATGATAAATTGGACGATTAATTATATGAGATTAAGGAATTGAAGAAAAAGATTAGTAAAAGTCTTTTTGCTAATTTCACTTTGTTAAATGAAAATTTGAATAGCATATTTAAAGCCTAAAAGAAATATGATGATAGGAATGAAATTGGTTTCATTTGTTAAAGTGCATCCTTTTATGGCAAGACAATTCAGGGGACTAAATTTACCTTTGATCCTTTTATTTTATTAAATAAACTAATTATGGAAATAAGGAAGAAAAAGGCTTTAAGATGCTCTTAGTGGGGTGGTGAGAGGAGTGGCCACATATATGGAATTAAGCCAAATTCATGGATGGGCATTGGTTAGCTTAATTTGAGAAGATTTGAATGTGAACACAACTTTTAACAAAACCATGTATTAATCTATATAACTTTTTAGACAACTTAGTGGTAAGACATAATCTTTAACACAAGTATATCCCAAACTGTGTCTATTTTAAATGTTATAGACAAATATATGGTTTTTAGCTAGGGGCATGGACAAAATCATGTATAGGATATAAAGGATTATGTAGTCTTTAGATGTAGGTGTGAATGTAGATTGTGCCTAACGGTCTTAAAGTGATTGTATTCAATGTAATCGTAACCTAAATTATGTCCAGTAAAAATCTTAGTTTTATTTATGTTTAGAAATCCTAACTTTATATTTTAGTATTTAAGGATTGTCACATTTCAGTTAAGCAAATATTTTTAGTAATTAATACAATTGTGAGAGTTTTCTCTTTGCTTTTTCAAAGATAATTAATAGGAATCAACTTTCTATTGATCCTTTGAGTTTTTCAAATAGACTAATTACATAAACAAGGAAGAAAAGGTTATAAGAAGCTCTCAATGGGGTAGTAAGAGAAGTGTCTACATATATAGAGTCAAGATAGGTTGAAGGAAGAGTATTAGTTAGCTTAATTTAAGCTAATAGTAGAGAAGATTTATATGTGAACATGACCTCAAAGATGATTCTATATCATTTTGTATAACTCTTTTTTGAAAATTAAAATTTTTGATTAATCAAAAGAATAAGAGTATAGGAAACCATAACATAAAGACCAAGCATATGTTTTGGAGAGTTAAGAATGAAAAGCTCCCCTTAACCAAGGAAAAACAATGATGTGCATGATTTTAAGACTCATTTGAATATGCCATTTTACAAAAAGATAAAATACTCCTTCTATATAAAGTCAAAGCTGATATACTTTACCAAATTAGGAATTGAAAAAATCCAATTTCTCTTTTAAAAGGTCCTTTGGCTATTGGACCACTTTGTTTCTATTATCTAATTAGCATTAGGTAAGAGTGACCATACTCTCTATCTTTGACTATTTGTTACTCTATTTGAATCTTCATTCGACTTCTATCGCTCAAACATTAAAAAGTGTTCTCTATCTTGTGGGATCTATGATATAAGGTAAGTACATAATTCTACTATTCTTTTTTGCAACTTTGCATTATTTCCCAATATATTGATTGTTCATTTATGCTCTATAGTTACATGATTGTATGATTAGAACGTTCCTTATTTTGGAACCTTCTGAGATTCTTATCTTTCTATAAATCCAAATTAGTGGCTAAGACCAACACATGTTTTTTTTCAAAGTGGATTTTAGGCTTGCAAAATAATTACCCAGTTAATAGCCCCTAGAATGGAGTTAGAGTTCTAATTCCATAAGTAATGCTCTTTGAATTTACCAAATAGAGTTAGAGAAAGGACAATCAAAAAATAGGTGATCCCTCAATTCATTATGCTCTTTGAACAGGATATAGTTCCCAATCAGATTCATAGGTTGCAATTTATCCATCATAGTAATTTTATCCTTTATAGTTAGCCAAAGTAGGAAAGTTGTGTTGGTATTAGGATATTATTCTAGATTACTTTATGCTAGGATACCTCTTGATCATTATGATGAATCTTCTTTTTGCAAGCCTTGCTTATAAATTTTTCTATAGGCAAACTAAGCCATAGTTAACAATCTTTAAGATTAGTATCAAGAGAATATAAGGGCTTTAGATGATGTATTGCTTCTAAATATTCCACCTAATGATTATAGTTAATTAGGGCAGCAACCTTCAATTTGTCTGTTATCCTTGAGAGAGCTATTACTATATATGGGATTTGAGAAAAAGGACCATAGCTATCCAGTTGTCATTTCATAAGAAAGTTGAGTTTCTATTACTAATTTTTACATCTTACTTTATTTGCCATCTCTTCCCTATTATTTAGTAATTGATTTAAGAACTAAGAGAATGTTGATCTTGTAGGTAGAGTCTATAAAATATTCCCTTTCAAGAAGTAGCTGTGTTACCATTTCATCTAGAGGGAATTTTTTTCTTGGAGCACTCTCCAAAGTCTTTTTAAAATTAAGAGTTTACTAGAAACCTTAATAGATATGATTCCTAGTTCTTCTTTTTCTTTAGGTTTACACACCTCCACTCATTTAACTTTAGGATGACCAAAACTCCCATTTGTTTTACCATAAAGAAATTTTCTCATTATTTTCCTAATAGATTTTACTAACTTTCTAGAAAGGGGATAATAAAAGTTCCAATAATTATGCATATATTAAATGATAGATTTGATTCATTGGATTCTTCCTCAAAAAAATAGAGACTTGTTAGTTGCTAATTCTCTTACAAACTATCTCAATCAAAGGAAGGCATTCATTAAATGTTAACCTTTTGGTTATAATAAAAAGACTTAGATATTGCAATGGAGGGTTTTTCCTGCTCATTCTAATTAGGTTGGAAATATTAGTCATAGAAATTCCGCATATGAAGATAGGATAAAATGAATTTTATTAAGATTCACCTTGAGACTTGAAAAGTAAATAGCTTGAGAGTTTCCATCAAATTTTTAACAGATCATGGATGAGATTTAGAGAATAAATCAATTCATCTACATAACAAAGGTGAGTAAGAGATGCTCTTCTACATCTGGAATGGAATTTGAAATTAGTGTTATTGGAGACATTATGTGATGTGTGCTTGATTGTTTATATATTTACTACTTAATACTTAGCAGTTAATATTATGAAATGCTTAAGATACTCATTTTAGTTTACATTTGGTTTTAGGTACAAGTTGGAAGCACAAGAGCTAAAAATGAGTTAAAGGCACATTCTTTAAGCCATCCTTTAGATGTTCAAACTCATTTGTCCTTATGGAATAAGAAGGAGATGGATTAGAGCGAAGACGGGATGAGAAAATGCAAGCAAATAAAGGATTCAATATGAATTGCAAGATGCAGGGTTATGTATCCACTTGTATGGCCATGCATAATTTCAAAAGTAGCATTTTTTGAGATGCACAGTTGGATGCACAACTGTGCATCTTCATGAAAACCTAGTTTTTTAAAATATAAATAGACATATAAGTGGCCAAAAAAGACATAAATTGTTTTTGGAATACAAAAGGAGGAAAAACACTAACTTCTTTGAGATCTATAGAGGGCTAGTCTTCTTCCTTCTAGTTCGTAAGGGAAATCGAAGCCGAAGATACATCTGAACATCTCTTCATTGTGTATTGTTGACTCTCTCTATCTAAAAATTGTTTATGTTATTCTTAGCTTAATGTTTTGTGTATTCATGGATGAATGATTAATACACTACAAAAGAACAACACAATTTGCGACGTTTTATTGATAAAATGTCGTGGATTATAAAGAATTTTATGATGTTTAAAAAATGTCTCGAAAAGTTCAAATTTTTCGTGACGTTTTATGAAAATGTCGTAGATTTGTAACACTTTTGAAATTTTTTTATTAAAACGTCACGAAATAAAAATCGCAATGTTTTGTTGAATAAAACATCGCTAAAGCCTTCAACAACAAATTAAAATGACGTTTCGTTACGTTTTGGTTTCGTTTTGAAATTTTTTTATTTATCATCGACCGCATCCTCACTACTACCTTTCTCTCTTTCCCTGTTCCTTCAACACCTTCAAATCTCCCTCTCAAATTCGCCCTTGTTCCTCTGCGCTTGCAATTCTAGAGGTACGCTCTAATGCCCACTACTCTATTTTCATTCTATTTGCTAAAGTTCGAACCTTTCTCTGATGGGTCTTACTTTAAGTTAATATTTGAAGCACAATAATGAAATACCCATTAATCTCCTCTCTCTCTCTCTCTGTTTTCTTTGAATTTGTTAAATTTTAAATCATTCTTTGGTAGGTCTTGTTTTAAATGGCTTTTCCAATGGGTTTTAGCTTCGAACATTATGAATTCTTACTAAAGGCCAGTCAGATACCAAAAACATTCCCAAATCCAACCCGGTTTATCAAAACTGATTGGTGAACATGTTTATTAACTAGATTTCTAGTATTGAATTTCAATTTTCTGTTCCTACTAGTGTTAAGAAGCAGGTATATGCTTCATATAACTAATGAGGACTGCAACTTAAACTATGAGAAAGTACGAAAAAAATTATATGGAAGTGGAGAGAAATTTTATGAGAAAGTATGGAAAAAATGATAAACAAGTCATAAGATTTAGTAGAAATCTCCGTTCTCATTTGTAATGTAACAAGATTAATGTTCGATTTTTTATAGAGGTCGACAGGTCACGAGTGCCTCTGAACTCCGACGACTTCAAACTTCAGGTATAAACAATGTAATGAAATGAGATTAACTCCTTTGTTATTTGTTTCATGCTAGTTTCTGTAAAATGTTTTTCTTATAGCATGGTAAGTGCTCAATGAAATGCTTTTTACGAAAGTTGAAATAGGGAAAGGGAAAAGTTTAATTGGTGATCTTATATTGTTTTGCAAAAATTGTAACCTCCACTGCAACTTTTGGTGAGGTGTTAACTCTATATATCAAACTTTCAAAACTCTAGTACTAATTTAAACTCGATATGGTTCCCCATAAAATATTATTTTGTATTATAATAAAAAAATTAAAAATATACATGGACATCATCAAAATTTAATTTTTGCAATTAAAGAGTCATTATCCGTACATTTCAAAGTAAAGTTCCGATTGTTCAATATGTTATCCTTGGCTAGATATTTTTCCTGAGATTCTATGCCTAGAGCTTGGTAGATGGATTTATCATTCTTTTTAATCGTTCAAATTCATGCACTAATACAATCTTAGGAGGAATAATTTCAGCATGAGAACTATGTCTCAATTGTTGATAATTCCTAAAAGGTTAAATGAATGTGTGGAAAAAATTGTTTTTCTATCAAATAAGACAAATTTATAAACTTTTAAGGTCAATTAGAGAGGTTTTGACAAGAGATTTTCTTAATGGAATACAAATAATACAATCATAAAGTTCTTATCCCAAAAACCTATCAATTAAATCTATCTTATTCTACCCTAAAAGACTCTTCATTGTCCCAACCTAATCTACTCATATTTGTCTTGTAGATAAGAACACATAGATAAATTCTTTTCTTCATTCTTCATTTCATTTATCTTTAATATCATATTTGAAAACAATGTAGTTTTGTGACACCTATTGATATGTAGCTTTTCATTTTTCGAATTAAATATGATGAACAATTTCAATGAGGTTTATCTTGTTCAATTATTTGTGCTAAATTTTATTCAACATTATTTTACTACTAAAAGACAAGTATAGTTAAATGTAATATGTTAAAACTCATAATTTGGTAAAAACATACATTAGTTAGATAGCTAATACACCACTAGATCCATAAACATCATTTATCCTTGCATATATGATCTATCATATATAGATACTTCTCGTGAATTTATCATATATATACAACCTCTAAGTGAAGTAATAATGTTCATTTAGTTTAAGTAGCAAGTATATGATTTGGTTACAAAATACACCAAATCATTTGTCACGGGTTGAAATACAATGATACACCATATCAATTGTTTAGTTTGTGAACTTGGTGGTTACTATACTGAACAATATTTTTTCATAAGATTTTATACATTTAATTGCTGAAGTTTAGTTCTAATTTATCGTGCTTTATGATAGATACTATTTCCAAGTATGAGGAGGAGATAATTAGAGGAGCCATTGGAAAACAAGAAGCAGGTATGCTAACTTATAAGTATCAAATTGTTGGATTGTTAATTGGTTTGTTTGCATTCATACTATAGCTATTGAATTTGCTCTATGAAATGCCATATTTTGCTCGATGCAATAAAATGAATATATTTCTACACAACAAAGTGACAAAGATGGAGAAGAGTGTGACTAGATGAAGCTATGGTATCGCATTCATTATGATGAAAGTAAATGTCAATGGACAACTACCGAATGCAAAGAAAAATTGGTAAGTACATAGTTCATTTACAAATATTTATTAAATGAGACTGTGTATCTAATTAATTCTTAATTTTTCAAGAATTAATGTGTAAGGAATTGGCAGATTCAATAGAACAAGATCATCCGATGACAGAGGATGAAATGTGTAATAAAGTCTTGGGCACTATATCAGATTACATTGTTGGCATAAGAGTTGGGCCTCAACCACAAGGGAAAACTTTGCTCAGAAAGAGACTTTGAGACGAACTAGAGGAGTCGAAGAAGGTTGATCAGGAGTTATAGTCTCAAGTCGATGAATTGAATAAAAAAGTTGAGAAAATGCAAGATTGACTAACTACTGAAGTCGAACAACAAAGAATTAAATTTGAACAATAAAAAAAGCTCTTGGACCTTTTATGTTTTATAGATAATATTCGTTTAGGTTAGATATATGTACTCATATTGATGTATTATATACTTATGACTATTTATTATACACTTATTATGTACTTTTGATATTAATTAGCGTATTATGACATGTTTGCGAATTGCAATTAAATAATACATTATCTGCATGTATGAAATTCTTGTGATACATTAATAATTATTTAAATAAATGATAAACTAAAAAATTATTAAATTATTAAATAAATAAAATTCATAAATAATATTGAACAGTTATTAAAAATAAGATTTATATTTATTAAAATTACAAATTATTTTATTAAAATAATTTTCAAAAAATGGAAAAATAAAAAATAAAAAATTACTAGCTGCGATTTTTTTGTTGAAACGTCACAGAATGTTACCTTCTGCGATGTTTCCAAAAACGTCGCAGAAAGTCACCTTCTGCGATATTTTTTTCTGCGATGTTTTCGTGAAGTTTTTGGAAACATCGCAGAAGGTTACTTTCTATGAAATTTTTTTAAACATCGCGAAAAGAGCAATCTTTTAGTGACATTTTTTAGATGTCGCGGAATGTTCGTATTTTTTGTGACGTTTTACAAAAAATATCGCAGAAACCTTTTGCCTACACCATATTTAGCGACGTTTTTGTGACGTTTTTAAAAATGTTGCAAATTGCATTTTGTGACTTTTTTGAGATTTTGTAACATTTTTTAAACGTCGCAAATTGTATTGTTTTCTTTTAGTGATATTCTCGTTCTCAATAGATTATTTATGTATGAACCCATTGCCATAATATGGAACACAATATGTAATAGTTGTATTTTCAATTCATTTGTGGTATAATGATGGTGATGAATCATTAGGGATAACATAACATAGGTTAAATCATCTAAGCTTATGTGGTTATTGCCTAGATTAATCTATTTTCCTAGTTTGTAATGTGACTGTCCTACTAAATTTAGAGAGCTTATTCTATGTTATTTGATAGCTAGGTTTAGTCAAAGAACTTATTTTGATTAAACACGAATTAAAGAAAAACTTAGGTTAACAGATATTATTATTAACCTACGATTAATAGTTTTTAATAAAGGCGTGAAAACAACAAGACAATGAAGTATATTTATTTACGTGTAGGCTGAAATTGAACCTAGAATTCGATTCTAAATACATTCATCAATTTTATCAATCTTCAATTATTTGATTTAATTTACTTTAATTGATTTAATTTTACTTTATTTTCTTAATTACATCCAACCAAACCCCCTTATATCTTAAACATCAATTCTTTTCATACAAAAGCTACACATACATTCTATATGGATACGATCCCTACTCACCATTGCTATAAATTTAGTTATATAGAGTTAGTTTTTATTTTTTGGTGTATTCAACATGCATTAAGAATTTTGGTACTGTTACTGGGGCATTTGTTGCTTTAGTTTTTGCTTTTGATTCCAATTGGTTTTTTGTATATTAATTTATTTATATTCATTTTTTCAATTATTTGTTAATCTTTTCATGTTTGCTAGTTTTGGTGTATGGCAGTAACCATATCTCCTTATAATGAACCTCTACAATTTGATCCAAAGATTGAAAGGACACTAAAAAGGTTGCGAAGGGAAACCAAAACAACTCCACATAAGGGCTTAAATTTAAAGAAACATTGGCTAATTTGAGAACATTAACTCAAAGACCATCATACATCACTTTTCATAGTTTTGCCAAACATGTCACTTTTAACTTAATTCTAGATTAATCCATTTATTGTCAAACTTTCATGGACTTGCAGATGAAGATGCACATAAACATCTTAAAGAACTTAATATGGTATGTCTGAGTATGAAACCCCAAGGGGTGACAGACAAGCATATCATATTAAGGGCTTTGTCATTCTCATTAAAAGATGTATTAAAGGACCGACTAATTGATTTGCCTGCACAGAGCATTAATAAGTGGATTGAAATAAAGAGGCTATTTTTGTAGAAATATTTTCCAGCATTAAGACACCGAGATAAGAAAAAAGATATTTAGAATAAAGTAACTTAATGGAGAGTCCCTTTACAAGTATTGGGAACGCTTCAATAAGTTGTGTGCAAGTTGTCCTCACCATAACAGTTCAGACCAACTTGCCATCCAATACTTCTACAAAGGATTGTTATCTATGTAAAGGAGTTTGTTCGATGCAATGAGTGATGGGGCATTGTGTGAGAAGATTCCTATAGAGGCTAGGACTTTAATTAAGTGCATGACTGCTAATACTCAACAATTTGGCACTTATAACGATGTTTACCGTGTAAATGAGGTAAGTACTTTATCTATTGAACATCGTTTAGATGAGCTAACTTCTTTTGTTAGAAAAATTGCACTTGGACAGGCACAGATAAAGACATATGGAATATGTGCAAATATAAGCCACCCGACTGATGGGTGCCCAACCTTACAAGAGGAAAGTACAAAATATGTCAATTCTGCAAGAGACGATTTTCTTGTAACCCCGGTTGGAGGGATCATCCTAACCTGAGTTATAAAGGGAATAAGCAGTAGAATTACTTCCAAAATAGGCCACAAAGAGCACAACAATTCCAAACAAGGCAACAAGTGTAACATCCCGTTACTGTTAGCAAGGGTATTTTGGTAAATTGGGACGGACTGATAGGTTTCATTGCATTCACT
>JANIJH010000002.1:41313877-41325421 GCA_024520975.1 Erythroxylum areolatum | reverse complement strand
TTTCTCGCTGAGTTCGCAAACTCACCCAACATTGCAATTATTTTTCAGGATTTGAAGAGTACCCCGTTAGACAAACGAGAGTATGTCCACTGCATGCGATTCAGAGGTAGAGGTCGGGATCAGTTAGCGTCTGCATTTGTGTTGTTATGGTTTTTATGTAAAATTTGTATTTCTACAAAAATAGTACTTTGTATTTCAGTGGATCCCATTTAGCTAATGCCGTATTTGTAATGTGATTACTAAAATTGTGTTATGATCGAATTGATTTCGAACTAAAGCGGACCCAAATAGTTTATTGAATTTCGCGCGTACTCGTATTTCAAAAATAAGATTGGCATACTGAGATTTTGGACTGTCATTGAGTGCTCTAGCATATCGCCCTCGTGAGGCATGGGCTCGAATATCACCCTCGATGTCGAGTTTGGGTCTTGCGGGAGTGGGATGCTACATTTCTATTTATTGATACCTTTGATGAAAAGTGTCAAAATACGAGTAAGAGTCTTTGCTGATTTGCCACTAATATAACATAATGTTCTCATTCTTATATTTAATTAATCGGTATTGTTTTCTCTATGGATAAGAGTTGAATGAATAGTGTTAGGGTTTCTTGTAAATACATTAATGGAGTGAGAAAGTTTATGAATTTTGTGGCTGAAAAAAGGGCAAAGATTGGGAAATTTCATACCCTTATGCATGTTGTATAAATTGTTATATGAGGTCTTAGATGAATGTTTTTGACCATTTAATGTAATTCGACATGGACCAATCATACACCAGCTGGGTTTTACATAGTGAACTGCCAGAATATAGATTTATCTCTAAGGAAGAAAGGCTTGACGTTACAAATGCAGACATTGATGGGATGGGCAACGATATTAATGAAGGTGATGGTGATGAGGAGGATGATGGCATGCAAGATTTGCTTTATAATGTGACTTCTTTTTTAAATGATTGTCCAATTGATCAGGATGGAAGGAGTCCTCCTATAGACGTCGGAGATTCTATCATGGGTGCCTTTCATGAATTGTTGGGTAAACCAATTGAAGAGTTGTACCTCGAGTGTACAAGCTTTTCAAAGTTGTCATTTTTAATAAAGTTGCTTCACTTGAAAGTATATAACAAGTGGAGCAATAAGTCATTTGACATGTTACTTGCTTTACTAAAGGATGTATTACCTAATTGTAAATCTTTGTCGAAGTCATATTATGAAGCAAATCAATTTCTATAGAGCTTAGGTTTAGGTTATGTGTCGATACATACATGTAAGTACGATTGTTTCCTATTTTAAAAAGAGTATGGGGACTTAGAAAGTTGTCCCTAGTGTGGAACATCAAGATGGAGAATTAATGATGGCAAGGGTAAGAAGATACCTCATTAAGTATTGCGATACTTTCCATTAAGTCCATATTACAACGATTATTCATGTCAAGTAAAACCGCTAAAGAAATGACATGGCATAATGATAGACCTAAAGGTGATAGTAATACCATGGTTCATCCTTCTGATGGAGAAGCTTGGAAGAGTTTTGATGAGCTATATCCTGAGTTTGCTAGAGAATCACATAATGTTAGACTAGGCTTAGTAACAGATAGATTCAATCCACACGGCAATTTGTCACTTTCATACAGCATATGGCCTATTGTTCTCTTTGCATACAATTTACCCCCTTGGAGGTGTATGGATGAGTCCATTTTTATGCTATCACTAGTTATTACAGGTCCGAAAGTGATGCGTAAAAGCATTGACATCTATATGAGACCACTAGGAGATGAGCTAAATGAGTTATGGAAAGATGGTTTTGATGTTTTTGATGCTTCAAAAGGAGAAAATTTTCGAATGTATGTAACTTTAATGTGGGCTATCAACGACTTTCCAGCCTATGTTACTATTTTTGGGTGGAGTACTAAAGGCTATAAGGCATGCCCTGCTTGTAATAAGCACACTGCTTCTTGTAAGTTAAGAAGTAAGATTGGTTACTTAGGCCATCAACGTTTTCTTCCTTACAATCATCCATGGAGAAAAAGCAAGAAGTTTAATGGCAAGAGTGATCATCGGCTTATACCGAACTTAGCAGATGGAGATGATGTGGTGGAATAATTATATCATGTGCAGAATATATGTTATGGAAAGCACCCCAGCAATAAGAGGAGAACGAGATTGGAAGGAAAGTTGAATTGGAATATATATATAAAAGCATTCTTTTTGATCTACCATATTGGCATAAGCTAAGATTGTGGCATAACCTTGATGTCATGCATATAGAAAAGAATATTTGTGGCAATATCCTTAGTAATTTGAAGAATGTTAAAGGTAAAACCAAAGATACAATCAAGGTTCGACTTGATTTGGAAGATATGAACATTCGAAAGGAATTACACTTGAAAAGAGCAGTTGATGGAACTATTGTGGCAAAACCTCCAGCATGCTATAGAATCTCTTCTGATGAGAAGAAGAAGTTTTGCAAGTTTGTAAAGCAGGTGAAGTTTCCAGATGGTTACGCATCTAATATATCTAGATGTGTTAATGTTGATGAAAGGAATATTACTAGACTTAAGTCTCATGATTGTCATCTACTGTTACAAAGCATTCTTCCATTAGGCACACGTGCCATCTTGAATAAAGATGTGACATGTGTTTTAATGGAGTTGGGAGACTTCTTTCATAGAATTTGTAGACGAAGTTTGAATAAGGATGATGTATAGAAGACGTGTGATGAGTTAACTTCAACCTTATGCAAACATGAAATGATATACCCACCGGCATTCTTTGATGTCAGGGTTCATTTGGCTATTCATTTTCCAAATGAAGCCATACTTAATGGACCAATTGCATATAGATGGATGTATCCAATTGAGAGGGATTATTTAAATTTATCCTATCACTCAACAAAGTTAACTAAATGGTGTCCTATCTAATTATGGTTAATCATTTGTTAAGATTCCTAGGTACACTAAAGAGATTTGTTAGAAATAAAGCACGTCCATAAGGTTCAATTACTGAAACATATGTTGTTAAAGAATGCATGACATTCTGTTCAATGTATCTAAAAGGAATTGAAACCAACTTCAACATGCCAAAGCGAATCAACGACATGGTTGATGTTAGTGACATATCAGTGTTCTTCCAATGATATAAGCCGATTGGTGCTGGCAAAGCAATTGCTCTTCCTACACATAAGCTAGAGATTGCACATTGGTATGTACTTATGAATTGTCATGAGATTAGGCCCTTTATTGAGTAAGTTTTTCTAACCTATTGTGAAATTAAGATATATAATAAGTATAGATATTTCATATGATCTTGATTGAATCTTTTTCATCCATAGTGAGCACATGGATGAGTTGAGGCAACAAAGTCCATTATATGTTGACAGGAGACATAGAGAACAATTTTCTTGATGGTTAAAGCATCGGGTGAGAAGGAGGTTTGTACGTGGTCTACGCTAATAATTATATATTATTAATTAATTTTCATTTGTTGTTATAGATGACAACATTAACTAGCCCTGTGAAGGAAGTATCTTTGAGTCTTTATAAGCATTAGCATGTGGAACTCATAGTTTGGTGCAGAAGTATACTGTATGCAATACAAATGGCAGGTGATTTCACACTGAAGCCCATGATCTGCGTAGGATTACACAAAATAGTGGTGTTGCAGTGTTAGGAAATTATGGGGAATATAATATTACATTTCATGGGCTGCTGATAGATATTATCAGGCTTGAATATGTTAAGGGTAAAAATGTTGTGCTTTTCAAGTGCAAATGGTACGATCTTGGAAATTTTAATATGAGGGTTAACGACATTGTAAAAAGCATCAACGTAACTAAGTTCTGGTTCAAGGATGAGCCTTTTATGTTAGCAAATGAAGCGAAGCAAGTCTTTTATGTGGAAGATTTGTTATTCGGTCCAAATTGGCGGATTGTGCAAGATTTTAAGTTAGACGTGCGTATGATATCCCTTTGCATGGTAATGAAGAAGGTTCAAATGACATTGAGGAGTTTGATGAAGTTCCAGTGGAAGTCGAGGAATGTTCCTTAGAGTTTTTAAATCGAAATGATATCGCATTTGATGTAATAAATAATGTTTTATTGAATTCCGAGCAACATATGAATGACGATTTGGAGGACTTAGAGACAAGCAGTAGTGAGAATGAGTGTGATATTGTTTTGGAAGAGTCCACCGATGATTATGATGAATAAATTCTTATTATGCAATTGAACCTTTGTTGTGTTATCTTCATTGTTGTATGCATATTTTAAGAGAATTTTAAAATTAATATAAATTAAATAAATGAGAGACCAAGTCATATGCCAATCAATCGTAATTGATTATAGATTTATATTCAACACCAAGTTAGCACTTCCATTTAATCACTTGTTTTCTCCTCATTTTTTCTTATATAAAAATAGTTGATATAATTGTAAAAACAATCATATAGCGACAACACTATCGTTCTTTTGACTATTATGAGAGGTATAAATTATAATCTTGTCTTAATTAGTTGATTAAACCAAATTTCAATTATTTCATGTGCAGGTTTGAATAGGGTGAGCATTGAATATTGAACATTGAACATTGAAAAAGGAAAGAGTCATAAGGTAAGCATGTGCAATTTCTACTATTATGTTTATAATTAAAGATGGAATAGAATATTGATTAAGCACGTGCAATTTCTATGTTTATGATCAACAAACACATACTCAAAGTAAAAAGAAAAACCTTGAGAAGTTGCTTATTGAAAATAAATTCCAACAAAGCTTTTGATTTAATAAAATGGATTTTTTAATTTTAATCACTGATTGCTTTTGATTTCCAATTAATTTATAACATAGATTGAGCAATGTATCTCTACTACCTCCTTCACTATTATAATTAATGGTGAACCTAACTTTTAATGGAGGCAAGTGGTTGAGATAAGGGGAGTCCCCTCCCTCTTCTAGGTTTTAAGGGGAGTTCTTAGTGTCTAACTTTTAGGTTTTAAACACTAATAACTACCATTCATATCTTAGAATTTTAAGTTGTAGATAAGATAATTTTATATAAGGATTGTCAACCTCTATTTAAATCCATTCACAAAAGAATACCACATTAGAACAATAATTTACTCTTTGATGTTGTTAGTCTCCATTTGATTAAAGTTAAGATAAATAATCTTCATGTCAACTAGTGTTATCATTTATATATGCCCCAACACCTAATCAAGGACATAAAGAGGTTGCTAAAGAACTTCTTATGGTTTGAGAAGTCAAATAATACTTTAGGGACTAAAGTTAAATGGACTGAGATTCGCTTAACCAAGGAAGAGGGTGGTTTAAGGAAAAATACTATAAGAAATAAACAAAGTACTAGTTGTTAAAGGGTCTAAAAGATCTTTGCAAACCAAGAATCTAAGTGAATGTATACCTATATCATAAAAGATCAAAAATTTATACCTATATCATAAAAGATCAAAAAATTTAAGCATAACAACCCTTGGAGTCTCACCTAAATGCTAAAGTTGAGAAACACTGAATTTCAGGAAATGAAATTCATAGTTGAGAATAGGATAAGAACATGTTTTGGTTTGATAATTAGATGAGCTAGGTTCTCTTTATAGATTTTAGGTTTAGGTAACGTTAGACTCTTAATATAATCCATATCTAGTGGAGAATGATATTGTAGATATATATACTTTAATAGATTATGAGATCTATTCCTGATTATAAACCAAATTTAGAAGCATAAAATGGCAACAAAACCAATTTGGAGAAAACTAGTATGGTTTGGTAATAATTCTCTTAAGATTTCCTTTATATTTTAGCTAGCAATTAAGTAAAGGCTAAAAATGTTGGACACATTTGTAGGTATTTCTCTTACCGAACACCTTGTCTAAACTCTGCAACCAAGTCTTTGAAACATTAAATCACCTATCATTCAATTGCTCCTTCTCGAACTCATTCTGAATCTAAACTTTGAGTGTGTGCAGAATATAATGATATAAGAGTAACGACATGTTTATCAGTTAAAATGAACAATCCATATATTTAAAGTAACTATGATATCTTTCTTTTCTATCCTCAAAACAAATAGTAAACAAACCAGTTTTGATGCACATTCATATCATTAAGGAGTGAGGACCACTTTTAGTTCCTTTGTGTGATGCATGCGTGGGTTGTACATGTAGCTTATAGTCTACTTATTTAGCTTCTCTCATCTCATCAACGTCAAAAGAGGTACATCCATATTCAAATAAAATCAAGAGAAAGCAGTAGTTCTACAAGGCAATAGGTAGAAATCAACACTTATATATTCAAATAAATTCAAGACTAGATAATGAACAAAAACATTGAAAGGAGAAACTTCCACACTTCATTCTTTTTATCATGTCTGAAGGCTATCTGATCTCTAAGTCGCAATTATCCTCGACTGCAATTTGTAATTGCTTTAGATAATTAAAGTTCTTGTCTTGTCCATTGCATCTACTCCACTATAACTTCTCAACTTAAGATTTTTTAAAAAGTTAAATTAATTACATTATTAAGACAAGAGTACAAAGCAAGAGCTTACATCTAACATCCAAATAAGAGCATGCATCCAAACTTAAAAGAAATTCAAGTAAGCATCCAATAGCTGAGGATTGTAAATAAATATTACAAACATCAAGTTGAGGAATTTTCGAGTAACTATCTCTCAACTTCCAGGTTCATGCACATCATCTCTATTGTTGTTCCAAGCTTGTTTTCTCAATTAATATCAATTAGAACATATGTCAGAACTTATTACTGTCTGTTTGTCCTTTTTTTTACTAACCTGCACTCATAATTCTCCATTTTAACCATATAATTGGTACGTAATAAGTGCATTTCAAAAGTTATTAGTTATTTCTTTATCTATTCCACTAGTTCATGAAAGATTTGATCACTGATTCTCTTTATTTTGAAAATTATCAAATTTTTTCCTTTCAAGTGCATAAATTGCACTTCCAAACATACTTCTAAAGATTAAGATATCGTCCTTGCACATACTATGTTCATGTGTTGAAAAACTACATTTAAAGAATAGGTACACCATTAGTTTTGGGTTGGCACTTCAATCTATTTAGAATAAATAGCATGTTTTTCATAACTAGCTACATGAAGAATGACATATTTAGTAGAAGACTGTTGTTCCTAAGTGTGCTACTCCTTTACCTTGTCCCTATCATCCTCAGGAGTTTTCTAAATGATTGTTTTGCAAAGCTACTGGACTTGTGTCCAAGCCAGTGATAGCAATTTAAAGTTTGTCTGAATTATTATGTTAAGAGAAAGGGTTGTTCATTGATTATGGGAATTATGATGTCTATTTCTAACTATTTGTAATAATTCTTCCACTTATTGTGTAATCATATGAATGTTTACTTGAATATATATAAAGTTGTTGTCAAGTAAGATTAGGCAGAACACACCAACTCTTGTTGTTCCTTAAAACCTTATTTCATAACCCGATCTTATTATTAGGTACTTATATTGTGGACTGTATAATTTTTTGATCTTTGCCCCTTTACATTGATTTACCAGGTCTTTTTTAAGTTGTAGACTATGTTGTTTTCTTTAAATATGGTTGATGAATATTACTTAATCAATTAATAGTATCATTGAAATCTAATGTCGAATTGAATGCAGGTGATTCACATGGGACCTGGTCTACCCAAGAACAAGAATAAGGCTGCACCAAGCAGCTTAGTACTGACACAACTGCAGTCACAGTACCATCAGCTTCTTGGAAGTGTAGCTAATGAGCCATCTGCTCGTACACAGCTAGAAGACCACACACCTGCACCTGGTGAGCCTACTCTAATACCAAAAGATGTCACATTTGCACCTATTACTCATCCTAGAGATAAGTATCTACAACTTTTGAATATGCGACGCAGTATTAGTTCTCCATCAACTTCTTAAGAGATGTCCCCATCAACTTCTCAATAGATGCCTCTAGTTTCTTATAATTAGCTACTAGTAAAGGACACGAGCCCCCTTCCCAATATTAATGTTGCCTATACAAGCACTGCAGGTATGATCTTTCACATCACATTGGTGAAAAATATAAGTTTAATAATTTTGTTTATCTAATCAATTAAGAGTATGTTATATGCTAATTCTAAAATATTCCTTTACTATATTTTAGGATCCACGACTGATCCAAAAGAGACAAGGGGTGTCACAAAAGGACACGGATTGGCAAAGATTAATAAGACGATAGGTAAGAGATTGGAGATAGAGATCTCCCCCACTGAAGGATGACCAACCAACTCCATACAGTCTGCCAAATTATAGAGTGAGATTGGTGTGGTATCTCGTACTTCTTTACCTGTAAGAACAAAATGGAAAAAAATAACTAATGAGGAGTTGGACATTGCATTTGATAAGTGAGATGTAAGTATTATAAAACTATTTAATTTGAAAGTGTTTTTCCATATGCCTAAAGTTTTGATCAATAATTTATAATTTTTTGCCGCAAAAGTTGAAAGTCAAGAGAATGAGGACAGACAACGAAGTACATGCTGCTGTCAAGAAGTTTCTTTCTTTAAGGTCTAAAGATCAAAGATTTTATTTAAAAAAGTATTATGCCAAGTACAGAAAGGATGTTAAGTCGCATAATGTGACAGTGACAGAGTGGATGGATTTATACGAATATTGGGAGCAGTCAACTACAAAGGTTACTTAATTTGATCAAAAAACTTAATTTCACAACTTTATTGACAACTGATTGTATTTTAGTATTTATGAATTGTAATTTATAGATGATATAATAGATTTTGTTATGTTTACGATTAGGAAAAAAAGTCAAAAAGCCAAATTGGTTAGGAGTCAGGTCAAATGTCGACTAAACTCCAGGCCTTTGTAGTGATACGGCATAAGATTGTGAGTTATTATCTTTTTAATTATATTTTACTTTGATTGACATTTCAAAATTTATAATTAATATTACTAGTAATATATATACAATAAAGTAATAGAGATGAAGAAGAGTGTGACCGGATGAAACTATAGTATCACACTCATTACAATGAAAGTAAAGATCAATGGACAACTACCTAATGCAGAGAAAATAGGTGAGTACATAGTTTATTTACAAATATTTCTTAAATGAGGTTGTGTATTTAATTAAATCTTAATTTTTCAAGAATTAATGTGTAAGTATTTAGTAGATTCAATAGAACAAGGTCATTCGATGACACAGGATGAAGTCTGCGACAAAGTCTTGGGCACTAGATCAGATTACATTGTTGGCATAGGAGTTAGGCCTCAACCACAAAGGAAGACTTCGGTCAAAAAGAGACTTCGAGACGAACTAGAGGAGTCGAAGAAGGTTAATCAGGACTTACAATCTCAAGTCGATGAATTGAATAAAAAAGTTGAACAAATACAAGATTGACTAACTACCGAAGTTAAACAACAAAGAATTGAATTTGAACAGCAAAAAAGGCTCTTAAAACCTTTATGTTCTACAAATAATATTCGTTTAGGTTAGATATATGTATTCATATTGATATATTATACACTTATGACTATTCACTATATACTTATAACGTACTTTTGATAATAATTAGTGTATTATGACATGTTTGTAAATTG
Source organism: Erythroxylum areolatum (assembly GCA_024520975.1). Classification (NCBI taxonomy): domain Eukaryota; kingdom Viridiplantae; phylum Streptophyta; class Magnoliopsida; order Malpighiales; family Erythroxylaceae; genus Erythroxylum; species Erythroxylum areolatum. The sequence continues at coordinate 41,315,826 of JANIJH010000002.1, read as the reverse complement.
CAATTAAATAATACATTGTCTGTAGGTATAAAATTCTTGTGATACATGAATAATTATTTAAATTAATGATATACTAAAAAATTGAAGAATTATTAAATAAATAAAATTCATAAATAATATTGAATAGTTATTAAACAAATAAGATTTATATTTATAAAAATTAAAAATTATTAAATTAAAATGATTTTAGAAAAAAGAAAAAATAATTAAAAATTTACTATCTACGACATTTAAAACGTCACGGAATGTGATCGTCTGCGGCGTTTTGACCTTCCGCAATGTTTTTGGAAACGTCTTAGAAGGTGATTTCTAGCTGAATGTAGCTTTTCGCAACGTTTGCAAAAACATCACGAAAAGAGCAATCTTTTAGTGATGTTTTTAAAAATGTTGAAGAATGTCCGTGTTTTCCGTGACGTTTTACCAAAAACGTCGCAGAAACCTTTTGCCTACACTACATTCCGTGACGTTTAAAAAAGCGTTGCAGATTGTCCTGTTTTCTTGTAGTATGATACTATGTTAAATTTTATAAGATTAGATCCAAATAAATTAAGCGCAGACAAACCTAAATAAGGTTCCATTATAAATCCAATTGGTGATAAGAGGAATAACTCACTAAGCCTATATGAATGTTTAAGGCCATATGTTTTTTTTATAGGGGACAAATTCCACTCATATTTCAACAAATAATTGACAATTGAAGATTAATGAAATAAGATCTAACGGGAAACACACCATGATGAGTCGAATGACTTGCCTTTAAACCTACTTAATTTCTTCCTTCCTGCTACCACTAGCAGTTAGAGATCCGAAGCCAAAACATCCCTAGCCAGTATCCACTTCTACTCTTGTACTAAAATATAGTCCCATTCAAAACCAGAAAAAGATAAAAAGTAGATTGGATATAAAATATACTTTTAATTGTTAGAAGTTGGGCAATAATTTGACTTAGTGGAACTTATAATTCGTATTCTTTCGGTTTCACGTCATATTTTCATTTTTCAAGAATAAATATATTTGTTAAATTTACTATTACATTGCAAAAGTTTGTAGATTTTGTACATGAATCCACCAATTTAGTAGTTTCTTTTACTTGCATGTCTAAATCTATATGGATGCCATAAAATAAACAAGGACTTTTGGAAAGTCCTACTTTGGAGGTAACATCACATGCCAAGTGCTTCTAAACTTGCCACTAGTCACAACTCATAACTGCAACATCGTGGCCAATTAAATAGAGTTAAGAATAAATAATATTATTTATATTTGTTGTATGTTTGTATCACTAGAATGTTCCACCTTGGGACACATGTCATCATATACTTGTATCATACCTTAGATAAATAAAGAAGAGGACGCCTACAGGCACTATTCTGGAGCATTCATACTTTTCCATTATTGTTGTCTTGGTATCAAAGCCATAAAGTCATTAATGGCATCATCTGGGAACCAAAACCCTACCACCTCCCACTTAGAAACCGCCGTCACCACTGAAACCTCAGGCCCTCTCTCTTTACCAGTGAATAGCCCAATCACCGAAGAATCAACCATCTCACTCAACCCCACCATCCCCATTCCCTGGTCCTTCTTTTTTTCCCCACCAATTTTCTCTACCACCTACCCCTCCACTCTCTCGTATACATCACTCCCTATTTCCTCCCATCCAAATACTTCTCCGATTCACTCTTCACCGTCTCCTCCAACCTTCTCCACTCCCTCAGTGTTCCCAAATCTCAGTCCCTATACTTACCCATTCGTCCCAGTGGCTCATCAAGCACCTAGTGTGCCCACGAAACCTGTTCCTCTATTAAGCTCCTTAAATCAAGTCAACTCCATCAAGTTGGATTGTTGGACCCCACCCCCCACCCGTAGGTGTTTACAGGTTATACTGCGGCGAGTGTTTGCAGGTTATACCAATGGCTCAATGGTAAGAGGCGTCCGCGTAAGCGGAA
>JANIJH010000002.1:41296545-41313777 GCA_024520975.1 Erythroxylum areolatum | reverse complement strand
ATAAACTCACCAATGACAATTCAAATATCTTTGTTGAAATTCACTCACATGGGTGTTTTGTGAAGGACAAGAGTAGTCACAAAACTCTGCTACAAGGAGCTACAACACATGGGTCTACCTGGGGTCTCTATCAGATCAAGAATGGTGTGGTGCCCGCTAATGTTGCTGCTGTTAATTTTATCTTTGGTAGAAGCAATTCTGAACTAGAACAAAATTGTCAGTCACATGCTTTTCTTTCTGTCGTAGAGTCTTGGCACAAAAGACTTGGTCATCCATATAGCCAAATGTTGAAGAAAGTTTTGAGTGATTATGATACCGATTTGAATTTTAATGAAGAATTTACTTTTTGTGATGCTTGTCAACATGGAAAATCCCATAAGCTTCCCTTTCCAGTTTCTCAATCTCATGCTTCACAGCCTCTGGATTTAATTCACACAGATTTATAGGGTCCTTCACCAATTAAGTCCACTTCTGGACATAAATATTATATAATTTTTTTGGATGATTGTACACGTTATCTTTGGGTGTATCCTTTGAAGCTGAAAGAGGAAGCACTGTCAGCATTTGTTCACTTTAAAAACATGATTGAAAATCAACTAGAAAGAAAAATAAAAGTGGTCCAAAGTGATGGGGGAGGAGAATATAGGTCATTTAAACCTGTATTAGATAGTCATGGCATTATATTTTGACATTCTTGCCCCTACACCTCTGTTTAGAATGGTCGAGTCGAAAGAAAACATAGACATTTAGTTGAAATGGGTTTGACCCTTCTTGCTAAGGCTAAAATGCCACTCTATTATTGGTGGGAAGCTTTTTCCACTGCTGTGCATCTGATAAATAGGCTACCAACTCCGGTTCTGAATAATATATCGCCTTTTGAAAGTCTGTTTACACAGAAGCCTAATTATAGTGGCCTTAAGACTTTTGGATGTGCTTGTTTTCCTTGCCTATGACCATATAATCAGTATAAATTTCAATTTCACAGTACTAAATGTGTGTTTCTTGGTTACAGCGGGTCACATAAGGGATATAAATGTCTAAGCTCTACCGGTAAAGTATATATCTCTCGACATGTTATATTCAATGAAGAAGATTTTCCCTTCAGTAGTGGTTTCTTGAACTTGAAACAACCAGCAGTCTCTGAAGTTATAGAACTCACTAATACATTTCCTGTTTTATTGCAGCACTCTAATTCTGATAATGAGTTGCAGGGTCAACAGGTGAATTCGCCTCATAATTTCTCTCAGCCAGAAATTTCTGAAGGAGACCATATTAATGGTGACTCTCCTCAACCTTAAGAACCTCTTAATCCACAACATATCTCACACAATGCTAAACCAACCACAAGCCCTCCATTAGAATTTTTTCCAATACCCTCACCTACCTTTGCTGAGTTGAACATTTCTCCCTTACTTTCCAACATCCCTGATAGTCAACCAGCTGCATCTTCTCCATCCTTGTATAACACCAATCCAAGCTCACAATCACCTTTGCCCACATCAGAACCAACCACCAATCCTACTTCCACCCATTTTCCTATTACCTCAAATACTCACCTTATGGAAACCCGCAGCAAGCGAGGAATCTATAAGCCCAAAGTACCTTACATTGGTCTCACTCAATCTGATATCCTTGTTCCTCGGTCACCTAAGGAGGCGCTGCAATCACCACTATGGAAGCAAGCAATGATCAATGAATTTATTGCATTAAAAAGGACTGAGACTTGGACATTAGTTCCAAGACCCCAAAAGTAGAGAGTTGTTGAAAATAAGTGGATATTCAAGCCCAAGTTCCATCAAGATGGGTCCCTTTCCACAAGAAAAGCACGGTTGGTGGGAAAAGGCTTCCAACAAACAGAAGGTATTGATTTCTATGACATTTTTAGTCCGGTTATAAAGGCATCCACAATCAGAATTATTTTAGCTCTTGCAATTTCTCTCAACTGGGAGATCAAGCAACTTGACATTAATAATGCCTTTCTAAATGGTTTTCTCACTGAACCTATTTTTATGGAACAACCGGAAGGTTTTGTTGATCCTGCTCGACCTTACTTTGTATGCAAACTATCCATGGCTCTCTATGGCCTCAAACAAGCCCCGCAGGCATGGTTTGATAGACTCAAAAGTGTGCTGCTATCTTGGGGATTCACTAATTCCAAAAGTGACATTTCCTTGTTTATATACTCTGACAAGTCTCAGATTCTCATGATACTAATCTATGTTGATGACATACTAGTTACAGGAAGTAATGCTTATAGCTTAAAGTGCTTCACTGAAAAGCTTAATAACATTTTTTCTCTCAAAGATCTTGGCTCTCTTCATTACTTCCTCGGAATTGAAGCGTATTGGAATAAATCTAGGTTGTATTTGACTGAAGAAAAATACATCACTGATCTACTAGAAAGATTTCAAATGAGCAATGCATCACCTTGCCAAACTCCAATGGCTGCACATAAATCCTTATCAATACACTCTGGAGAGCCACTTGCAGATCCCTCAACATACAGGAGTGCAGTCGGTGCATTACAGTACTTATGTAACACTCGCCCAGATCTCAATTTTAGTGTTGGAAAACTGAGCCAATTCCTTTCTAAGCCAACAACAGAACACCGGAAAGCAGTCAAACGTGTCCTGAGATATCTTAAAGGTACCATTCACTATGGAATCCATATTCGACCATCAGCCTTGCTTGACATTGTGGCTTATTCTGATGCTGACTGGGCGTCATGCCCTGATGATAGAAGATCAATTGGAGGGTATTGTGTGTTCCTTGGGGAATCTCTTGTGGCTTGGTCATCTAAAAAGTAGAAAGTTGTTGCTAGATCCAATATCGAATCAGAATATCGCTCTCTAGGCAATACTGCTGCTGAACTCTGTTGGATAAAGTCTCTTCTCTCTAAACTTCGCTTACGACTTAAGCACATACCTGTTATATGGTGTGATAACACCAGTGCAACAGCCTTGGCCTCAAATCCAGTGCACCATGCTAGGACCAAACATATTGAAATAGATGCTCATTTTGTAAGAGATCAAGTAATGTCAAAGCACTTAACCGTCCGATACATTCCCACTGAGTATCAACTGGCCGATTGTCTCACAAAATCTCTTCCACATGCCCGATTCTGGTATTTGAGAGACAAGTTAGGGGTAACAGTGACTCCATCCATCAAGAGCAAGTTAAACAACCATGAAAAGAAGAGGCAAAGACAAGAGCCTCGAAGTCAAGGAGAGAGTTAAGAATAAATAATATTATTTATATTTGTTGTATGTTTGTATCACTAGAATGTTCCACCTTGGGACACATGTCATCGTCTACTTGTATCATACCTTAGATAAATAAAGAAGAGGACACCTACTGGCACTATTGTGGAGCATTCATACTTTTCCATTATTGTTGTCTAACAGGAATGACAATATGAAGTATGAATTTAGCCTGAAAGTTAATTAAAACTTAAGAAAAATATAGATTAAATTAAAATTTAATTTTAATTAAACTAAAAAAGGAATAAAATTTGAATTCATCAAATAAAAAATAATAAAAAATTTTGAATTTGAATCCAGAAAATTCTTTTGTATGTTTTTTTTTTACGAAAAAAATTCTTTTGTTAATTCTAAAATCAAATTTTAATAAATCAAAAATCATTCGTTAATTTCAAGTTTTTGAATCCGTTTTTGGCAAGCCTACACCTAGCTTCTTAAAAAAAATCAACAAATATGTGCAAAAAAGAATTTATTTACACTTTTCTCATTGTTATTATTCAACGTTTGAAAATCCTGAAAATTGTTAATTTTAGAAATTTTGTTTTAAAGAAATGTGATTCACATACAAGTGGACACTGTATCTCAATTAAAAAGTTCAAGAAATTAAATTATAAAATCATTCTTATATGTTAAGTCTTATTTTCTTAATAAATATAAATATTTAACAAGTTACACACAAATAAAACTATATGAGATAAATAATAAAGAGTTCCAACGTACTCCGAGAACAAGGCTGCCTGCTTTGTAATTTTTACAAAGAACTTTCCATGATTCAAACCTTTGACCTCATGGTCACAAATGGGTTAATTTATTACATAAAGCATAATATTTTGAGTTAATTTATTCGGCTAAAAAAAGGATTAATTTTTCTTCCATTTAATTTATTTTTAAAAATATTTATATTTTTAAATGACTTAGAAATACTTTGTGATATTAGAGCATTATTAATTTATTTTAATATAAATATTAAATTATTGATTATCCAACTATGACTGTTCCAACATAAAACTCTATTAAAATGATTAGACATAAATTTAATAAAATATATTTTAAATAATTTTGATACTGTAAATTTTTAATTTTTTTAAATAATGAAATATCTTTTTATAATGGGTAAAATCAAGGGTTATGTGTCTTCTAGTCTAATTTATTTACGTTTGTCATTTGTAGCTGTCTTTAAGGGACTTGTGTGGAAGCTGAAGCTCTTAAAAAATTTGACCAATTCTTCCTCATTTTGTTATGCGGATTAAAAATTTTGATTTAATGATACCTTTAAATTTATTAGTTATTATGGTACTACCCACCATCTTTTCTACGAAATCAAATATAGAAAAGCAGACCTATCCGCCCTATAGAAGAACAAAAGCTTTCCAGTGAGTTAATTATTCTAACATATACGTACCCAAAATCTCTTTCCTTGCAAAGAATTATTGAGCAAGTGACGTGAAATCAATAACGGACTGCGACTTCTTAGGTATTATAGCCTTGGCATGGCGTGTGGAACCCATATGAAGCTCACAAACCAATTATGCCATCAAAACATGCTTAAGTTCAGCTTCAATAATTGAGGTCGGTGATTTTGTGCTGTTACTGAACATGAAATACAATGGATTTCTTCTTTTTTTCTTTTTTGCGGCCCAGAATAAATACCGTGATTTGCACTGTTCGACGTCCGTTCTTCGTGACAAAGGCCTGACGCAACACAACCTGCATCAATCTCTTTCCACTGTCGTGTTTTTTTCTTCACTTCTTTAATTGGGAAATAGATTGTACGTGGAAGGAGTTGATTAAGTCCCCTCTAATTGTTTGGGTTAAAATAAACCATATGCTAATCTTGAAATTGATTGGATAACATATATCAATGTCTATCATAAGGCAGTTGATAACTAAGAAAAATCAACGGTGTCGGGGAAGATCCAAATGGAATTAGATGTTATATCACAATCCCAAAGAGTCTTCATTTATAATTTCCATGATGATGATGATCAATACAAAAGTTAATTGACCTACACCAAGATCCGCAACAAGATTAAACGATCTACAGGGCCCTTTGGTATCTTCTGTAATTCAAAATTAAACTACAAAAAAAAAAAAAAAGGCTATGTTCTTCCCATGATGCCCCAGACAAAGAACTTCAGAAAATCCCACTAAGATATTGTAAAACAGGAACTGGAATCAGACAATTAAACCTCAAAAACAAAAAAAAACAAATTAATTTGTAATAATAGTCACAGCCACAAAGCTCCGGCATCTTTCAAGATAGGCACCAACTCACCAGAAATATGAGTAGCCATGACTCTGTCCAAACCACCGAATAATTTCCCACCTACAAAAACCACGGGAAACTGCACTTCACCTACCATTTTCCCTTCTTTGTCACCATTACTAATCTTCAACAACTCACTTGCCACGCTACTTTCCTCGTCCTCATCGACATCCAACACTTGAGGATTAACGCCCAGCCCAAGTAACAACCTCTTCACGACATGGCACATGCAACACCCACGTCTTCCAAAAACTATAACCGAATTCTCGGACACCAGGTTCTGGACATAGTTTTCTCCCATGGGTATGAGGGCATGTGCAGTCTTCCCACTGTCGGGACCGTCTCGATCTCCGGGCATTTGTCGGTTTCCGGCGGTTGTTGTCGGTAGGTATGTTCTGAACGGTATTGCTTCTAGCATGAGGACTGAATGAATGCAAATGTAGGAATGAAGAGAGGGCGCGCTTTGTGATTTTATGGGGGAGATAAGGGGAGACTCAAACGTCAATGGCAGTTGTGCATTCTCTTACGTCGTTGTGACTGTGGGTGACGTCCTTCTACGTCACTGCTTAGTACACATTTTCCTAGTAAATGGCTACATTTTGATAGTCGCGACCTCCGCGTCATTACTTATCTGAGATTACACTTCATTCTCTTTTTAAGGATTTATGGTGCATTTTGTTTTCTAATTTTTAAACCACATATGTGCACACGTCACATAGTGTTAAGAATTAGCATTGAGCATTTATAATTTACATTACTTAATTTTATGATTAATATACCTTTTCAAATAAAAGTTATGGGCCGATTTTCATTATCAAATACTTTCTATAAATATTTTATTTACGTAGAACATATATATAACTAATATATTATTTTATTTTTATACTTAAAACTATTTTATTTACTTATTTTACATTATATTTTTAGGTAATTAAGAAGATGATGTCTTAGGATGAGTATCGTCAAAATTTGGAAGAGATTATAAGTGAAAACATGAGAAAGCACAAATTTTTACTTTGGTTTTGATATGTCACTGTAAAGTATCAATCATTATTAAATACTGCTTTAGATCATTTTTAAAAATTACAAAATAATTTCTAAATTTTTTTAAATTGTAAAATAATTTCTCAGTATATCATGTTATATAATTTCTTATATTATATTAACCATGTCTTAAAAATGACATCAATCTATTTATTTCTATCAATATTGCTTTTTTATATAAAAATAATTATTTAATCATAATACAAATACAAAAATAAAGATAATATAAAATATTTAATGTATTATAATTTTATCATATAATAAAAATAATTACATTAAAATATCAAATAAAAATAAAATTTCATTACTCCACAAGTATTACAATACAAATTTGTGCCGAGTAATGACTAAAGTCTAGGAATTAGGAGCAGGGGGAAGATTACAGTTTGCACTAGAATAATTGGAAGAGCTAACATCTGACGAGCAATTTAACTTTTTTACCTGGTGAATAAAAAGATATCATTTTGGTTAGTTGATTCTGGTCACTTCCAACTAGGCTAGATCACGAAGTTCGACCTTAATCAGAATCTTGAAAAAAAAAAAAAGCTTGAAACCATAATCTTAGGTTAGGCTAAGCAGGTTAGTTAAAAAAAGCTTTGCTGTTAGAATGGTTATAATTAAAGTTTATCTACAGTACTTGTATATTTATAGAAATTCTCATTATGATGATTATATAAATGATCGTTTAAAGTTATCTTATATAAGAATTGCTATATTTTGATACTATTTATGACCTATTCTAATCATAGGTTGGTCAATCAGTAGTCGCTAGATGTAGTATGAATTATGTAGTGCTAGTTGTATAATCAAAATATGATTCATATCCTTAAAGTAATTAGGGATAATGTTTCGTTATTTTCGATTAGTATTAATTTAGAAAATCTTTATCTAAGGTAGAATGTCGCTTTGTAAATAGTTTATAAATATTGTTAATTGAATCAATAAGTAACTGAGGAGAACTATTATAATTGGACTTAAAATAGAGCAGATATTAATTTCATATTCTATGTCTAATCGAAACATTAAATAATGAAAGAATTGAATCATACGAAAAAAAAATCATGCATAGAAAGATTAGTCAAAACTACTTTAACATGCTTAAATATTTGGCTGGTCATAATGATTTCTCGAATGTCAATCTTGATCTATGATTATAAATTGATTAATTGAATAGTTAAAGATAAATTAAAATGATTTTAATTTATCTAATACTAATACTAATACTAATTATAATTAGGATTAGATAAATTAAAATGAATTATGATTTATAATCATTGCCGACATATTTAAGAACTTAATGAATCACACATAAAGAACAAATTGAAGATAACAAATATATTTTTAATCACATTAGACTTGATTGTAAAGTTTGAAAATTTTTATGATTAAATAAGAGATATTTAATAAATAAGGATCAATATGAGATATTGGATCTTATTCGGACATAATTGGTATTTAATTAGAATTATTTGTAATCTAATTTAATTTTAATTAAATTACTAAAATGTTTATAATTTATTATAAATAGACTTAAACTCTAATGAAATTAGCATTTTTGCTTAACCTTCTTTGTAAGAATAACAGAGTTCTCTCGACCTTTTTTTGTGAATAACATTAGAGGCTGGATACTTGTGTGAGTACAGTAGTTAAGATGGATCGATTTCAAAAATAGTTCGAGAGACATCACAAGATGAGGATCAAGCTTAAGATAAAGTACTAATTAAGATTCATACTTTATTATAATTTTGTATTAATTATTTTATAAATTAAAATAATCTTGATTTTTAAGAAATCAAAATAAGAAAAAAAATTCGTAATTGTGTCATTGTAGTCAGGATCAGATCCTGTCTAGATTTTCCAACAAAAAGGTGAAAAGGTTATAATTTTATGTAAAAGAATTAATCAATTCCTAACTAACTATTTTCAAGTTTATACTTCTTAGGTCCAAAATAAAGTTACTAGTGTAATATAAGTTAAGTTGTTACAATTATGAAATTATATCTAATAACACATGTTCCTTGCACTAAGAAGATTGAAGTTTGACGAGGATATCAATAATTTAAGAAGAAAGATGAACAAGTCATGAAAAGTCGATAAATTAATAAATAAAAATGTTGAATGCATCATTTCTTTTAATATTTTTGATAAAAAAAAACTTTTAACAAAATAATAGTTTATCTTGGTATCCATTAGCACAGAAAACTGCCAACAGGGGGTTACACGTGCGTAAGGGAGGCACCAAGAGGGCCGCCACAACACAGACAAAAGTCGTTTCAGGACGGTGCGCCGTGTGCACGTCATCAATAAGACAAAACCCACTATCCTGCCCGACGTCACGTGATCCATCATGCCGGGTGCCATACTGATTTCATCTCGGTGGTGCCACGTGGTTATTGGAATGACACTGTTGGCCATTGCCAGCGTGACATATCTAGTCAACCTCATCCTGTCGTTTTAGGTCACGTGTAGGAAGCGTCAACTCTTCTCATTTCTGAAAAGACAGTAGTTATTATCCGTGTTTCACGTTTTAAAGGCTCGTCAAAATATGGGAAGACTTTGTCTGTGCGACACGTTATCAGAACATTAAAATACTGAAAAAGACAAAAGAAGATTTCTAGAGTTGTTCTATTTTTTATTGATCAAAACGCTGTTTTTATGAGTCCGAATCGTCAGTCTAACCTTATTCTATTTTTTTTTGTCTAACTTCAAAACGACATTGATTTGTTCTAAATATTGGACAGCTCTATGGCATAGATGGACAGGCACCTGTGGGATCCACTCACAGGCACTGTTTGCAAGCCACAGCCGAAGCCAAAGTTGAAGAATAAACTTTGTACTGAACTAATTAAAACAAACGATAGAGAGTGGCTTTAGCTTTTTCTTATTATTATTATTATTTATGGTTCTTTTCAAAAAAAAATCATAAATAATAATAATAATAAGAAAAACGCTGTTTTTATTCCTCTATTCATGCGCCCGAAAAAAAGTTTGCATATTTTAAATCAATGTTCATATGGTGAACTTAGCAAAATTACCATCCGACTAAAGTCATTGTCTTTTATCATTTCACCCGACTTTACGTGATTTTGAGTAACTCAGCAACATTTGCTAAATTTCACTTTACGTTATGTTTATGTTTCCGGTAAGTGTTTATGCTAAGCACATGTTAGTCAATGTACCACGAGTCCTTACCACAAACATATAGGTAATTAAGAAAATATTTTAATTTGAATAGAAAAGATAATTTGGTTAAAAAAATGCAAAGATTAGATTAATTCGATGATCTAATCTTTGCATTTTAAAAAATGTAAAACACGAACCTTTCAAGCAAAGTTTGACGCTTTTATAATCTAAATGATGAATCGATACGAAATTTCCGTTTATTTAAACTAAATAACTTTTGTTTATAAAACTAATTGTCCCCTCTAAATGAATACTAAAAATGCTGGACGATACTCCTCATATACCAAATGTAAGGAATTGAACTGTCTACATGCGCCTGCCTAAGATTTTGGTCACCTTAGGTGTTCTGGTTTCCGACAACTCAGTGCAAGGTAAATACTTTAATTAATCTAAAATAGATAATAAAGATAAATAATTTAAATCAAGATTTCAACCAAATGGTCATGAAAGTTTTTAATACAACGATAACTCAACTTCTAATACTTAAAAAATTTGATAAGTTATCAGGAGTAGTTATTTAATAATTCCAATATTTTTAAATATTTAATAAGTTATCATGTGGAGTTACTTAACAATTTTACGCAATTTTTAGTAAGTTATTATGAGAAGTTACTCACCAACTCCACTCGGCCGTATGATCACTTTGATCATTTTCAAAATGTAAGCGCGGTTATTTGGTGAGTAAAGGTAAGAGTGTTCATTCTTGAATATCTTTTTCCTACTTATAAAAAAGATGTTATGTTTTTTAATTAAAATTAAAGACTTAAGTGTAAATTTAATTATAATTATAATTTAATCTTAATAAAATCATAATTTCATATTTGATATTTGAAGTTTCTCAAACTTTTAAGTGCAACATAGTTTAAATTAATTTTCTTTCTTTAACTACTATTTATTTGTGATCTATTAAGCTCTTAATATATTAAAAATGATTATAAATTATATATCTACTTTTACAAATCTAATCATGTTTGTAATTGATTTATAATTAATATTTGAAAACATTATTTTCCAAATTTAAGTTATTTTAATTAAAGAATTCCTTAAATCATTACCAATTAAGTACAGTATAACATTCTCTTTAATTACTTTATACTGGCGAATCATAACTTATACAACTATCTCTATATAGTCTGTATTGTATCCAAGTTATATTGCCTAAGTTATCTTAAATAGAATAAGTCATAAGTAGCATTGAAATATATTAATTTTCATTTGAGATACTGTAGTAGCCTAATAACTAATTATACAACGATCATAATGAGAAAATTTATAGATATGCAAATAATATTATATTCAAGATCCTCATAATCAGACTAGATCAACGAACTTTTCTTTCGTAGGCATACATGCATTTATTTGCATCTTTATACTTTGATTTATGAGAATAATTACTTTCTTTATAAGAAAGAAATATAATGTATGATATTTTTATCATTCCATCAATATTTCGTCTTGATAAAACTACAGCTAAGAATATTTTAGGAATAATACATAAATATAAATTAAATATCATAATTATGATTTCACCCTAATTTTAATTACACAAAAATTACTCAAAGAATTTTTATCTTTAGTGTTAAATTTTATATATAATTAACAAAAATATATAAAGATGAAGTCTTTATTGATTAAAATAATAATGTCATACATTAAATTTCCATCAATTGATTGGTTACAAGGGCATAAATTAATAATCTTTTACTATATTAAAGGTAACCATTTATGTATCTAATAATATAAAATGTCAATTATGTGTCTTTTGAGACAATGACTTGGTGAGAATATCTGCAAGATACTCTTCAATAAAAACTCGCTTTAATGGAATATCTTTCGCTCCACTATCTCTCTAATTAAGTGAAACTTCTTGATTGTTTGTTTAGATCATTGATTAGACCTTGGTTCTTTTGTTTGGTTAATGAAACCGTTGTTATAATAGTACAGTACTACTAGTTCAATAATGCTAAGAACTATTCCAAGTTCAGTGATAAATTTCTTGATTCAAACTAATTTTTTTCCTGCCTCTAACATTAAAATGTATCTTGCTCAATCATAGAATCACTGATAGTTAGTTGTTTGAAACTTTTCTAGCTTACTACAATGTCATTCAAAGTGAAGACATAACTTGATTGTTATCTATTATCATCTAGATTATACCAAAAACTTGCATATGAATACCACTGAACTCTTAGCTCAACTCCTTTATAAACCAAGAAAACATCTTTAATTCTTCTCAAGTACTCTAAAAATTTTTCTTTCTTAATTGTCCAATGACTGTCACTGGGATTGGCTTGACTATGCTCAAGGAATAAAAGACAATTGATCTAGTATATAATGTCGCACACATGATTGATAATCATCGAAGGATATGGACAACAATCCCTTTTATCTCTTTCTTTTATTTCTTTGGACATATACTCTACAAGAGAAATATCATACTATAAGTAAGAGTCTCCTCTTAGAATTCTCCATGCTAAACCAATCTATTTATGTTGATTGGGATAAGCCAATCAAAATTTTAATCTTTCTTTATGTATTTTTAGTCCTAGAATATTAAGTACTTCTATATCCTTTATGGAAAAGCTTTTAGAGTACCAAACCTTTACATATTAGTGCATTGGTATATCGTTCCAATTAGCAATATGTGATCCATATATAACACTAAGAAGATGATTATACTCTCACTAAACTTCTTATAGACACATGGTTCATCTACATTTTTGATAAGATCAAACTCTTTGATTGTCTCGCTAAGATAGATGTTCTAACTCCTTGATAAACTTTTTTCAACTTGCATATTTGATTAAAAAATCTTTTGGACTCAAAACTTTTAGGTTGGGTCACACATACATTCTTAAGAAAATTTCTATTGAAAAAGGTTGTTTTGGAATCTATTTGCCAAATTTCGTAATCATGATATGCATATATAGTCAATAAGATCCTTATAAACTTAACCATAATTACTGGCAAAAATGTTTCATCAAAATCAAATTCTTATTTTTATTTATAACCATTAGTCACTTGCCTTACTTATGTGTGTACATTACCATTTATATTAGTTTTTCGCTTAAAAATTCACTTGTTGCTAATAGGTACAATATTGTCAAGAGCATCCATTAAGCTCCATACTTAATTCACGTAGATGGATTCCATTCAGATATCATGCGTTCATGATATTTTAAAGAATTAATATTAGAAATTGCTTACTTAAAATTAGTAGGCTCATAATCCATGAGTAATGCATTATCTTTCATCTTTCCAATATGTAGATCTAATTTCGTAAGCAGAAGATGTATCCTACTAATTCATCACATACTATATGTCTCTTGAGCTCTTGATTGTACATCACATATATAAACCTGAGGTTCAAGTTCCATTTAGTTGTGTATTTATGGTTCTTGAACTTTTCTAAGTTCTAACTCACTCTCACTACTTTCCTTAAGAATAAATTCTCTTTCCTGAAACATAACATTTCTTAATACAAATATATTTTGCTCAAAAGGATGGTAAAATTGATATTAGATGCTTTATTTCAGACACCCTTACATTTGCCTATATCTAACTTGGCTTGAACCATATTATATTGTATGCTTCATATAAGCATCAATTCCCTAAATCTTTATGTGTGATAACTTTCGTATACTACTATTCTTTGTTAACTGATTTAGATTTAACCTTATTTAGAAGGTAATCAGTGGTTTCAAGGGCATATTCCCAAAAGAAGATAGGAAAGACTACATGATAAATTTGGTTTATTATTAGTCTTTGTTAACTGATTTAGATGTAGCCTTATTTAGAAGATAATCAGTGGTTTCGAGGGCATATTAATAAAAGAAGATAGGAAAGACCACATGACTCATTATGGAATGTACCATATGTAATAGAGTATGATTTCTCCTCTTAGACACTTTATTATGTTATGGAGCTCCATATGCAGTCTGTCGTGATATAATCTCATTCTATTTTAAATAACCATGAAACTGATGTAAGTATTCACTACCTTAAATAGATCCGAGTGTCTTGATACTTACTTTAACTTTAAATTCTTTGAACTTTTCAAATGATTTTGAATTTTGTTTCATTTAGTACACATAAACGTATTTAAAATGAACATATGTGAATGTAATGAAATCTAAGCACCTCCCTCTAGTGCCAATAGAAATAAGGCCATATATATTTAAATTTGTAAGCTTTAATTACTCACCGCCAAACTATTCGTTTCCGTTAAATGATAATTTGGTCATCTTATCTAAATGATTTACTGGTTTCATATATTTCATAATTAAAAAGATCCAGATATCCTTCTTTATGTAATTTTATTATTCTTTTTTTTATATGGCCTAACCTACAATTCCATAATTAATATTAATTTTGGTCACTTATTTCTTTTACTATTTATATTAGGGAATGATCTTTCAAGATATAGTTCCTACAAAGTACTTAAAGTAAAAATGAAAAACAAATTTATTCTTTATAATAAATAAATATCCATTCAAATCTAGATAAGAAATGGAAATAATATTTCTTTCAATGATTGAAAAAGAAAACAATTATATAGTTCCATTATAAGACTAGAGGATAAAGCTAAACTAGAAGTTACTGTAGCTATTGTAGCAACCTTTGCTTTGTTGCCAACTCCTAAGTCTACTTTACCTTTCCTTAATAATCTACTCGTTTTTAATATTTGCATATTGTTATAAATATAAGAACCACATTCAGTATCTAATAATAAAAAATGTGGAACTGAAGTAGAAAAATTGATCTCAATCATAAATCGCTACAACAAAAAGAGCTTTAGACAATAAACAAAAACATAACTATAAGTATAATTATTTTTGCTTTTTTATTAAGGCAACAAAATTTATATCGTTAAATAAAGGGGGATTGCTATAGGTGTAAGGCAACAACATTTTTTTATTAGGCAACACAGTGAATAATGTTGCCTAAATTTTTGAATAAGGCAACAAAGCAGTTTGAAACTATAACAACAATGTTGAATGAATATAACAACAATTTGAATCTTTATAATGCAACAAATTGAATTTTTTGGAAACAGTATCTAATAACAAAATAACAATTTTTTTCTCATACATTAATTTTTATTAAAATAACAATACATAATATTGAAAGTAACCGTATATATCATATAGTCCATATGGACTTAATTAAATTCAACCTTTAACATATTCAAAATGCATTAACAAAAATTATTAGCTAAAATATGCATCTATGTTTTCTTTCTCTAATCCATATGGAATATAAGTGTGTCAACTAAAATTAAAAAAAATGCATGGGCACTTCAAAGTCCTTCACAAGTACCTCCTTGTTTATTCTTAATCATCATTTTTTTGAAAAATAAAAAGGAGCAAGTAAATTAGAATGATTTGACAACAATTATTCTCATAAACATGTTGATATATCTAAAGAATGAACTACCAACTACTTTATTGTAATCTCTGTTTAATAAAGACAAATTAATCTAGTTCAAAAACTAATAATACAATGATTTAATTCTTTTTATAAGCAAAGTCAGAAGGCATAGTCTTTTCAATCCACATTGGGTGCAATATGTTTGCAAATGGAAAAATAAGCAATAGTAATTTGCAATTGATCTCAATGAAAAAGACAATAAGATGAACAATATTAACTTAATGAACTTTGTCACATGATATTCTTCACATTGATATGTATGATTTGGAAGAATAGAATATTTTAAGAAAATGCTTTAAAAATCTCTTCCTTAATTAGAGTCTAAATGTTAATAGAAAGATATTATACTAAAGAAAACATAAAGAAATGCTAGGGATTACAAAAGATATGGACCCTGGTGTAGTCGTAGTCATTCATAAACTACAAGCATTGAAGTTATATATAAAAGAATAAATAAAGATAAGATGCCTTTTATATGTTGAGGCCTAAACTTGAAATTCTTGTATGATTCTGCCTTGAGGATAAGTGAATAAAATCATAATGCTAATACAGTGAGAATGTGAACAACTCATGTATCTTTATATCATATCAAAGTACCTTAGCATCTTTCCAAAGCTTCATCCTATAAGTAGAATTATTTTAGTGTCCTTACTATATTTTTGAACTATTTTATTCTATTGGTTAGCAATTTAATTTAGGATGCCAAAAGTTAAAAGTTAATGTAACTTGATAGAGAAATACTTAAGAGTCAGAGAGCAATGATTAAAAGCTTTAGGATAGTTATCAAGCTTAAGAAAGAAACAAACAAAGTGCGGGATTTAACTTAATTGGTTACTACCATCCCAAGAATTATTTGTAGAGATTGAGTCTAAAGAAAAACGAGAACACTATTAACAAATTTCCTGAAAACTAGGAATCACTACTAAAATATAATTCTAATTCAATTGCTAAGTCAAAAACTAGAATAAAGGAACATCTAACAAAGTAAAACTTGTATTTTAAATAAACTTGGCCTAATGACAAACTAGGGTCATAGTAATAAAGAAACAGTTCCAAGTACCTAACTTGCATGAGACATGAAGAGAAAGTAAAACAAATGACAAAACAAATGTGTAAATGGTGTAATAGAAACTAAACCACAAAGCACTAACAAAGAGATGGAAACTGCCTCTGTTGTAGGAATTGTTTCCTTAAGTTACTTTCCCCCTATTCTATAGCATGTTTTAAGGATATGTAATTTATAACATGTTTTATGTAAACCAAACATTTGTATAGATCTCACAATATAGTGAATGTTGCTTATAAGCAATAATTAGGTCAACATAGGGTCTTTGTATTCCCTAGCCTTGGATTTCCCATTTAGGTTAACTAGAAGAGCTTGTTAACCTAAATGGGTTAGAGTTATCTAGATCACTTCATTTGGTTCAAAATCTTCAAAGAGCTGCTTAAGTGTTGCCTAGTAATTGCAAGTATGCAAAATTAGAATAAAATCTTATTAACAAAGAAGTGAAGAAACTGACAATTTGTGATAGAACGAAGAGATGAATAAAGAAAAATATAAGCTTAAAGGATTATAGGATGATTGGGAGGAATAACTACAAATCAGTCGGTCAGCAAAAGAGCCAAAATTGTCTATTGGGTAATTCTAACAAGAGAAGTAAAGCAATCATTTTGTAATCAGAAAATTATCCTAAACTTGTAATCACTTCTTCTTTTACAACCAATAAGTATAAAACCAGAGAAAGAATATTGAAGACAGTCTAGAAAGAATTTAGTTTAGGCAATATGGACACATTGAAGATAATCCAAAAAGTATTCAGTTGAGGAAATACAACGAGTAGCGTCACACATTTTTCAGGTCCAAAGGACCACTACAAGGAAAATGTTTAATAGCAACGGAAAATTACCGACGGTCTGAATACCGTTGGAAACACCAACGGAAATAGCGTTGCCGTCGCCGAAAGTGGTTGTGCATTAAATTGTTTGCGACCAAAAAAAATTCGGTCGGTAAATTTGGTTAAAATTCATATCGACTCCCATTTCGGTCGG
>JANIJH010000002.1:41254696-41282912 GCA_024520975.1 Erythroxylum areolatum | reverse complement strand
AAGTGTTCAGTTTTGACTATTTCTTTAAAAAGTATTTTGGCCATAACTTTTTCATTTCTGATCCAAATTGAGCGTTTTCAGTGGCGTTAGAATCGTTAGATCTTGAGGAACAAATGACCTTAAGAAGCCAATCTATTTACCTTTTCAAGTTAGCCATTTTGAGATCGGAAAGTTGTCATTTTTGGGTCTTCCATGCTTGTGTGTTTCTGAATGTTGGGCCTCGGACACGGGGTCCAACAACTTGCTAGGAGGAATTGTAACAAAATGTATAAGTTACTCACTAATAAGGGTGGAATTATCATTAAACAAAATGAATTAAAAATACATGTCATAAATTACTACGTTAAAGTATTGGGAACTCCAATGGTTGGGAATCCTCCTTACCTACTTCATGGCCTATCCATTCCTAAGGTAATCTCCCTTGAGCATTCTGAATTTCTTATAAGAGTTCCACTAATAGTGATATAAGGGTAGTGGTATTCTCTTTTAGTCCATTTAAACCCTATGGCCTGATGGGTTTAATGGATTCTTTTATCAAAAAAATTGGAGCTCTATTAAATTCCATATATGTAAAGCTATTTAAGAGTTCTTTGATCATGCTTGGATGTTGAAGGTATAGAATTGCACTCATTTATATCTAGACCTAAGAACTTATAATCCAAACTCTTTCAGAGATTTTAGATCGATTTCTTGTTGTAATACATTTTATAAAATTATTACAAATTGTTGTCCAATAGGATCAAGCATGTTCTTCCTTCATTCATTAGTCAATCTTAAGTTGCTTTTATATAAGGTATAAGTATTGGAGATAATATGTTGCTTGTACATGATTTATTGAAGAACTACTATATCAAGGGCTTTAGAGCTAATTGTCCAATCAAAATTGATATTCATAAGGAATTTGTCTTAGTTACTTAGGATTTTATAGTTCTTTCTCTACAAGTATTTGAGTTCCCTGATAGGTTAATTACTTGGATCTCCCTGTGCATAACCATTACTTCATTCAATATTTTGATAAATGGGAAAGCTAGTTAACTTAGTAAGGGTTTTAAAAAGCAAAGACAAGGTGATTGATTGCGGTTTTATGATATATGTAGTTTTAATATTTTAACCTCGATATTCGGTAAGCGTACAAGTTGTTCGCGTAGTATATAAAGTATCGATCCTACAAGAAGAGTTAATCTAATCCTAAACTCTAAGGCCTAAATATATTGTAGAAATTCAATTGTATCTAAGCTAAAATAATAACTTAATTTAATCAATCAATTCAATCAACCAATTCAACTCAAGAATAAATCACGAAATATTAATAAATCAGTAAATTGCAATGCAAACACCAAAAATCAATCTAAGGAACTACCAATTAAGAGAAAGGGGAAATTTTTACCTATCTTCAACACTAACTTAATTAATTATGAAATGTCAAATTATTGGTCCTGGACTATCCTAGAGTTGGTTATTCTCTCTCGAGTTATAACCAAAAACCCTAACCTTGAAAAGATGCAATGCAAGTTCTAGAAGTAAACATACATAGAAGAGAAAATTATATCACTCACAAGAAAAATAGGATTGGCTGCAATCCTTTAGGCTCAAAATAGCTCACTCGGTGATGTTTACTCATTCAATAACATGCTTATTCAATCAATTTAACATTATAACATCCAATTGTGATAAGGTGTGTAAACAATTTAATTATATTATGCATCTTATTTAAGATCAATCTTACCCATAATACAATTAACTTATTAAATTGGATTATAATGACAATTAGAACGTGAAAGATGTATAAGTATGCAAACATGCCTGATGAAAATATGCATAATTAGTTAATACAAAACTACACAAAATTCTGCACAATTTTGACCCTTTAGATGGTAAAATCTCTCCTAAGAGTCTTCATAGAAGTTGTAGAACTTGGAGTCTTCTTCGAAAGCACACTTGAATGACCTTAATCTGACATCCATAGCAAAAGTTATGTCTCTTGCCCTAAAATCTATCCATTTGCACCTATTAAGCAATCAAGTTCAAATGTGTGAGAATTAACCAAATAAAGCTCAAATTCACATAGAGATAAGTCAAATTAGTTCCAATTTATCCCAAAATCATATATAAATAATTTGACTTATCACTTATTAATTCAATTATCTTTTGAATTTCTCTACTTGATCTTGAGTTTGTTGTTAATTGTAGGAATTACGATTCATTGTTATTGCCACAACTCACAATGGAAGGATGGAGTAGACGAGACTTTTATGGGAACCAGAATATACCTTTGTTAACTATGACATCACCATATGGGAGAGTGAGGCGTTCTCATATGTTTTAGAAGCTCAATTGATATTCAGGTCATGTAGCAATATTAGTGGGAGTTATCAGTACAATCATGAATATCGAGCAACTACTTATACATGAGAGTAACCGACCATGTACAATTGACGTCAAGGTGCACTATACAACGATAACTACAATTTAAAGTGGAGCAATTCTTATACTTATGGATGGAACAATTACACTTAAGCTAGATAATTATGGCACCAAGTACCTCCTGTTAATGAGCTAACTTTGGGAGATAAATTAATGGAAACCCTTATTAAAATGAAAGCTAACTAACACACATTTGAGAGTACATAAAAGATAAAGGTAGGTTTCATAAATGGAGGGATATTTCAAAAAGAACTTCTAGAAGAAAAAGAAAGTATTGTAGATCCACTAATGGAATGCCTTGCTGTAACACCCCATACCCAATAATAGAATATGCATATCAAGTGATACCATATTCTTAAATACCTAATACTTTGAACTACAAAGATTTTCTACTTAAAACCTCATTATTCTAGTAATTACTATTCACCTTACAAAGTTTTAACAAAGTTTTCTCTATATATATTTAAAACCTCCTGCAAGAAATTTCAATACACTTCTATTGCATATTACTCAACTGTCCATCACCATGTCAAACTCCTTCATAAAATAATTTATCCATCCTCTAATACATTTTAACATATCTAAACCAAAATTTATACATAACTTTCATTTATTCATATATAATTCACAATAAAATCTTGTAAGATCCTTCACTTCATTATATGTACATGCCATAACCAAAAACAAAATAAAAATTTGTAGTACATCTACCTCCAAATCTTTCAAAATCCTCTATGTGACTCTTTTCTTGTAGTTGATCCACCACAACTTTCTTCTAATTCTCTTTAGAACCTAGTGCGGAAAGAAAATCTATACGCTAAGCTATATGCTTAGTAGTATTCAAGCAATTCCATTTCTCTTTCAATTCAATTCATTCAATCATGACATGCATGATATATAATATTTTGCACATATAACTATATTCATTTATTTTTAAGCAGAAATAGGCATTTAAAAATCAAGTTATGAAATACAAGCATGTATCTATTATAATAGTTTATATAGACATGTACAATGATCTCATTTGAAGTCCTTTAATCATTAATCATGCATTTATCTACTTTCTGTAATTGCCTCAAAGTAAGATCCATCAGAATTGTATCATCAAGTCGGATAAGTAGGTTTTAAAAAAAATACAAGATTGGGCTCTCGGAACCACACAATCGTTTTTTATACATTCATATTAGAATTGAGCTCTCGGAGCTATGCAGTTCATAATCCAAAACAAATATCTTACACTGGAATCGAGCTCTCAGAGTCATACAGTTTGGTAACATATATCATGATGTAGTACTGCTAGCTCCTTAATTGGCATGCCAACTTTATTACATTCCTCCAATTCCTATCTATTTTACTAAGGGCAAATCTAATTAAATTCCATTGAAATTTCATAATAAAAGCTCATAATAACCAATTCAAGTTATTCCATATTCAACCAAAGTAAATGTTTTTTTTCCTATTATTGGTTTTAACATTCAAGACATATTTATCTTACCAATTAGTCAAAAATAATATTTATATCAATTTTCTTAATTCAAACATAATGTATGTTAATTGGAGAAAATACAAATTAGAAGTCCAAAATCTCAATTAACCATATATATTACTTCACTTAACATCCAATTAAATATTTTTAACAACAATTTCTTAAATCCCCAATTTTACTTAAGAACCCTAAATTTCCTAATACACAATTTTTAGGAAAAAGTATAATGGCAAGAACACATACCAAATTGATGTCCAAATCTTCAAATTAAACTTTCATAAACTTCAATTTCATCATCAATTCCTTATTCCTTAGTCCTTCTCTTTATCTTTCTCTCTCTTCTTCAATTTATCTTCTTTTTCTTGATAATATTGCATAACAAATTTAATTTCATGCATTTTATTCATCAATGCATGCAACTACACCAAAATAATGCACTAAAAACAATTAAAACTCCATTAACTCACCTTATAAATTTTTGGGTATTATTCATCAAGAACACCCATATACCTTTTCTTCATCTTTTCCTAATTTTTTTGTTGATATGGTGAGACTAGGGACCCTAGGTTGATGATTTAGTGTTTAATAGGTGATTTGGGGGTTAAAACTAAAGAAAATTGACTTGAAAATGTAAGAAAAGAAAGAAAAATGGAGAAGAAAGGAGGGAGGTATTCTCAGCAATGTGTTGAAGAAGAAGAGAATGGGTAGTTGACATGTGGTCCCTTATTTAAATTTTTCCAACTCTTTTTTTAATTAACTTTTTTAATCCGTTCTTTCTTTTTCTCAATAAAAATACCCATAAGAAAAATATCAAGTTCACATAGAGACCTTTATTAATATCATTTATTTTTATTAATAGTTTCAAGTTTAACTTTCACCCTTTCTTAGGTCAAACTTTGACTATTGGTCAACTCTTGGTCAAACCCTCAAAAAAACTCATTTGGAGCTTTAATTTGATCTTCGAGTTGTCCTTCAACAATATTATCCGATGCCAAATAAAATAAAGTGTAGTTTGGGTCCTAAGTGTCACTATTCACCTCAAGCTATCCTATTTTGCTAGAATCTTCACCGGCTTCTCTTCATAAGTTAAATCTAGTTGTATTTCAATATCTTCCAGTTTTATAATGTGTGATGGATCAGACGGATATTTGCTCAATATAGAAATATGGAAGACATCATGAATCTTTTCCATATCTTATGGCAACGCTAATCTGTAGGCTACTGTCCTACATGCTCAATGATCTCAAATGGACCAATGAGGGCTTAACTTACCCTTATTACCAAATCAAAACACTCTCTTCCATGCTGAAGCTTTCAAGAAAACCTTGTCACCAACAACTGTTAGAGTTATGTAAATATAGTGCCTTGGAAAGCGAGTGTATGTATATGTAACTTAATCTTCTTCAGTTACAGTTTTGTAATGAAAATATTTATTATTAGTAAAATAAAAGAGTTTGGTCTTTATGAGCATTATATATCTAGTCATAAGGTGTCGAGATTCTTTTGTAAGTAATATGCATATATATAGAGATGTATGGTAAACATGTATATTATAAGAATCTAAAATAATGGATTCACAGTTGAATAATCAAGTTGGTCGCTTGATTATGGTTTAAACTGTAGTGTTGCGATTTATCTCCATGTAAGTAAAGAAGTTTACTCCAAGGGAATGATGAGTTTCGTATCATGATAGTAGTCGACTATTGATAATGGCACTATTAAATGAATCTAGAATCATGTATGTTTTTAAGACTAAAGTAGGCTGTTACTTTAGTCTTAAAACATACATTTTAGCATTTGCTTATTATGGACCACAATCTTGATGAGTGGTGAACTCATATGTGTTTTATTATAATTCTTGATATGATCAGAATGGATTTTTACAGAGCATTCATCCAGTGTCTGCATGTTAAAATTATTAATTGAAACATATATCAGGGAACATTCACTCAAATAAAGAGTTTATAGTGATATCATCACTTATAGATGTTTTATGGAGATTGGTGATTAAACTAATACCAGGGATTTTGATGGACTAGCTATCCATCATGTTTTAGCACCAAGATGAGATCTTGTCTTTTAATCACCATATAGAGTAAAACGGGAGACCTAGAAGGAAAAACTAATATAAGGGCAAAACAATAATTTTACCCTTTATTGTGTGGATGGCTATAATAAGGTTCATAATAGGGTTTGCAATTGGACATCTTATTTGAAATATGTAATCTCATAATATTTAGTAATTCAAGAGTTTAACTAATTGTCTTTAGTGGAATGACATTTAGTTAATAAGCTAGAATTAATTCTAATGAGATTAAATTAATTTTGGGTTTATTGGAGCTTGAATTATCTAAGTCTAATAAGATTCCCCACTTGGCTTCAAGGAAGGTTATTAAGCAAAGTAAGAAATATAAATGGAGGTTTTAAAGCCCATGATTGAATATTGGGCTTGTACTAATTAATGGTTAATTAGAAGCCCAAATGAACATTTAGAAATGGGCTGGACTTTGGTTTAATTTAATAAATTAGATTAATTATATTAAAACAAAATTCTCAAAGAAATGAAAGGGAATTTTGGTTTTAATGGTTGAATCTGTAGCTGCACATTTAGCATTGAATTGATAAATAAAGATGGTATTTATCATGCTTTATCATCATTAAATAGAGTAATGATCTTACCATTAAATGTTTTAATGGTTATCTTTTAATGATGGCATGTATTGTAACCTTTTAGCATTCATTTGATTAAAGATGAAAGAGGTGCATTTGATCGATGATCTTCCTTCTTTCATCACTAAAACCGAAATTGACATGTCATTTTAGGTTATTGGTCTTTTCATATAGTCATCTTAAAACAAATGAGAAAAGTTTCATTTAATGGTTTCTTATTAAAGAAAGGTATGATGCATTGGATGATTTTCTTCTTCTTTCTTTTCATGCATAATCGAAATTGACAAGGTGATAAAGAAGTGTTCTTGCATTTTTTTACTCTCTATCCTTTCTTGCATGTGTTAGCTGAAATTTGCATGAGAGGTGTCTCATCTTTGGCTTCTTTCTTCTAAGAAAAATCTCCTCCAAAGTTTTCTTCTCCTTTTCCACCAAAGGATCTTGATAACCAAGTTGTCCAAGAAGAACAATTGATAGATTGGATTGGTCGAGGATACAATATCAAGAAGAGGAATCAGTAACAAAAAGAAGAGGATACATCACCTTGGAGAGGATATATTGCTGAGGATAATATAACACAACGAGGAGTTAAAGCTGTAGTGAAGGAGTCGGTAATATTTCTACCATCTTGTTCTTACGTTAAATATTATCCTTAAACCATATCATATATGGATTAACATGTTGATTTGGTTATCTTGCTTCCACTACGTTATGATTTCTAAAAAAGTTTTAAAAGCTACCATTTAACCAAATCTTGCATGTTTTCTTTTTTGATCCAACAACAACATATTCAATGTCCTTTCTTTTCAAATCTGCATATGATTTTTGGTGATCAAAAGTAGCTTTCAACCTTTTCTTTATAATTTTGACCTAATCCTCAGTTTCCTTTATCAATTCTGGATCCACGATCTTTCTTTCACTAAGTTCTGCCCAACATAAGGGTGTTTTGCACTTTCTACCATAAAGAACCTCATACAATGCCATCTGTTGGATTACTTGATAGCTATTATTGTATGCATATTCGATCAATAGGGGGGGTGCTCTTCCTAGTTTTCTTTAAGATCAATAACACAACTCCTAAGCATATCTTCTAGCACCTAAATCACTCTTTCTAATTGTCCATCCGTTTGAGGATGAAAAGCTATACTAAAATTTAGCTAAGTACCCAAGACCTCATATAATTTCTTCCAAAATCTTGAGGTCAATCTTGGATCCCAGTCTAATACGATAGAAGATGGTACTCCTTGCTGCTGCACTATCTCACTGATGTATAATTTTGCATACTTTGAAAGTTAGTAGCCAATTCTGACATCTAAGAAGTGAGCTGACTTGGTCAATTTATTTACAATCTCCTATATGATATTATGCTTCTTCATAGTTTGTGGCAAACTAGACATAAAATCCATCGTGATTTGATCCCATTTCCATTCGGGTATTGTTATTGGTTGAAGAAAACCTGATGGAACTTGATGTTCTGCTTTTACTTGTTGACATGTAAGACACTTGGTAACATAATCTACAATTTCTCTCTTCATACCTGACCACCAATAATGTGTCTTCAAATCTTGGTACATTTTAGTACTTCCTACGTTAATAACATACGAACTGCTATGGGCTTCCTTCAAGATGTTCTTTTTCAACTCATCATCATTAAGGACACATATTCTATGTTTGTGATATAAGTAGTCATCCTCTTTGTTTGCATATTCACTATGTTTCCCCTCCTGAATTTGTTTAAGAATGATAACTAGCTTTCTATCTTGTTTCTGTGCTTCTTTGACTTGCTGTAACAAGTTTGGTTTAAGCCTTAACTTAGCTACAATGGCTTCATCACTGGCTACAGATAATTTAGCATTCATTTCTCATAAAGCTGATAATGATTTCTTTCTAAGAGCATCGACTACTACATTTGCTTTGTTTGGATGATAGAAAATGAGGCAATCATAATCGTTAATCAACTATATCTATCTTCTTTGTCTTAAGTTCAACTTTTTGTATGTAGGCTAATATTTATGACTTTTGTGATTTGTGTAAATATAACATTTCTCGCCATATAAGTAATGCCTCTAAATCTTTAAAGCAAAAACTATGGCTGTTAACTTTAAATCATGGGTTGACTAGTTCCTTTCATGAGGCTTAAGTTTCCGAGAAGCATAAGCAATTACCTTTCCCTCCTGCATGAGTACACATCTTAGCCCATTATGTGAGGCATCATTGTAGATCACAAAGTCTTTACCAGGTACAGGCTATGTAAGAATAGGCGCTTCAGTCAATATGGCCTTTATCTTCTCAAAGCTTTCCTGAAATTTATCACTCCACACAATTTTTTCATTCTTTTGAAGTAACTTGGTGAAATGTCCTGCGATTATGGAGAATCCCTTAACAAATCTTCTATAGTATCTTGCCAAACCTAAGAAACTTCTAATCTTTGTAGCATTCCTAGATGGCTTCCATTCTAGAATGGCTTCTAACTTTTTTGGATCAATTCTAATCCCATCTGCTGATATGACATGACCAAGGAAAGAAACTTCATCAAGCCAAAATTCACATTTACTGAACTTAACATAAAGTTGTTTATCCCTTAAAGTCTGCAGAATAATTCTCAGATGTTTATTATGCTCTTCTCAGTTATTAGAATAAACCAAGATATCATTAATGAAGAATATCACAATTTGATCTAAGAAAGGATTAAAAATACAATTCATGAGATCCATAAAGGCTGCTTGAGCATTTATGAGTCCAAAAGGCATCACTAAAAATTCATATGCCCATATCTTATTCTAAAAGTTATCTTCGGGACATCTACTTCCTTTACTCTCAACTAGTAATATCCTAATTTCAGATCAATCATAGAGAAAACACCTGCACCTTTAAACTGATCAAAAAGTTCATCTATTCTGGGTAGTGGATACTTATTCTTCACAGTCACTTTATTCAGTTCTCTATAATCCACACATAGCTTAAGAGACCCATATTTCTTCTTGACAAATAATACAGGTGCACCCTAGGGAGACACACTAGAGCGTATAAAACCCTTTTCAAGTCGTTCTTATAGCTATATTTTCAATTCTTTAAGTTATATGGGTGCCATTCGATATGGTGTAATGGTTACTGGTGCTATACTAGGTATCACATCAATAGAAAATTCAACTTCTCTTTCTGGTGGTAACCCTGGCAACTCCTTAAGAAATACATCCTGGAAGTCACATACAATTGGTATATCTTGAATTTTAGGATCATCGTTTCTAGCTTTAAGAACACAAGCTAAGTAGGCTACACACCCCTTTTGAATAAGCCTTTTTGCTACGGTTGCTGATATAACATTGAAGATAAAATTTGACCTGTCGCCATCAACTATGATATCATCAATATCAACTATTCTAAGAGTGATTCTTTTAATATGACAATCCACCACTATATAATGTCTAGATAGCCAGTCCATACCAACGATCACATCAAATTCACAGAAAGGTGGTTCAATCAAATCACAAGAAATTCATAACCTTGTACTTTTAACGAACAATTCTTGTAAACCTTATTTACCACCATACTATGACCCAAAGGATTTGTAATAAGGATATTATGTTTACGAGTGTCAACAAGTAACCGCATATTTTCAGGCAATGGCATATATATATAAGAATATGTAGATCCTGGGTCTATCAATGCATGAACAGAAATGTTAAAGATAGTAAAAGGACCCGTAATCACTTTTGGGGCATCCTTGTTATCACAGGCCTGCATAGCATATACATGAGCTGGAGTACAGGTATTAGGTCCATTGACTGTCTCTAATGTGACCCTCTGACCATTAGCACCAGAACTAGCTCCCATACTTCTATCTTTGCCCCTCGAAGTTGTAGGAATTGGTCTCTTTGCTTGACTAACTGTTTGATATTGTCTACCAAGGCAATCTCTTTGAAAATGCTCTATAGATCCACATCGTAGGCCTGCTCCCATTACCTTCTAACATTGTTCACAATGTTTCTTCCCATAATGAACCCCACGTCCTGACCCACCTATTGTACTAGCTATAGATGGGGATGGTTGTCCTACCCTAACTATTGATCTCTGACTTTGCCCTAATTGATGGTAGGATGTCTGTGTTTATGCAGAAGCCTGAGGCCCTAAACCCTTTTGCTTCTTATTGCCTGAGAAGGATGAACTAGATTGTCCTTGACTCCTCTTCTGCTATCACCTATTTCTCCATTTATGTTCATCCATATTAACCTTTTCAATCCTCAAGGCTTCTTTCACCATCTCTCCATAATCCCTAATTTTCAATGCAATTAGGGGTTTTTTAATGTCATGGTGGAGGCCAACTTCAAATCTCTTACACTTATTTGCCCCATAGGAATTAATCTCTCTGCATACATACTCAATTGATCAAAATCTTTCTCATATTTTGATACTGTCCCATGCCGTCCCATGCCCCTGTTTCAAATGAAGGAATGCATCCCTTATCTCATCCTTATAACCTCCCTTACATATTTATCTACAAATTGGGACAAAAAGTATTCCTAAGTAAGATCCTGTGGTGGAATAACCCTTTTAATGGACTCCCACCACTGATATGCTAGTCCTTGAAGAAGACCATCTACACATTCCAATCTCTCTTCTGGTGTGCAATGGAGAAGATAAAAAATTCTCTTTATCTTGATTAACCAAAACTTGGTATCTGGAGTAGTAACCATTGACTCCCCCAAAAAATCCTCTGCTCCCAACCTCTTAGCTTTCTCTAATGTAAGCTTCTGTAGTGGAAGAGGTGGTTGTGGCTGTACAAGAGGAGTAGCAACCATCTGTTGTTTCATATAATCCACCATAGTTTGGAAAAACATTGTCGGGTTAGGAACTGGATGATCGGCAAGTGGTGGTACGACCTTTACTAGCTGCCCCGCCATTCCCCTATCTGTATCACTAGCTGAGGCATGACTTTCCTCCTCTCTCAGCGGATCCCAGAGCGCCTGGTCCCATTCTTTAATCTATAACATATAGAAAGGGTGGATCTACATTAGATTCACATCATATTCTCATATAATCCTTCATTTGGCATGCACACAATTCACTTTTCCTTTATTTCCTTAATTATAAACCCTAAAATGGCCTAGAGGCTTTGATACCACTAAATTTAACACCCTATATTGGATAATAGAATTGACATACCGAGTGTTACTATATTCTTAAATACCTAATACTTCGAACCACAACACTTTTATATTTAAAACCTCATTATTATAGTAATTACTATTCACTTTATAAAATTTTTTCAGACTTTCCTCTATATATACTTAAAACCTCCTGTAAGAAATTTCAATAAACTTCTCATGTATGTTACTCAACTATCCATCACCATGTCAAACTCCTTAACAAAATAATTTACGCATCCTCCACTACATTTCAACAAATCTGAACTAGATTTCATACATAACTTTCATTTATTCATATATAATTCACAATAAAATCCTGTAAGATCCTTCACTTCATTATATGTACATGCTATAACAAAAAATAAAATAAAAATTTGTAGTACATCCAACTCCAAATCTTTCAAAATCTTCTATGTGACTTTTGTCTTGTAGTAGATCCACCATAGTTTTCTTCTAGTTCTTTTCAAAATCTACGCACGAAAAGAAAATCCACACTCTAAGCTATAGGCTTAGTGGTGTTCAAGCAATTCCATTTCTCATTCAATTCAATTCATTCAATAATAACATGCATGATATATAATATTTTGCATATATGAATATCGTCATTTATTTTGAAGTAGAAATAGGCATTTAAAAATTAAGTTATGAAATACAAGCATGTATCTATTATAATAGTTTATATTTAAATATACAATGATCTCATTTAGAGTCCTTTAATCATTAATCATACATTTATCTACTTTTTGTAATTTCCCTAAAGTGAAATCTATCATAATTGTATCATCGAGCCGGATAAGCGAGTTTTAAAAAAAATACAAGATTGGGTTCTCAGAACTATACAATCCTTTTTTGTATTCATTCATATTGGAACTGAGCTCTCAGAACCATGCAGTTCATAATCCAAAAAAAATATCTTACACTGAAACTGAGCTTTTAGAGCCATACAATCTGGTAACATATATCATAACGCAATACTGCTAACTCCCTAATTGGCATGCCAATCTTATCACATTCTTCCAATTCCTATTTATTTTACTAAGGGCAAATCTAATTAAATTCGATTGAAATTTCATAATAAAAGCTCATAATAACCAATTCAAGTAATTCCATATTCAACCAAAGTAAATGTTTTTTTTTCTGTTATTGGTTTTAGTTTAATTCATACAACATTTAAGACATATTCATCTCACTAATTAGTCAAAAAAACATACATATCAATTTTCTCAATTCAAACATAATGTATGCCAATTGGGGAAAATACAAATTAAAAGTCCAAAATCTCAATTAATCATATATACTACTTCATTTAACATTCAATTAAATATTTTTAACAACAATTTCATAAACCCCCAATTTTACTAAAGAGCCCTAAATTTCCTAATACACATTTTTTAGGAAAAGTAGAATTGCACGAACACTTACCAAATTGATGTCCAAATCTTCAAATTAAACTTCAATAAATTTCAATTTCATCATCAATTCCTTATTCCTTCTTTTTCTCTCTCTCCTTTAATTCATCATCTTTATCTTCATAATATTGCATAATAAATTTAATTTCATGCATTTTATTCAATAATGCATGCAACTACACCAAAATCATGTACTAAAAATAATTAAAACTCTATTAACTCACATTATGGTACTATTCATCAAGAACACCTATATACCTTTTCTTCATCTTTTCCCAATTTTTTTGTTGATATGGTGAGTTTAGGGACCCAAAGTTGATGATTTAGTGTTTAATAGGTGATTTTGGGGTTAAAACTAAAGAAAATTGGCTTGAAAATGTAAGAAAAGAAAGAAAATTGCAGAAGGAGGGAGGTATTCTCGGCAATGCGTTGAAGAAGAAGAGAAAGGGTAGTTGACATGTGGTCCCTCATTTAAAGTTTTCTAATTCTTTTTTTTTCAAAAATTAAACTTTTTTAATTCATTCATTCTTTTTCTCAATAAAAATACCCATAAGAAAAATATCAACTTAGCATAAAGACCTTAATTAATATCATTTGCTTTCATTAATAGTTCTGAGTTTGACTTTCACCATTTCTTGGGTTAAACTTTGACCATTGGTCAACTCTTAATCAAACCCTCAAAACAAACTCATTTGGAACTCTAATTTGATCTTCGGGCTGTCCTTGAACAATATTATCCAATGCCAAATAAAATAAAATATAGTTTAGGTCCCGAGTGTCACTATTCACCTCGAGATATACTATTCATAACCCAAATGTACTATCCATGAAATTGAGATTTTTAGGACGTTACACTTGCTGAGAGAGTAGCCAAAAAATGTGAATTTGATAAGTGACTTCCTTCACTTGCATATGATGAGTATAATTTGAGCTTCTAATCGTCTCAAAATAAATAAGAGACAATAATTGATTTCATGAATAAACGAACATTTTAAGAAGGTGAGGAGGTAATTGTTAGTCTAAAAGATATGATGATGAAGTTTTTTCAAGAATCCAACATGAGGCATTAGGAAATAGAGGCTCGTATATCAAATATAGTGAATCAAATCGATCAGCTGGTGCAGATATTATCTAATGAACAACTAGGGAGTTTGCCTAGTCCTAATGAAACAGATCCTAGTAAACTTGGAATGGCAATCACCCTTAGTAGTGAAGATGATCTCTTAAAAGAGGAAGAGGAAGAGGAAGCAACCATTACAAATAAATTAATAGAACTCTTTGTTGACATGAAAGTTGAGCAAGGCAAATTCGAATGTGAGTAAATGACAATGGTTGGCTTCATGAACAGAGTGAGATTCCGTAAAGAGTTTCTAGAAGAAGAAGAAGCCTCCATCCAAGAAGAGGAGGTAAAGAAGTGGTTGAAGATAATTGAAGAAGATGAGCTAGAAGCCTTTATCTAGGAAGAATAAGAAGAAGAGTGGACAGAGGTGGTTGAGGAAGAACTGGTGGAGGAACCAACAAGTAAGGAAACTACTAATGAGGCATTGGTAGTAGCCTTATGTACGAAAGGTTCGCACTTCCTCAGAGACAAGTTGTTCGAGTTAACCGACGATTCAGGGAGTTTCGTTATTCCCTCTTTCATTAATAGTTTGTCATTAAAAAGGGCATTACTGCTTTAAATTGGACTTACTAATTTAATAAATTATGTCCTTGTGATTATCTTACAACATGTGGCTTGTTTATAGGCTATGAAACCACTTTGTGGAGAAAAGGGTAAAAGCAAGCCTCTAATTATTGATCCAGGATGACATTAAACATAAAAGACACATCGAGCTACAAATGTTAAAGAAGCACTACATGAGAGGCAACCCATCAGATGTTAGTTTCATATTGGATGGATCATAATAAGAGAAATCGTCATATTCAGAAAAGTACCACTAAACCCTCTCACTTTTTTCATAAATATTTATATTGTGTACATTGAGGACAATATGCAACTTTAAGTGTAAGGATAGGTTTATTAAAAAAATTTAATTGATTTCTCCAAGCTTATTACAATCCTAATTATAATTTTTAATTGATTTTTGAATTAATTGAATTTATCCATTAATACTCTACTTTATTGTTGAATATTAACTTGAATTAGTATGCAAAAGGATGATGGTTATAATGAAATCAACTTTCTAAGTCATATTTTTTGTAATCATTGAAATTTTCAAGTTGAATAAAAATTACATATTATTTACACACATATATACCCAATTTTTTTAGTAAGCTTTTAAGCCTAAAAAGCAAATTTTCAAAATTTTTAAAGCTCTTATTATTCTTTCATATATGTGATATCGTTTATAGTAGGACAATTCAAGAACTTGCTTTTATTATGCATATTGAGACCATATTTGTTAAATTAGAAGCATTAATATGATGATGGCATTTAGATTTACCAATTTTCTTAGCCTATTTCTTTGAAATCACAACACCCTAAAATTTACCTTTAGGAATAACCAAGTTGAGCCTTAGTCTTTTTTTTATTGATTAAACCCAAAATATAAACCTTTTTTCGTATTTGTTCTTTAAAGACCTTTTATTGTTTTGAACCTTGAAGGTTATTTACATTACTTGCTTGTTAAGATTTGAAATTTGTGAAAGGTCCAATATTTGTTAAATAATGAAAAAGAAAAGCATAAAAAAGAAAGAAAGAAAGAAGAAGTTTCTGGTACCATTAGAGTTGCATTGAAAGGAAGTGTGTATATTTGTAAACAAGTCTATAAATATATTATATAGTAAATTTCCTTTAATTTAACCCTTTAATTACCCTAACCATATTATACCTAAACTCTATTACAACCATATAAAGACCTTTTGATTTTTGTTTCTAGTTTGTACATAAGTGGTGGAGATGTGATTTTATTTCAAGCCTATGTTAAGAGTTCTACTACGCATTGATTGAGATTTTAATGCTTTTCACCCTAAACACTTTAGCGCATTGAGTGAAATCTTCGTGAGGGTGTAAAGAGATATGCTTTTGATTTCAATGCGATTATTGATATGGTTACTATTAATATTGCATAGGAAGTTAATTTTAAGACAACTTGACTCTAACTGTATGTTAATTTGATTCAATATGATATGATGATGTATAGTATGAATGGACAGGTTGCAATTGATGATGGATTGATGTTGTAAAATTTATAATTTTGATTATGGTTTGCTTGAGGATAAATGAAAGCTCAAGTTTGGGGATGTTTGATAGATGGATATTTGACTATATTTTTAAACCTATTTTTGATGTATTTTGCTTGATATTTTATATTTTTATCCTATATTGGGTACTTATCCACGTGCTTTCATAGATTATAATTGCTTTCATGGACTTAAAGGAGAAAAAATTGGATGAAAACATGGCATAAAGAGAAGATTTGATGCACAAAAGCTATGCATGGTTTTAGCTTAGATGGAGAGTCCAAATCTAAACATTGTCTTTAGAGAATAATTAGAGGACATCTTAATATTTTCAGAAAGCCCATATTCGTAGTTGTTCGAATTCGTTTAGATCAGTAACCATTTGTTCAAAGTAAAACTTATTTCTTCAGAATTGGCAACCTAACCACTGGAGCTTTACATAGACATATCTAAAGCTTATGATATCCAAATGAGGTGATTTAGAAGCTCAAATTCAATCCAACATTCTTAGAAATAATTCCTATGTAGAACTCAAGGCCCAAAAGTTCTTTTTTGAGAGGTTAAAATGGATAAGAATGAGATATGAAGTCTATCTCGGCCTAGACTGACCTTCCGTTGGTTTTTAGCCAATAAATTTAGCTATAGGGTTTTTTCAAGAAAAAGGGGATCTGTTCAAAAGCTAAGAAGTGGAGCTACAATTATGTGAAGATGTCAAGACCTAAATATGAAGATATTAAGGTCAAAAACTTGAAGGAATGCACAGCTGTGCATCTGCCCGTGCACTTTCGTGATTTTCATACATTTTCGATTATGCACGGTCATGTAAGAGACCATGCATCTTCCCATAACCCTAAATTTCATGATAAAAAGATGTTTTCAGGAGGAGAAGAAAGTAGGAGAAATTGGGAGGTGATTTCTAGTAGTGAGACTCATTCTCTAGGTACAATTTTGGTCCAAAGAAGTGGAAAACACACATTTCATCGAAAGATCCATCAGAATACAAGATCAAGCCTCTACATCGTAAGAACATTCAATAGAAGACAATCAAGGAAATTTAGAATTATGATTCCATTATTTTTTACTTGTTTTTTTTTCATTATATGTTTGATTTCGTGTTCGATAATGTATAACTAAATGTCCAGTTAGTATTTAGGTTAGATGAACCTTATGTTAATACTTTGATATAATTTGATTCTTTTATTAATGTAATTTTTTTATTTGCTATATTGTGATATGATTACAAGTTTTATTTACGTTCTAATAACTCCAAAATATTAGATCATAATTTGATTTCATACTTACAGATTGAGAAATCCCAGTGTGAATAGATCTATTGTAATTAGAAGGAGTTAATTGCAACCTTAGAGATAGAAGGACATAAATCTTTTCGATTAGGGTCAAACCTAATAAAGGGATTCATAAATAGGTAATGTAATCCTATAAGATTTAACTTGAGTATTTCGGTTAGAGACCTTAGGATTAATTGTTAGTAGACTCAATGTCAGCTATTAGCATACCGTAGGAGTCTTCATGGTCTAACACATCAACAAAACAATTTGATTATAAAAGATCAATATGTTAAGGTTTTAGGGGGCTTCAAGCCTAGATACTAATTTCTGATAACGATTGTTTTTTGAGTGAATTCCACTGTCTTTGCATTCATTATCATTTCCTATTTCTTTAATTATTATAGTTTTGATTTTCTTTTTATTAAAAATCTAAAATCAATCGTTAGGCTAGATAATAGAGGAAGGGTAAGTACTAGTATTCATAGTCTTCGTGGGATCAACCCATACTTACTGGTACTAACTACAACTATGTAATGCACTTGCGGCTATTACAATTTTGACCAACTCACAAATAGGTCAATCACTTGAATGTTAGTCCACCTTAGGTTTAAGCTACCCAACCAGTTCAATGAGAGACCTTTATGCTTTGAAAAATGCATAGTAGAACTTAAGAGAAAAGGATATACTCACCTTTGTGTGGAAGTTGAGCTTTAAAAACTACTACTAGACATATTGAAAGTAAAACATTAAAATGAGGATAATAGTTTACCATATTCAGAAATTGCTCAATCTTATGAAAGGAAGCCTAAGATCATGAAAAAAAAAGACATGGCAGCCTATAAGAAAAACCTTTACTGAAAGGGAAATCACATAAATCATGAATTCAAGCCCTACAGATCCCTAACTAAACACCAAAGTGAAAAACACTTAACTTGAAATAAAAAAATAAACTCTCTAGAATGAAGTTAATCCTTCTAATGACTACAAGTCTTTTGACAAAACGAATATGGCATATTAAATGCTAGGTAAAGAATCTAAGGAACATTAATTTAACTAGGGAAATAATAAAGAATGGTGGGAATGTAAATAAAAATCACTAGTCAAACATCAAGGATTAGAACTTAGCCATTGAAAAAAAGTAATAGGCTAGACCCAATTCCAACTGAAAGAAATTAAAAAGATTGAAGAGGAGGCTTCACACAAAGTTAGTGTTATAAACTCCTTAATTGATAAGGCAAGGAGGGAATCTAAAAGGAAAATGAAGAAGAAAGGGATACTAATCCCTATCCCAATTAATGACTATAATTAGGAATGTGAGAGGCATAAATGGACATAATAAAAGGAAGGTATTATATGACTACCTACTAGCCAAAAAAATCTTGTATAGTAGGTCTATTAGCAACAAAATTTAAGGAAAGTAAAGTTCAAGACTGCAAATAGATCTTTACAAGCATTAGGAACTACTCATTAATTACCAGTTACATTATAATAGAAGGATTGTAGTTATTCTCAACCCTATCGTGGTGAATGTGTATCATTATATGGTATCACACCAATTCATACAAATTGAAGTATCCATCAAGTAGTTTTAGGTCAAAATAATAACTACCATAACATAAATTGCTAATTTTGAGTTTTTGTTTGAAGGGAATTGATCACCATCAGCTACCCTATCTAAGTCCCATAGATGATCTTAAAAGGCTTTAATCGGTTGACAAGAATAGATATTTTATCAATTTTCTCAACATCATTGGATTAAGTGATCTAAATTACAATGGTGCTTACTATTCCTAGAGTAATAAAAAAGTTAGTGAATGGATTGTAAGGAAAAAATTTAGAAAGGACTATCATAAATTCTCTTTGGCTCGCAAACTTCCCTAGGAGCAAGACTCATTTTCATATTCCCTTATGCTATGATAATAGTACCTTTGAAATTGATATAGGCTTGGACTTAGGAAATTTAAAATATCCCTTTAGATACTTCAAATTCTTATAAAAATTACAAGGCTTAAAGGTGAAAAGAGGAATTGATATTTAGATTGAAGGATATGAAAGACACAAATGTGTGAGGAAATTACAGTATGTGAAAATGGAATTGAAAAATCTTTAAAAGGAGAAAGTTCAACACATAAATGAAACTATCAACAAAGCTAGAGAGAAGATGGAATCTTCCCATCTAAAACTCTAAATTTCTCCTTGAGATAAGGATAATAGGGATAGGGAATTAAAGTGTTTAATACTTACTTCAAAGTTTGCAAAATCATTATCTGATCTTAAGGTAGAAGCTCAAAATTAATTGGACCAAAAATGGAGATAATGATACACTAATACTACATTCTTTCATAATTCAATTTTAGGTAAAAGAAACATAAACAAAATTTACTCCCTAGAGAATGAAGATGGAAGGAGCATTAGTGACCAAGAGGAACTAAAGAAATTAGTCCTTAATTACTTTAAGAAAGCCCTGTGGTCTCTTAACAAAACTTTTTCCATGTGTACATGTCTTTAGGAATGTGATCACTTATTCTATTTCCTATTAGCAAAAGGAAATATTAATCAATCCTTTCAATGTTTTAAACATCAAGATAGCTCTTTTTAGCATTAATTATAGGCACCACATTTTTTAGGTAACTTAGAAACAACTTTTATTATAGAATTCTTATCCAAAGGAAAGTTATTAAAGAAGCTTAATAAAACTTATGTTTGTCTAGTCCTTGAAAAGCTTTAAATATATTTATAGTTTAGGACGTAGTTAAAGACTAAAAGGTTTAAACTTTGGTCTAGATGAATCCTTAGGAAACTAGGGTCGGATGTCGATAAATATTCTGAGATTGATGGTTTTATTTGATACACTATGATTTTAATGGGTTCAGATCATCTGTTCTTATTTATTGGATAGATGGATGCTCATAGAACATCGTAAACACAAAATAATATGAACAAGTGATCTATTCCTAACTTTAATACCCACAAAACAGAAGGCAGAGATGTTTAAACCACCTTAGCTTTGGCCTATATTGCTATGTAAAATTTTGTTGTACATCATGCTCAGGAATCGTACAAAGAACACTCATATGGGATGCAACATATTTTGTTCACAGAATTCATGCATCGGTGCTAAAACATTTGAAATCGTAAATATTAGTTTTGAAATTGTCAGGGCTTTTCAGACAAAGTTTTGAGTTATGACAACTATAACTCCAAAAAAAAATCACAAAACCTACAATTTAATTATGTAATTTTCTGATTCGTAATAACTGAAGAAAATAAGCGCAAGCCCACATCCTTTGTGAAGCCCAATCTTCAAATGCCAATACAAATGGAGAACCTGTGAGCCCATGCCAAACTACATAACCGACAGCTAAGCCTATAAGGAAGCGTTGGGTTCGTTTCTGTCGTCTCTTTTGTTTCTTCACGATCTCCAGACCTTGGCATTTACCAACAGGTTAGTAAATTCAATTTCCCATATGTGGATTTATGTAATTAACCATTTTCTACGAGATTCCTAACCCAAACCATGTTACTGCCTTGCTATTGTAGTATCACCGCTTCAGCTGTTCTTTTTTAGAGAAATTCAATTAGTTAACCTATGTTTGCTTCGATGCTAAAAGTTGAGGCTTTTATATGATTTGGTTTTGAGGTGTGGGGGAAAGCCAATTGTCGGACTTGTTTGACGAGGATGTCTTCCGCTCAGGACCCGTTTTATATTGTTAAGGAAGAAATTCAAGATTCTGTAAGGCTTTCCTTCAATTGTTGGTTTGATTTTAAGTTATTTATACGTATTTTGATGTCTTCTTTGGATGTAAAGTAATTCACGATATCAGGGTATCATTTGATAATTGAAACATTTAGAAATTTATTCTATGTGATTCGTGATTTGTAGATGTTACGAAACTGAAATACTAACTGCCTTCTCAATTGTTGCCATCTGTCCCTTCATGGTTTTGCTGGTGATGACGTGTTGTTCTTATTCTTTTTGGACTTCCTTGTATAGACTTGCTTAATTGGGTGTTTATCAGTAGATGAGTTGAAATTGTTGTCTGTTAAGGTTCATATGGGCACTGCTTCTCTTCTGGAGATGCTTTTGATATTGGAATTTGTTTTTTGTTGTTTTGGATTATCATTTCATTCGATGGTCTGGATTGATCCTATAGATTGATAAGTTGCAATCTACTTTCCACCAATGGGAACGGATTTCTTCTGAAACTGGAGAGCAAGTGCATCTTACGAAGGAGCTGCTTACTGGGTGTGATAGCATTGAGTGGCAGGTATCACTCATAACATCCTTTAGTTGCTACTAGTAAATCAGTTTATTGAAAACCAACTGGTTTCCCCTTTCTGTTCAGTTGCATGGGCAGGGAGTGAGAAAATAGGTGTAATCTATTGATGCGCGTATTCTTATGGATTATATTGTATTGAGACTCTATTAACAATTACATAATCAATATGCAGCTCAAATGCAACCACCTTTGTCTTCTAAATGATGCTTCTTTTCTGCTATTGAATTTTTTTAATCCATGTCCACAACTGCTGAAAGCCTTCTTGATAGGAAGGTGGATGAGTTGGACAAAGCAATTGCAGTAGCTGCAAAAGATCCTGCTTGGTATGGCATTGGTGAAGTGGAGCTTGAAAAACGGAGAAGATGGACCAGCACTGCCCGACTGCAGGTGCATCATATATAATAATGTTACCAGGAAAACTGAATTATTAAATAAATTAGCTGGCGTTATTCTACTTGTAGGGTTACCACAATGTTCTGCATTGTGTATGTGATCCTAAGTTTTACCCTTTCAATCAGCCCCTTTACTGACTGAGTTATACTGTTATGTTACCACAATGTTCTACATTGTGTCCGAAGTTTTGCCCTTTCAATGAGCCCCTTTACTGATGGAGTTATACTGTTAGGTTGGCAATGTGAAGAAAGTGGTGGTAGCTGGAAAAGATACCAGGGGTACTGGGACCACTGGCCTGAATGGGATGAGAAGGGAGCTAATGAGACTGCCAAATAATAATCAGACAGACAGATCTAACCAGTACACTCAAGATAATGATGATTTTATTCAATCGGAATCAGATAGACAATTACTTCTCATAAAGTAGGTTGTTCTAACTAGTTCCACTTTATCTTGTATTAGTTGTTTTTACTGGACTTTTGTGCTTGGTTAGGATTTAGTATGTAACAAAATTACCTTGTATCACGGTGGTGAAAACTTGATGCTTGAATGTTACATGAGGTATGTGGAAAGTAAGAGGTGACTGTTCCCTCATGTTTAAAGTTTTGACTGTTGTGATGTGATTTTTGGGTTTGTTGCTTTGGAACATCAACTCTTCTTTAACATATGGATCTAGATCAGCCATTTTATTGCTTAAAAGTTCGTAAACTTTG
This sequence comes from Erythroxylum areolatum, assembly GCA_024520975.1. Lineage (NCBI taxonomy): Eukaryota > Viridiplantae > Streptophyta > Magnoliopsida > Malpighiales > Erythroxylaceae > Erythroxylum > Erythroxylum areolatum. The sequence continues at coordinate 41,259,921 of JANIJH010000002.1, read as the reverse complement.
TCTTTGTCGTGATTCTTATCAACTTGATTTTTGGTGGTTGCAGGCAACAGGATGAGGAGTTGGATGAGCTCAGTGCAAGTGTGGAGAGGATTGGTGGTGTTGGGCTTACCATACATGAAGAACTCCTTGCACAGGTTATAAGTTTATTAATTAATGAAGTGTTGCCTCTCCATCAAAGCACTATGCAGATAGAAATGTGAAAGTCATGCTCTTTTTGCTTATTTGTTGGATGGATGATTTTTTTCATTGTTATGAATTTTAACAGTTCATGACTTAGGAGATTTCAGTTTTAACTTTCACCTGGAAAATAGTTTGGTTTTGACTCCGCCAAGAATTGTTCCTTCTGGAGTGCTAAGACATAATCTTTTAATATTTCAGGAAAAGATAATAGATGATTTAGGGATGGAAATGGACAGTACATCAAATCGTCTTGATTTTGTTCAGGTAATTTTCTTTTGTGGCTTCATAAAAGACAGTAGTCTTATACTCTTATTTGTTGACAACGGTTGCAACTTGTATTTGATTGCAGAAAAAAGTGGCTATGGTCATGAAGAAGGCTGGGGCGAAGGGGCAGATTATGATGATATTGTTTTTGGTGGTTTTGTTTATAATTCTTTTTGTTCTCGTCTTCTTTACCTAATATTGTAAAAGAGATTATTAGTATTCTTTCACGGGTTAGAGATTTAATTTCTGGGAATGACTCGAGTGGCTTGTCACTGTGGGTGAAAGAAAGATTTGTTGAAAATCCTGAGCAGAGATAGAAACTGTAAGTGCAATGTTAAGGTCTTTGAGGATTGAGTTTTGGTGTTGAACAATTTGATATAATATTCTTATATCCGCTGTCTTCTTGCATAATATATGCATTGTGAATAAGAATAAGCATATCACACGGTGTCTACTGCTGTGCTTTGGACTTCTCTCTTCCCTCTCTGATTGGCCTAACGTTTCTTGCTACAGTGGGCCACTAGTCCTTAAATGTAACGAACTCAAGTTTGTTATGCGTCGTCGTGTTGTTATGGCCTAGTTAATAATTTGTAATCATCATTAAATAGTATAATACGTGTGGGTTCTGAGTAGTGTATAGTTTATTTAATTGTACCGACCAAGGTTTTTCAAACCGGATCGGGCCGTCCGGTCCAATTGAAAAAAGTTAGAACCGGTCAGTAGTTTATATCGGTTTTACCTAATAACCTCTCTATATAAAATCGGCCGATTTAACTTTTTTTTTCAGATTCTCTTATGTATAAATAAATTTATTTAAAAAATAAAAATCTATTCTTCATTGTTTCCTCTTGCTTCCTCTTTTAATCCTAATACAACCTAAATACTTATATGAGTGCCGCACAAAAAACCAATTGAAAGGTAAGCCAACTATCTTCTGCAAGTTATTTATTATGTTGTAAACTCTTAGAGAAAGGAGACTCTAGTGACAATCTCGTAAGATGCACTCATTTTTAATACTTTTTAGGTTAAATCATAATGGAGAATATGGAACTATCCTCGACTCGTGGTAAGTCCGATCTAGCATGAAATTATTTTTCTTCTTCTCAAGCATGTGATGAGAATATCCAATATAAATGTATATTTTGCGATATAATATTTAAAGGGGGAGGAATTTTTAGAATGAAAGAATATCTTGCTTGTATTAAGGGTAATATTACTTCTTGAAAAAAAGTACCACTTGATGTACATGATATGATTAGAAAATATTTGCAGTAACAAGTAAAAAAAAGAAGGAAAATAAAGAGACTCATGATACAGCTTTTGGAGATGACGAAACACCACAAGTATTAGATAAAGGAAAAAAAAAGTTACTATTAACATAGATTCTTATTTTTCTCCAAAAACTATTCCTGGTTCTTAACCTAGTTTAAAAAATTTTATGGTTGATAAAGATGTTGTTTTACGATGTAAAAGAGCATGAGCTAGATGGTTCTATCATTCATGTATTCCTTTACATGATTTAAATTCATCGTATTTTAAGAAGCAATTGATGGTACAACAGCAATAGGTCTAAGATTTAAGGTACCATCTTATTTTTTAAGGGAAGAAGAAATTATACAAGTCATATATAGATATTATTAATCGACGATGGGAAAGGATCCACTTAGCAATTTATTTTCTCAATCTTTATTGCTTATATAGTGGAGAAGAACGTACAATTAATATTATGGGCGGTTTGTTTGATGTGATTGAATGCAAAGGTGTTTTCTTTATTAAAGAGCAATCACAAGCAATAAATGAAATTAAATTGTAACGTGAAGGTTTAGAGAATTTTGCCAGATCATTAACAAAGAGAGAACTTATTTTGAAAAAAATGCAGTCAGGTAAGTTTTATACTTTTAATTCATTATTTACTTATTAATATTATATATTTTTATCATAACTATTAATTTAAAATACAGATAAGTGGTGACGATTATTTGGTGACAGTGCTCCAACATTGAGAAAACTTGCTATTAGTTTACTTAGTCAAACAATTTCTGCATCAGTTTGTGAACGAAATTGGAGTATTTTTTAACATATTTATATAAAGAAACGAAATCGTTTGGAACATCAAAGACTTAATGACCTTATTTACGTTACTTATAATCTGATAATGAAAAACAGGTATTTTACTATTTTATAGTTTTGTTTTTATTTCAATAATTTTATTTTTATTATTGATTTTATAATTTATTTATTATGTATTCATATCGATTAGTAAGAAGAGAACATGATCTAGTCGATATTGATTGTATTGAACATACTGATTTTTGGATTGAAGAAAAAGAACCATCGCCTGATCTTGATTATAATGAACTTGAAAAGACGATTTATGAAGAAAATGCTTTTATCACAACGAATGAATTAAGAACATCTATTGATGGTTAGTTCGTATCTTATTTTGATCATATTTAAGTTAAAATTATACCGTATTATAAGTTTACAATTGAGAATAATTTTATACATTACTAATTTGTAATTTATTTTAATACAGTAGAAGAAGTTGATGCAAATATTCCTTCAGAAATACAATTTTGATTTGTATTGTTATTTTAATATTTATATTAGACTTATATTTATTTATTATTAATTCATTATATAATAATAGATATTGGTGTATTTTTATTTCAATAAAATACTTTATTTTTACTTGTTCTTATAAGTTTTACTTTTTATTTATTATATACCGATTTTATAGCGATTCACTACCGATTAAACCTCTAAACCTTAAACCTTTCCTTCGATCGGTTAAATGTCTGGTGTAATTTTTAAAACATTGGTACCAACCGGTGCCATATGATAATACTGGTAAGGCATGGGACAAATTGGTGAAATTAAAAACAATGAGGACCAAATTGTAGAAAAAAAAATTGTCATGCTACTAACATCAACACAGTCAGCAGTTGCCCTCAACTTGGAACTCTTGAGAGCTCAGCTTTTTTCACTTTTCAGTCTCAGCTCTTACCTAGACACCCATTCCATCCACTGTCGTCGCCGGTACGCTCCAAAGTCCCATTGTCGGAAGTCAACACTCGCTAGCTCTCTCGTCAGTCTTTCATGGTATCACCAGTTCGAGCTCTAGCCTTCGTCATCACCACTACTGCCACTAGCTTCAAGCTTTGTCGACCTTCACAGCGTCGCCAATCACCCCTCTCGTCTCTTGTGCGCTAATTCCCTATCCCTGCTCTAGCAGCTCTTTGCCTCCACTCCACCTAGGTTGTTAAAAATTAAAATGTTATCATTTAGATGTATTTTGTACAGTGATGATTGATTAGGGTAACATCTACTAGAGAGGGTTATATATATAATTATATATAATTACTGATTAGGGTAATAGCCAATAGGGTTATTTAATGAAGTAATCATATATAATCATGTTTATAATTATTCGTTATGGTTTTTGTGAAATTGAATTATGATTTAATGAAGGCAGTTATATATAACGTCTGTTTTTATAATTATATTAATTATTAGCAAAGGTTTTTATGGAATTTAATTATGACTTAATGAAAATAATTTTGTATAATGTTTGTTTTATAATTATATTACTTATTTGTTAGGTTTTTGTAGAGTTGAAATACGAATAAGGCCTTACTAATTATATAATGAATGAATTGAATGAATCTTCTTATATATATATTTTTTCTCATAATGTCATGTGTTTTGTGTGCAAGCTCTACTAATGTTGTCTTCTTCTTTTTTCCCTTTTTAAGGGAACTAATTACAACCCTCAAATTGTCTTTTTAAAATGTTCAATTTTTGTTCATAACATAATCCCCCGTTAGAATATATATATATATATATATCCCCCGTTAGAATATATATTACCAAATGATAAATTTTAATGGCATTGGATTCTCTTTATTGATCTAAACATGTATCTTTTAAAAGAAAGGAAAGCAATCATTAATATCTCCTTCTAACTCTATTGCTTTGTGAGTTTGAGTTAGGCTTTATATAGAGATTCTTGTGATTTTTTTTAAGGAAGAACATCGATTATATAAAGTAACTACGTATGGATTAATTTTTATTTTTATATAAATTTATTAATTTAATTTTGATATATTTATTTATTGATTTTTACAGATAAATAGAGGAAATTTTAAGTACTCCTAATAATTCAGCAGCTTTAGAAAGATTTAATGATCTAGCTTGTGCTCATGCTAGATTGGTTATTGGAATGAAGAATCATGCTATTTGTTTATGTTGTAACAAGCATTTGAAAGGTAGGGGAATCACCATTAAAGAAATGTTTAATTGAGATCAAAGGTGATGTAAAGCCTTATAAGAAAGTTAGTCACAACGTGAAATAGCAAATGAAGACTTTGATTGAAGAGTATTAGCATGAGAAAGATAGAAAAGAAAGACTGAATTATGAAATTAGTAGTGAAAGTTCTTTTTCCGATGGCCAAGATGATAGTGGGGATGTTGAAGGTGATAGTATTCCTATATAATAAGAAGGAAATGTTGCACTTAAAGTAAGGAAAAGAAGAAAATAGGTGTCTAACTCTTTTTGCATCTCGATTCTCAAACAACTTTTAGAGATCAACCTTTAATTCGTAGTGTCTTACAATCTAAAGGAGTGACTTATATTGTGGATGATGACGTTTTACACCCATGATGGGTTGAAAAGTCATCATGTAAGAATAACTACTAATGGTGGTTATTCACAGATGATATATAAAGGCAAAGGCAACGTTTTGAAAGGAACGACTTACTCTGTGTATTTGTTTTTGGTT
>JANIJH010000002.1:41241710-41254596 GCA_024520975.1 Erythroxylum areolatum | reverse complement strand
GTTATTCACAGATGATATATAAAGGCAAAGGCAACGTTTTGAAAGGAACGACTTACTCTGTGTATTTGTTTTTGGTTTTGACGCTAGTTCTTTCCAACTTCTCGAAAGTTTTACGGAAAACTAAGGCACGAGAGCTCTGCGTTCTGTAACTGGTGGAATATAACGAATCATGAAGTATGTATGTTTCGTTTTCTATGCATATATAATCGATCCTGGATGTCACATAGTCTTTGTGATTATGGTTTGTGATATGTTAATTGCATTCTAACAGTGGAGATGTCAATAGCTAGATGGTGGTATGATTCAGGTACATCATTTAATACTATCTAGTCTTATTATTATTAGCCTATGATGGGCATTATTACCTCTTACGGTCCGAGATACAAAGCTCATTTAATTTATAACTACAGAGGTAAACTTTTGAGTAGCTTAGTTTAAGAAATAAACAGTTATTTGGATGAAAGAAGAATGATTTAGACAACTTATAGTTGTTCAATCATATGTGATGGTTAGACAAATAGAAAACAAGAGCCTATTATAATTTTCTGGTTTATTTTACTAAGGAACAATGTTTTTAAGTTTATTGATGCATCTGGCCTTGTTAGAAATGCTAATTCTTTGTTTTAGATATTTGAAGAAGTTATGAATTAAGTTGGAAAAAAACATTGTTCAGTTCATTAATGACAATGATTTTACTTATAAAATAATCAAAAAAAGATTGCAAAACAAGTATAATTCTTTTTATTGGACTCCTTGTGATGCACATTTTATTAATATGATACTGAAAAATATATAAAACTATACAGAAAGCCAAACAAAAAGAGACCAAGTTTATCTATAATCATGCATGGATCATAAACTTGATAAGAAAGAATTTTATCAATGGTAGAAATTTGTTTCATCCTAATATTACTATATTTGTGACTAATTTTTATCACTTTAGTGTTTTATTTTATGAGGAGGAAGTTAAGAAAAATGTTTACAAGTGAGAAGTGGGTTGCATCTCATCATGCTAGATCTAATGCCAGACTAAGGGTTTCTATAATTATATTTGAAGATCATAAATTTCGGTCTTAATGGCAATTTGTCATATGAGTTTGTGATCTTTTAGTGAAAGTATGTCATCTAACTAATAATGATAAAAGGGCAATAATAGGTTATTTTTATAATGTCATGAAAAGAGCGATGGAAGCAATCAAGGCTAATATAAAAAATAAGTCTTCTTTGTACAAACCTTGTCTTACAGTCATTAATGAAAAATGAGAAAGACAACTTTAATCTCCATTATTTACAACAGGGGCATTTTAAATTCTAGTGTCTATTTTAGACCATGTTTTACAAAGAAAGCTAATAACAGAATGGTATTAACTATTTCAAATTTTTTTTTAAAAAAAATGAATGAAATTATATTAAATCTAGCGAAAGCTAGTTCAACATTACAATGGGAATCCTTTTATTGCCAAGCTATCAGCTTGGAATAGGATTGGAATTATAAGAATAATCATATTGATTGTATATAAAGGCAAACAAGTTACTAAAGCTTGGTTATAGATTCCAACTATTCCTCACTTCGTGGGAGATTGAGTTTTGCATATGCTTTGCAATCAAGATGGCTCTAACCTAATTCATTTTTTGTTCTGCCACTTAGTACTTGTTTGCTTCAACTCCTTTATATAGCTTGTTGTCCCTCTCCTTCCATATAGAGTATATTATAGTGGTGAAAGTCGTTTTAAGCACATTCCCATTTTGCTTCCCTCTCTATCTTCATCTTCAGCCTCCTTTTCCAATTAAACCACAAATCCCAACCACACCTATTCCTTTAAAATTATTGATCAAAAATAAAAGTTTTCATAAGCCAAACACTTTCACTTAACAGTAAATAAAAATTATTCATCTAATTTCCTAAAAAAGCCACTCAAATGACCTACAAACAATACACTTACAAATTAGCAAAGCACATTCAAAACACCACTTTTTTTAGTACTTCATTTTTGTGTATTTGGTGGTTGCTTATCTTGTTTGTGTTTAGGTGGTGAAATAGCTCAAGACCAAAAAAATGAGTAAAAAGGCTTCATCATTCTCCAAAGGCAAGAACCCCACAAAGCTACCAAGAAACGAATCCATTAACAATCATCCATATTTAAAGTTCAACAACCCCAAGCACAAACAAAGGTATGCAATTCTTTCAAAGAGGTCCCTTAGTCTAGAAAAATACTTAGATTTGGTTGTGTCAAAGGAGTTAGGATTGAAAATTTATATTGAAAACTTGCTGGAGGAACGTGGTTTCACTTTAACTTATAGGTTAGAGAGGTGGGAGTTAAGGGATTAACCTATGAGTTTCTGTCTACATTTAAGTTTGATCATCAAGAGGTTAAGTATGGTAACACAAAGTGTATCACATTTAGACTAGCCTCGAAAGTGTATAGGATGTCATACAATGAGTTCAGGTATCATTATGTGGTATTAGATGATGTCTATCAGTCTCCACCCCTACATATAAATGCCTACCTTCATTAGTTAATGTAACGCCTGAGTTATTACATTTTGATCGTCAAGAGTTTTGGCAAGACTTAACTGAGGAGAGTAAATTCAAGGTGCACTTCTTTCAAAATACACTTAAACACTATGGTACACTATTCATTTGCAAAATCTTTAACAGGAAGAGGTGAAGGTGATAGTATTATGGACTTGAATGATTTAATTTACTTGTATTGCATGCACAATAGGTTTAAATCTAATGCAAGTATTGTCTTGGCAGTTCATTTTGAGAGGGTAGCTAGTAGAGTAATAGGTAACATTCTTGGTTCATCATTCATCACTAGACTAACAAGGAGTTTGAGAATTTTAGATATTAGAGGTGTGTTATTAACAAAGGATCATAACATGGAACTTCTGAACAATAAGAATTGGCAAACATGCATATGTTGATCAAAGTGGATAGTAAGTGGGTTTTAGATGTGACACCTAATGATGCCACTACCCTGATAGATTTCTTTCAAGCCCCTCAATCTCCTTAAGCTCAAGCTTTGTCGGATGTTGGAGGTTCATCATCTTAATCTCAACAATAAAAACTTCAACGAAAGAAAGAATAACATTTGGAAAATCAAGCATGAACTCAAGACAATGGTAAACCAACTTAAAAGTGAAGTAAGCAAGGTGAAAGAACATTGAAATAAATAGGGAAAAATAGAGAAAACGTGGCTAGAAATTTGAGAAAAGGATCAGGTTAGGTGACGAGGAGAGAGTGAAGAAGAAAACAATTTTAGGAAATTTTAAGATATGTTAAGGGAAAAATAAGAAATGTGAATATTTAAGCATAAAATTGAAATTTAATTCCTATAAGGGTATTTTAGTGATAATAAAATAATGTATAGGTAAAATAGGAATTTTAATAATCAAGGGTATTTTAGTAATTATAATGTAAGACAAACTAAGGATATTTTTAATAATTGAGAATAAAGTAGTAAAAGGCGGTAATTTTTATGTGTAATTGGGATTGAAAATTTTTCTTTAATTAAGTATAATCGATTTTTGTAAATGTTTAGGTATAGAGGACAGATTAAGGAGTAGATTGGACCAATAAAAATAGTTGAGTTCGAAAATCAGGTATGGATAACTTTAAACAGTACCCTTCTAATTGTGTACGGTTCATAAAATTTTACAATTTTGTTATTAATAAATTATTTTATGGTGAATCATAGTATTAATTAGTAATTAATTAAATTAATGATTAAAAATTAACTTTGTGGATTTTTGCCACTACAAGAAAAATAGAGTTTAGTGACAAAAATTACCGATAGAATTTGTGCACATTCTATCAGTAAGCTTATTTAGTGACGAAATTTACTGACAGAAAAAAGTCATCGGAGAAACGGTCATCAGTAAATTTACCGACGGAAATTTTGTATATCGTTGGTAAATTTACCGACGGAAATTTTGTATATCGTTGGTAAATTTACCGACGGAATTATCGACGGTATAAAATGACTGTTATTTTGTTTGATCGATAAATTTACCGAAGAAGAAGATTTTTTTGTCAGAAAATTACCAACGGATTTGGTTATTTCGTTGGCAATTACCAATGGATTTTTTTTTTGTCAGTAAATCCAATATATTTTACCAACGGAATTTTTTTTCCGTCAGTAAATTTGCTGAAAACTAAGCTTTAAAATTTACCTATAAAGTGTTTTGTTTCTCTGGAAGCCACTATAGAGAGAACTTCATTATTTCAAGTAAAAGAATTGAAATAATGAAATTCATACTAAAAAAGAACTGAAAATAAAGAACTGAAATCATTTTTTCAAAGAACAGACATTTCATCAAACACCTTACATGTATCATAAATTTATCCCGACATCACAACTAAAATCACGTCTTGTCCCTTCTATCACTAACATTTATACCTTAAAGTTGTTTTCCAATCAGAAAATACACAAATAAACGAAAGTAATAAATACCCAACTTAAACTTTCATCCAATATACGAAAAAACACATGACAATAGTTGCAAAAATATCTCCACTGAAGGACACGATGATAATGGCCGGAGAAGACAATGTCGACGAGCAGGAAAAGAGTCCACAACAGAGAAATGGGATCCAAGAAAACCAAAGAAGAGACGCAGGAAGAAGGAAGAAGAAGATGTAGGTGGGAGGGAGATGTCGGGTGAGAAAATTTAAAAGGAATTTACCGACGAAATTATCGACAGAAATTTTCGTAGGTAAACTCAAAAAATTTTATTCCGTCAATAATTCTCGCCTTTTTACCGACAGATATCTTATACCATCGCTAAATCCTTTATCGACGGTAATCTTATTTCGTCACTAAAGTCTATCGCAAATTTTGACGGGATAATTTCCCTCCATATTTAGCTACGAATATCAGTACCGTAGCTAATTAATAAATTTTTCCGTCAATTTTACCAACGAAAATGAATTTTTTAATAAAATTTTCCGTCAATTTTACCAACGGAAATGAATTTTCTGTCGGTAATTTGCAACGATATATTTTCTATCGCTAATTCTTGCTTCCCTCCATATTTAGCGATGGATATTAGTACCATCGCTAAACGAAAATTTTCCTGTCAATTTTACCTACGAAACTAGATTTTTCGTCGGTAATTTTCCGTCGCTAATTCTTCCTTTTCTTATAGTGTGTCATATATGAATTGTTAAGAAATTTAATTATAAAATAAATAATTAATACGATACAAAATGTTCATTGTTTATATTTTGTTACGTTTTATGATATGTATCGCCTGATAATTTGAGGGAATGTATGATATTTATAATTTTCATTTGTGCATATGTATAATTAAGAATCTTATGGTAATATAAATCAAGTGCATGAAATTAGATAGAAACTTGTTTATAATAGTTTGAGAATAGACTCTAAAAGTTGTAAATTTGTAACTTGCTAGGATAGGTTATATTTGATGTTCATAGATTGATAGGTTGTTGAGATATGAACGAGTTGTAGCTGGGTACATGTCAATGGAGCAGGTACAAAGACATCATAGGTCCCAAGGATGCCCTATATCGATGTCTAGATACTGGGATAGTACCGTTGTATCATAAGTCTTGGGGATATCTTATGCAAATGGCTAAATACTTGAGTCGTACCGAGGTACTAGATTACATTAAGGGATTGAGTTACTTTACGCCAATATTTACATATCTCATTAAGTTTTCACTTAGTGAGTGATTATGATAAGTATAGATGAGCTGGTAAACCATTTAATGTATCTTATTAGGTTAAGTAAGACCCAGCTAATTTAGTTGATAAAGAAGTAAAACATAACTGGTAACAATTAAAAATAATATTACTATTAATAATTAATAATAATGTAATTATGGATGTTAATTGAGTGTTTGGACTAGCTGAATATTGCTTGTGTATTTTAGTATTATATGTATATTTTATCATTTGATTATTTTCAATATATATTGAATCATCTGATTTGATGGGTATGATTAGGTTATCCTTACTGAATAGGCAACTTACTTCTTGCCACTAATTTTTTAAGAGATCGATAACTTCAACACATGTGATTAACAATGTAGAGTTTAAATGGGGTCGACAATTGTTTTATTGTATGTACTTTTAAATGTTAGAGTTTTAGATAGTTATGTTTGTACGGATAATTTTTGTGATTGATAAAGATCATTTTTTAAACTAATGAGAATATGTTAATTAATGATGTAATTATAAAAAAATTTGGTTAAATTATAGTTTAAGAATTTTAGAGAATCACAAATATGCTCGAACAACAAGCCACCAATTATCACAACTTTCGTTAGTTCGTTGTCAAAATGGCCCAAGTAATTAGCAACTTTGTATTGTTTAGATAAGATACACATATGACCATATTAGAACTTCCCATATGGGTTCTGATTGGAATAGTCTTTCCTTCGTGGAACTTGGAGATCGAGTGACAATATCTACATTTTAGTGGCAGAACCACCATCAAAGCGTTGGCTCAGATAATATATAAGAGCACATAACAGAAATATTCTGGAGCTAATAGTTATTAAATCATTAATTTTTTGTTTCCTAGATAGCAAATGATGGAGCTTTTTTATTGACATGAATAGCTTGTGTTTAATTGGACTTGTACAGGTGCAATTAAATCATTAATTAGGCCACTTGAAAATTTTTTTGAGTCTGTTTTAGATGAGGCTTTTGTTAATTCATAACGAATCACTTATATGCCTCTTAGATTGAGGATTGGGGAGACTGAAGATTCTTTGCTGGTCAAAGGAAAATGTTGACATACGATCACCAGTGCACGAGCAAACCTGAAAACAATTTATATGGATTTACATGTAGCACGTCTAGAAAGACGCATCACGCATGTGTTTTGGTCACCGCTGCTGAACAGTAGCAGAAAATTCAAGTGGCTTTAAATCTGAAAGTGGTCTTTTCTTTCAAATCAAACTAAAATATCTTTCGCTAGCACTATAGAAGTTAAAGTGGACTAAAAAGAAAGATAAAGTGCTTATTTTAGGCTCTCTCTTGCTCCACTTTTGCTCTCATGTTTCGGCATTCATTCACAGAAACAAGAAGGAATATTCTTTGTGTTTTACTAGAAAATAGGAACAATGCTTAAATTGTCTCTCAGATTTTACCGGATTGTGCAGTAGTGTCATTTGACATGTCAAAAGTACAAGAATAAAATCTATGGAGTTGTTTAGATTGAAAGATGAGCATTGGAACAGTGTTGATGTTAATCAGTTATGACGTAAGAATAAGATGCCTGCATTGTCTACACCGAAGAGAAATAGGATCCCCCACTTTAAGAAGAGTGGCGTCCAAGCCAAGAACTGGTGGACGGTAGCGGACTAAGGCCCTTTGTTTATGCCGTTCTTGCCCTACTTTTCCTTGTCCTTTTCGCCCAAAATAAATTGGAAATTAGAACCCTCGAATAAGGAAGAAAAAACAAATCAAAATTTAATGGTTGGTTTAGGCTATGATTGACAAAAATAAATCAAAAAGATTGAAAACTAGCAGACGCTGAGGAATTAAAGTAAAAACAGCAATATACTTAATATTATTGCACGAGGAGGACTGAGGAGTTGCTTCTTGGGATTAGCAAAGGTGCAAAAAAAATCATCAAAATGGACTGGTAAACTAACCAATGGCTATTGGCTGTTAGTTTAATACATAGTCTTCAAGCAATTTTTCATTGTTCATTTTGTGTCATGTCTAACTTTCGTATAAGGTTTTACATCACCTTCGATCTTAACTAAATGCTTCGTTAATACAATAATTCATTCACCTTTCAAATGTTTATTTTAATATAAACAAATATTATAGTTTTTCATACCACAAACCAATCTAACATCAACTCAAGTTAGATCGTTGAATCTTTATAATGAAATTAAATTATAGGAGTACTTGAACTTTTTTCCATCTATCTGAAAAAATAATATAATTAAATAAGTACAATAAACTAAATAAATATCATATGCATCTCTTTATTGTAAACCAATAAACAAGCATAACTTATTAAGAAAATAATTGACAAAGATATGTATAAAATGAAATTGAACAAAAATTATCACAAAATTTGCAATGTTCAACCTAAAATAAAATAGAAGTACACATTAAATTCTAATAACATACACACAATTTGAACTTTAAAGAAATTTCATATTCTTGAAAAGAGTATCCAAAGAAAAAAAAAACTAAAAATATGCATGATATGACATGTTTGTATATTCAAAGTTTATAGGATAAGAATCATCATTACTAACCGCTAGTTAATGACATGAAATATGTGGAGTTAGTTATGTGTAAAGTAAAAATTAACTTTTTAATGAGAATTGCATGTATATTGTCTAATAAACTTTAAGAATACATATCACATAAACACATCTATAAGATGTCTTATAAATATAATATATGCTTTATTATAGTTTATATGAAATTTCAACTATATATGCAAACAAAAAAGACTTGAATTGCTACATATTTACAAATGATTCATTTTATCATGTGACCCTTAATTTGCAAAACTTGTGCAACAAATATATTTCATAGGTAGCTGACAATATTGGAAAAGAGAGAATTAATATAATCTATATTTTTCGAAAAGCAAGTCATTAATGAAAGGAAATATATACAACCTTTTCTAGATCCAATAGTACAAAAGATATAATGAATATAAGTTCCTAGTTATAGATTGAATAAGTGGTCTTACTCAAGTAACCATTTAAGCTTCATGTTCCTAGAGAGCTTAGGAGTTATCTCTCCAGCTAATAAGTTAAGTCTGCACTGGAGAATAATGTCTAGTGTACCAGTTCCTTGCTTTTTGCCTCCTTCCTAAATAGTCTATTATTCTTTTCTTTCCATAGATTATACACCATTGCTACCAAGTTGATTTTTAATACCTTATAGTATTCTTTACTTGCCATCCTAATTGATGATGCATAATCTATCAACTCATTCCATATAAAGGCCGCTTTTCTTATGCTAAGTATTTCCTCTAATCTCATCCAAATACCCTGAGTATATATGTAATTGACCATAATGTGGCCTACAGTCTCCAGGTGCTTACAACAAAGTTTACAATGTTTAGAGGAATTAGTAAACTTAATTTTGTCCCTTGTTGCTAGTTTCCCAGCTATCCTTAGCCATAGGATGAATGCATGTGAGGTGTTGACATCATTATCCCAGACTAGGTTCATTCACTTTACAATACCCGTTACTCCTTACTATAGAAGGCTTCTGTATACTTTAGAGTTGAATTCCTTTTCTCCATTGACGTTGAAATAAATTTGATCCTGGTTTAAACCTTAGCAAAGGAATAGGGTGTCCGTTATTATTTCCACTCTTTTTCTACAATGTCAGGGCCATCTCCATTGGTTATTGTTAATGAGCTTATTCACCTTTGTACTAGGAATGATGACCAGCTTCAAATGTTGGATTTCCTCAATTATATGCAAAGGCCCTTTATTATGCGAATTGTCAAACCAAAATAGTGCTGAATCACTATTCCCAATTTTATGAATGACCAGATAAGGCATCCATTACCTAGTTTCCAAGATTTTCCTCAAAGTCCATAACATATTCTAGTTTGGTTTTAAACTCTATATGTTATTCCCCTTTATATACACATTGTGGATCTATTTGATTCATAACTCCTCTTTCTTTCTACATAACCACCCTATTTTTCCAGACAGACATTGTTGAGGTTTTAACTGAGTAGATTCCCATACCACCCTAGTTTTTTGGTTAACAAACCTTGCTCCAGCTCACCTTGGCTTTATAATGGTTATGGTTAGATCCATCCCACATAACCTCCCTCAATTTTTTATCTATCTCCTTTGGTATGCTCTTGGGAAGTGCTACATAATTGATCCAGTAAGATGTCATACTGCTCAAGATAGATTGCACCAAAGAGCCCACCTCCATAACTAAGGAACTCGGTGCACCAATGATTAATTGTTCTATTGAAGGAGTCCATCAAAGGGCTACAGTCAATTGCACTAACTCTCTTTTGGGTTATAGGAACTCCTAGGTATTTTATAGGCAACCTAACTTGCTTCAATCCTATTTCCATTACTTTAGATGCAACTTTTTGACTAACATAGGTAGAGAGATATAAACAACTTTTTTTTGGATTGCTTCTTAGCCCTGACATTGCTTTAAAATCCTTCATTATTTCCATTAGAAGGTTTATAAAGTGTTTTCAGCCCTGTAAAACAATAATATGTCATCTACAAAAGCAAGGTGGGAGAGTTTTATACCATTGCATCGATAATGGTATTGAAATATAATTTATATTAATGTAAATTAAAAATAATAAAGATAATTTTTGAAATAAGTAAATTTGCATTTATATTATCCATCCACTAATTTATAACTTAGACCTCAAGTATATATATCATATATGAAGTAATCAATTTAATAGAATAAATAAACCAGAAAAGCATAGAACAAAGATCAGTCCAAATATGATTTAGTATTGTAAATTTTTTGTTCATCTAAATACTCCACGTGTATATATTTGACAATTATATGATTCCTAAGAATTAAGAAATTTTACTTTTTTGCATTCCATAAGGGAGTAAAAAATCACAAACAAACTAAGGCCATTATCAAGCATTAACTAGAGGTAGTTGAAATTCCCAAATTGGGAAAATTTTGAGCATGTATATGAAAGCTATCTAACTTTCTGCTAAAATCATGATAATAATTAATTAATGGTAAATTAAGAGGTAAATTAAAGCAACCTAAACTTAATAAAGTGGGTAATTAAGTAGTAATAAAAAGCAACCTAATAAACTTGGTATAATACTATAATATGACAATTGCAGGCTACCAGAAAATTGATAATAGGCTTATATCTTCTATTTTCGAATTATCATACATGATTGAATACTTATAAGTTACCCAAGTCATTCTTTTTCATCCAAATAACCTTTTATTTTGCAAATAGAAATTGGAGCTTTTTATCTGAGATTGTAAGAGACAATAGCATCCATTATACGCTAATAAAAATAAGATTGAGTAATACTGAATGAAAGATCTATATCATACCACCATCTAGCCATTATCATGTTCACATTATAAGCTACTTCTTATATTGTAAGGCAATATGAATCGAAGGTTGAGCTCTAAGAGTTGCTTGTAGAACTAAAAAATTAGACACATGTCTCCTTCTCTTTCTCACATTAGGTGTAGTAATTCATTCTTGTTGGGTAGAAATATCACCTTCAATATTCCCAGTATCATCCTGGCCAGTAGAAAAATAACTTTCACTACCAATTTCGTAGTTTAATATTTGCCCTTTATCTTTCTAACTCTAATATTCTTCAAGCAAAGTTTTTATTTTTCATTTCAATCATAACTATCTTACAAGGTTCCACATTACCTTTGATCTTTGCTAAATGCTTCTTTAATATAATAATTCTTCTACCTTTGCAATATAAATAAATAGTATGGTTCTTCATACCATGAACTAATATAACATGAGCTTAAATTGATTCATTGAATCTTGCTAAAGAGATTGAATTATCAAGAGTACTTAAACTTCTCTCCATTTATCTGTAAAAATAAATGCAATTAAATAAGTATAATAAACTAAACAAACAATACATATACCTCTTAATTATAAAAACAACAAACAAACATAATCAGTGAATAATCAACATATATATGTATAAAAAGGAATTGAAAAACATATCACAAAATATGTAGTGCTCAACCTAAAATAAAACAAAAGCACATATTAGATTCTAAGAATTATAAGAATATACACACAACTTAAACTCTAAAGAAATTTCATATTCTTGAAAGGAGTATCCAAAGCAAAAATACCAAAAATGTACATGGCATGACATGGTTGTATATTCAAAGTCAACAGTTTAGGAAGATTCATTACCAACCATTAGTTAGTAACATGAAAAATGTGTAGTTAGTTATGTGTAAAATAACAAGAAGAAATAAAGCAATTGCATATATATTGTCTAATAAACTTCAAGAAGACATATCACATGAACACATCTATATGATGTCTTATAAATAATTTCTCAAAAAAAGATGATGTCTTACATATAATGTGTTTCATTCATCTATTTTATACGATGTTTTACTATACATGCAAACAAACAAAAAATTGAATAGCTGCATATTTATAGATAATCCAGTTTATAATATGGCCCTTAATTCACGTTTACAACACATGCGAACCAAATGAATTTCTTAGGCTAGTTGACAATATTGGAAAACAGAGAATTAATATAATTTATATTGTTATAAATTAAAAATTGTAAGGAAATTTTTTTGAAATAAGTAAATTCACACTTCTATTATTCATCCATTAATTTATAACTTAGACCTCAAGTATATGTAGCATCTGTAAAGTAATCAATTTGATAGATACGGCATAGTACCCATAATCTTGATGAAACTAGAAAAATATTTTAAAATACTATGAAATATTTTTTAAAAAATCAAAATAAAAACTTATATCTATAGAAAATCTGGTATAACATAAATAAGAAACATATTGTGAGTAAATATTATTTCTAATAAAGATGTAAAATATTTAGAAAGATAAGGAAGATAAAGAAAGCAGAAAATGAAAAAGAATGAAAAGATTGAAAGGATGAGAGGAACATTAAATAAAGAAAAGAAAGAGGATAAATAAATAAATAAGAGGAACTAAACAAGTTGGTTCTGCCTGATTCTGGCGGAACTGCACGTTGCCGTTTGGATCCATAGAGTTAGCTGCTTCTTACGAGAGCTCCAGCTTGAAGGTTCCTGCAAAACAAGGAAGACACGTCGGGGGTTATTTCCCGATAGGCCCCTCCGACGCTCAAGTTAGTCTTTTTGTGAGGGTAGGATCGCTGTGAGTAGAGAAAACTAGGGTTATGATCACG
>JANIJH010000002.1:41220557-41241610 GCA_024520975.1 Erythroxylum areolatum | reverse complement strand
CCTGGGCCTAGCTTGGCCGATAGGCGTGAGACCAATCTTTGAAAGATGGACCGATCGGCCCATGGGTCGTTATGACTAGGTTCGATCCTAACACGACCGGCCCAACCACAAGCTATATATTAAAAATTTGTATTTCTAAAAATTTATTATCAAATTCTTATGAAGAAATTTTATGAATAAACTTCGAAAATTTTAATAAAAATACATAATTTTAGGGTTAAACTTTGTCGGATATTTTAATTTATAGGAGAAATTAACTGAACAATTTGAATAAACTCTCTTTAAAACAAATTTAAATATTGGTTGATTAATTAATTACTTATAAATAAGTAAAACAGAATATATCTGAACAGTTAAATGGGAGCCCAAGAAAAAAGAATGTAAATCAAATGAAAATGCAATATACAATCAAGTATGAACAAATACATTAGAAATAGAATTATTAGAAACACAAAATGAAATTTGGCAAAAACGTAGAGCACTAAAGAAACGTGTCTCAATTCTCATTTCATCTCTGCCTTTTTGGCTTGGGATTATACTCTTTTCCTTACTTTTCTGATTCTTGTAAGTTGAAACCTACCGACCTAATCCTATCAATCATTCTGTCAAATTCAGAGTTCATGTATATGTAATCAATCCCTTCTCTCTTTGTATCCCTTGTTTTGTGTCTTTTTCTAGGTGGGTAATGTGTTCTTCTTCTTTTCTTTCCTTTTTTGCCTTTGTTTTTATTGCAATTATCCGTTTCACCCACAATTCTGTTTTCTTAGTGCTGTCTATCGCTGTTATTCAAACTGGAATTTGCATTCCTGTTTGATTCTCTTTTTCTAGTACTAATACTGTGCTCCTAAGAATTTATTTTTGGGCTTCGCTTTAAGTTTTGTGTATTCTCCCCTTTTCTTTGGCTTACTGGGTCTGATAAAAGCTTGGTGTTTTGGTTCGGTGCGATATTTTACGATTTTATAGAGAGTGAAAGCGGGTTTGGTTGCTGTAATGGGGAATTCGAAGACCAACTGCAAGTCAGCTTCTCACAAGCTGTTTAAGGACAAGGCCAAGAATCGTGTCGATGATCTGCAAGGGATGCTCACGTACCTGCAGCTTGCCAGAAAAGAAAGCCGCACCACAGATGTGGCTGTCCTAGAGGAGCAAGTTCATCAGACGCTTCGTGAGTGGAAAGCTGAGCTCAATGAACCTTCTCCAGCATCATCTGTTCAACAAGTTAATATTACGTATTTTTCCCACTTCGTTGCATGTGCAAAGTCAGTGAATATGGGGATCGCATTTTGTCCTTGATTGTGTTTATGTTCAAAATTAAAATGTATCGGGTATAAACCGTTAGGATAAAATGCTCCCCTTGTGAATTGTATATTTGTTGGTGATAGGGTGGAAGCCTTTCATTCTCGTCAGACATATGTAGATTGTTGCAGCTTTACGATGAGGAAGATGATGCTACGAGTGCATTGGCTGCACCTAAGCTTGAGCCTACAGACCAAAATTTGCAAGTCGGAGATAATATGGTGTTTAATGGGGTAGATCTTCATTTTCATTTCTTATTTCCTCTGTTCCATCTATCAATTAGGTTCGTGTTCTTACATTATTCTTATTGTTGAGGTGCAGATTGAAATTAAGACACTTTTAAGCCAGAAGGGATGCTTTCCTTCTTTCTCAGTATACAAAGATGTTTAGATGTTTTAAAAAATGCCATATTCTAGTTTTTTTGTTTTAACTAGTCAGATGCAATGTGATGGAATGTTTATTAAGTTTGTAGTCTTGTCTTTAATATTGGTTGGTTTGACGTCCTCAAGTTCGTTGAGATGCATTCTTGTGTCACAACTATGTATTGCTCAATATAACTGTTTGTTGGCTCAACCAGGATTATGTATAGGTATTGATTTTACTTCTTTCTGGAGGAGCGTCAAATATTTGGTTCACCATTTCTTCCTGCATTTGATCCGTTGTCTACTTGGATCTGGTCGATAACTATCATTTAAACTACCTAGACTTTTCATCTGGAACTTATCTTCTTCCTAGGATCTTGTACTTTCAATAGCTAATTAACTATTTTCTTCTGATGTATTAATATTATACATGTACCTGTTTCTGCCAACCTAAAAACCTGTTAGTACGTGCGAATGTAAGCTACCCATGGAAAACATTTCACTTAATCTGTATTTATCTGTTTTTTGTGTAGTCTCTGTAAACAATATTGGCTTCTACAGGAAATTTTGAATTCTGACAATTATTTTACATGTCTAAGATCCTTTTTTGTGAGTTTGAACATTTATTGGTATTCTCATCACCATCAGATGTAAAAGGGACCTTTCTGTTGATTCTTGATTTTATTTGCTCCAGGAATGTGGACTAAATAAGGTGGAACAAGTTCATGGCTTCCCATTGGTTGTTGAATGCAAAAACACACCTTCTGGAGCCCAGAGCATGGCGATAAACAACTTAGAAGAGGCAGCTGGACTGGACTACCCTCAATTTGATTTGCCCCTGAATTTTGGGCAATACTCTTACACTCGTTATAATGGTACTGAATTGTGTGGAGAGGATGGTATGCATCAATTTGCTAGCTATCTCCCAAGTATATCTCTGCCTCCTTCTGCTTTCTTGGGACCAAAATGTGCACTTTGGGATTGCCCTAGACCTGCTCAAGGGGGACTGGACTGGTGTCAGGACTACTGCAGTCGGTTTCATCATGCCTTAGCATTGAATGAAGGCCCTGCTGGGATGGGACCCATTCTTCGACCTGGAGGCATCAACTTGAAAGATGGCCTGCTGTTTGCTGCTCTTGGTGCAAAGGCTCAAGGGAAAGATGTTGGTATTCCAGAATGTGAGGGAGCTGCAACGACAAAGTCTCCATGGAAAGCACCTGGTGTGTTAGTTACATCTTTAAGTCTAATAATTTTAGTAACTTTGTTTTTTTTTGTTTCTTGACATCTGGAACAGCTAATGTGGTTTAGTGGCACATGGATTCCCTTATGATTGTTGTATTTCCATTTTTCCTTTATGGTTGCAGAGCTCTTTGATCTTTCAGTTCTCAAGGGAGAAACAATCAGGGAATGGCTCTTTTTTGATAAGCCTCGTAGAGCTTTTGAGAGCGGGAATAGAAAGCAAAGATCTTTGCCAGATTATGATGGACGTGGTTGGCATGAATCAAGGAAGCAAGTGATGAATGAATTTGGGGGACTAAAGAGATCTTATTATATGGATCCACAGCCAATCCCCAACTTTGAGTTGCATCTTTATGAATATGAGATTAATAAGTGTGATGCTTGTGCCCTGTATAGGTTGGAACTGAAGGCTGTTGATAGAAAGAAAAGTGCCAAGGGAAAAATAACAAATGAGTCTGTTGCTGATCTTCAAAAGCAGATGGGAAGACTTACAGCTGAATTTCCTTCCGGTAATAAACCCTTTCTTAAGGGAAGGACAAAAAAGAATGCCAAGGTTGGTGTTGGAAGTGCTTATTCACCATCAAATCAGATCGTGACAACAAGTGAAGCATTTGACTCTGGGCTAGACCAGCAGTATGATTATCTTGCTGAGAATATAGATGATTATTTACGTGACTGAATTTAAGAAGGGATCACCTGAAGTGAAACTACTTATCTGTGATCTTTGAATGGGGTACGCTACCATTAATAAAGGATTGAACCCATAAGGATTTGTTATGTTGTCATATACCTATTAAGATAAGAATTTGTTATGTTGTCGTATATTTATTATGATTTGTTTATGTTTTATTTTATTTAAAGTTTCTGATAGGACTCGTTATAAATCAAACAACATAAAGTAAATAGAGAATCAATGGAAAAGAAAAGATAGAGTTGTAGAAGTTTATTAATAACGAGAATGTCACCAATATTGCCCAACAGTACTTACGAGGAGCTGTGAATTTCTACTAATCTCTATAGAGACCCAAGAAAAGAAAAATGACCATGCCCTCTCTTTCTTTCCCTATAGTATATATGTTTAGCTTATAGTAACGGATTCCTCTTACAAAAATGACATGCAGTAGCACTTATAATTTATCATGACAAAAATAACAACAACAAATTCACATAGGTATCGTAAAGGAGCCAATATGACAGATACTTCGCAGCCTTGGGCCTCACATTTTTCCCTTCCTTCTCCTATAGACCAATAGGTGCATATCAATGCTCCCCCTTTCAAATTCACCTTGTCTCAAGGTAGAAGGTTGGAAACTGCTACCGAATATCATTAGCCAACTCCCAAGTTGCTTCAAAGTTAGGCAAATTCTTCTATGAAACTAGCACCTCCATTCCTTGAGATCCCTGGCGCACATTCTTAATAGTAGCTAGTTCCACTAGCCACTTTAGGCCTAACAAAAACAAATGATTATGTATTACAATTGAATTACTACACCTCCCATCTCAGCACTCCCCTCTCCCACTAGCATAGCAGCAACAGAGGCCTCGCTCACCCCAACCATAACTATGATCTTAAAAAGATAGCTTATCGTTCTAACAAGAAATCATAGTTTTGGATGGCTCTCATAATTCGGCGATATGGAACACTTTCTCAAGTGCCATATTCTCTTATCTGAGTGACATACGAGTTAGGGAGGCAACGACTGCACTTTCTCCAAGTTGCCTACAATTCGTATCAGTTGTGACACATGGAAGACGGGATGGATAGTAGCTGTAGGAGGCAACTCCAGCTTATAGGCTACCGAACTGATACGCTGCAACACTTTGAAAGGGTAGAAGAAACGTAGGGACAATTTCTCATTAACCTTCCAAGCTAACGAACACATCTAGTAGGACTACAGTTTCAAAAACACCATGTTGCCCACCTGAAATTCCACCTCCCTACAATGTGCATCAGCTTTCTGCTTCATATAGTTTTGGGCAAAACACAACTGATCCTTCAACTTAATCAAAAATGCATCCCTCTACTTTAAAGAATCCTCCAAATCAAAGTTGGCAGTGGACCCAGAGGCTTCATATCGAAAAAGAGGTGGATGATCCCTCCCATAGACAATCTTAAGAGGTGTGGAATGTGTTGTAGAGTGATATGAAGTATTAAACCAATACTTGGCTTAAGATAGCCATGATGCCCACTCTTACGGTTTGGGTTGCCCAAAGCAGCAAAGATAAGTTTCCAAGCTCCTATTAACAACCTCGCTTTGGCCATCACTTTGAGGATGATAGGTGGTGCTACGGTTTAATTGAGTGCGCTGCAACCTAAAGAGCTCGATCCAAAAATAACTCAAAAATATTTTGTCGCGGTCAGATACTATGGATCGTGAAAAACCATGTAGGTGTACCACCCCAACGATGAACTCTTCAGCCACCTTCTTAGCCGTGAAGGGATGTTTGAAAGCAATAAAATGATAGTATTTACTTAAGCGATCCACAACCACCAACACAATATCATAAATGTAAGATTTAGGCAAACCCTCAATAAAAATCCATAATAATGTCTTCCCAAATTGCATGAGGAATGGGCAAAGGTTGTAACAAACCGGCTGGAGAAAGAGTCTTACACTTCATCTATTGGAAAATGGGACAACTAGCCACAAAGTTTTTGACATCGACTTTCATGCCTTCCCAAAACAACTCCCTAGTGAGCAGTTTGTATGTTTTGAGAAAACCTCCATGACCCCCAATCGGAATGTAGTGAAATTCATTCAGTAGTCGTTGCTTCAAAGTTGATTCTTTAGGAATCACCACCCTTCCTAAATAATAGACCAAGCCATTGCATACTGTCCACCCCGGTTTGGCCTCTGGATCTGTACTCAACTTTTGCATGACTACAGCCAATTTCACATTGTTACTCACCGTCTTCGCAACCTCTTTCCAATCCACCATGGAAGCTGTTACAAAGGTTTTTCTTGGACTCGAACTTTCACCGCAAGTCACACCCACCTTCGTACAGCAATCCCACTTAGGTCCGCTTACGCAAGATTAAGCCTTCTCACGTGAATGTCGTCGAACAAATCCGTTACCTCTCAAACACCTCATGCGCACACAAGTGTTTAATGTGTTTCCCTCACACATATAAAGAACACAAGTGTAACAGAGTAAAGAAAGCAACAAGAGATTTTTAAATGTAACCAAAGCTACTCTTTCATTAACTCTCAACAGAATGATAACAAAAGATACGAGTACCTCCTACTCGAAGCACTCAAGAAACTCCCTACTCGAAGCCCTTACAATGAGAACTCTCCCTCAAAACTCTAAACTCTCAAAGCTCTCAACTCTGATCTAATATGATGATTAGGTCTCAGCTCTAATGAGCTATTTATAGGCTCCTTCAGATGACTAAGATTTCTATTAGAACTCTACTAGCTGAGATCACAATCTTATCATATCTAATAAGATTATATCACATTTAAAAGATTTACCCTATCTAGGAAAGATTATCCTTATCCACGAAGATTCCTCTATCTTCAGTGATCCTTTCCCGTGATCTTTATCTCTTGAAAATGATGTTCATCCATTGTGATCTTTATCTGCCACATCATCATGTATCATATCATCCACAATTGCCACGTCATTGTTGATGTGTCTTCACCACAGCCTATCTGCAAATAAGTCCACCAATGCACGTCTATGTACAAGTCCATCTTCTATTATCAAGCGCATTCATGGTGCAGTCCCGTCGCTCCATGACTAAGTCACAAGTCACGATCCGAATTAGTATAAAAACCTCGCTTATTTTACATACCTCCGACTTGCCTCGCCAAAGTTAAGTGTTTATGCGCCTCATTGTGTCTACATGCCTTTGCGCATCCTCGCGGGGTCTCTCGTATACCTTTGCGCCTTCTCGCTCACCTCAAATCTCGCATGACTTAGTTTTCCAACTCCATGCAGCCTCGTATTTGAATCTTACGTCTCGTCGAAGATTTCTGCCAATGCGCACCTACACGTGCCGACACGTATCGAATCTCGCCTACTCTCGAGATTTTTGTTGATACTTCCCGCATCCCTCGCCTACTTCGTAAATTCCTCAGGTTTTGCTTGCCAACTCATAATACTTTGCCTTGTTCCTCGTCAACATGCCTTCCTCATGCCAACTTATATGCCAAGAATTAGCAAAGGCTCTCTAACACTCACACGATCCTGAAGTCTGAACTTAAGGGTCTAACAAACCACCCCCACTAGAAGAATTCAACGCCCTCGTCGAAATAATCTGTGGGCACTCCTCTACAAGCGGTTCCCTTGAAGACTCCTTCGCCAACTGTCGAAGACTGGAGCGAGACTTCTCTTCCAATGGCACCTTTTTCTCACACCATCTCCTCTTTCCGTCAAGTTTGCTTTTGCATGGACGCTCCTCCATGAGGCCTATACAATTTATATAGGCGATGTTGTTGATGGCTCCTTCTCCTAAGTCATCTTCATCGCTCCCTCCTTTGTCTTTTGCGACTATGGAGTTCATTTTCTCCTCGCCCTTCTTCCTCTACAGGCATTCTCGAGCAAAATATGGCCCCTGATAGATGAAGCATGCAACAAGTCCTTTCGATTGCTTCTTCCTATGCTGGGAAGATTCTCCCACCTTCTCTTTGCCTTTTTCCTTGCCATCCCAGTTTCCACCATTTTTCTTGCCCTCTCCATAGGTTAGAATTGGTGGTGGCAATTGGAAATCTACCAAGGCATCTGCCGCCGCTATTGCGCTAGGGAGGTCCTTCATGTTCTACCTTCGAAGCTCCATTTGTTCCCAACCTTGCAACTTGTCCTCCTCTGACATGTTCCACACGTCCAACATTACTGATGTGAACTTCCTCACATACTCCCTCACCGAGCCATCTTGCTTTAAACCTTTTAAAACTTCTCTCGCGAGCTAAGAAGTGTTGTTGGGTAGGAACTAATCCGTTAGCTCCTTCTTCATCTTCTCCTAAGTGTCGATGGGAGGTCTACCCGCACTGATGTCATTGGAGGTTCTCGTTCTTTACCACAGCTTCACATCACCTACTAGGTACATCGTTGTGATTGACACCTTCTCCAAATCCGCCACCTTTGTCGTTGCAAAGTATTGCTCCATATCTCACAAAAATTTTTTGAGCTCTTTCGCACTCCGTTTGCCATCGAAAATTTGTGGCTTTCGTACCTTCACTATAGTGCTTTCTACTCGGACACCAGTCTCGTGCCTTGACATTGCACGCTTGAGGACTAACAGATCATAGCTCATCTCCTTATGAACCTTTACCTGTTCTTCAAGCGCTCTCATAGTAGCTTGAAGCTCCCTCTCCAAGGTTGCTATACGATCCAACAAAGGAACTACTACCTCATCCATCGAGGATAGAGACTCAAGAATCACCTCTATTCTAGTAACCCTTTTCTTTAGATTACTTCCACCAGCCATTACTCTAGATTGGCTCTGATACCAATTGTTACAAAGGTTTTTCTTGGACTCGAAATTTCACCGCAAGTCGCGCCCACCTTCATACGACACCTTCGTACGACAATCCCACTTAGGTCTGCTTAAGCAAGATTCAGCCTTCTCACGTGAACGTCGCTGAACAAATTCATTAGCTCTCGAACACCTCATATGCACACAAGTGTTTAAAGTATTTCCCTCACACACATAAAGAACACAAGTGTAACAGAGTAAAGAAAGCAACAAGAGATTTTTAAATGTAGCCGAAGCTACTCTCTCATTAACTCTCAACAAAATATTAACAAAAGACATAAGTACCTCCTACCCGAAACACTCAAGAAACTCCCTACTCGAAGCCCTTATAATGAGAACTCTCCTTCAAAGCTCTCAACTCTCAAAGCTCTCAACTTTGATCTAATACGATGAATAGGTCTTAACTCTAATGAGCTATTTATAAGCTCCTTCAGATGACTAAGAGTCCTATTAGAACTCTACTAGCTAAGATCACAATCTTATCCTATCTAATAAGATTACATCACATTTAAAAGATTTACCCTATCTAAGAAAGATTATCCTAATTCACGAAGATCTCCTCTATCTTCAGATGATCCTTTCCCGTGATCTTTATCTGTTGAAGATGATGTTCATCCATTGTGATCTTTATCCACCACGTCATCATGTGTCATATCATCCACAGTTGCCACGTCACTACTATGTGTCTTCACCACAGCCTATCCACACATAAGTCCATCAATGTATGTTTATGGACAAGTCCATCTTCTATGATCAAGCTCATTCATGGTGCAGTCCCGTCACTCCATGACTAATTCACAAGTCACAATCTGAGTTAGTATAAAAACCTCGCTCATTTTACATACCTCCGATCTGCCTCGCCAAAGTTAAGTGTTTATGCTCCTTGTTACACTCGCATGCCTTCGCGCATCCTCGCGAGGTCTCTCACATGCCTTTGCATCTTCTCGTGCACCTCGGGTCTCGCATGACTTAGTTTTTCAACTCCATGCGGCCTCGCATCTGAATCTCACGTCTCGTCGAAGATTTTTACCAATGCGCGCTTACATGTGCCCACACATATCGAATCTTGCCTACTCTCGAGATCTTTGTCGATACTTCTCGCATCCCTTGCCTACTTCGCAAGTTCCTCAGGTTTTGCTCGCCAATTTGTAAGACTTCACCTTGTTCCTCATCAACACGGCTTCCTTGTGCCAACTTACATGCCAAGCATTGGCCAAGGATCTCCAACACTTACACAATCCCGAAGTTTGAATTTAGGGGTCTAACAGAAGCCATGGTAACATGATGAAGTTCCACATAAGAAGGAATTTGCAATAATGCATTAGCTGCAACATTTTCGCTACCCAGCTTGTATTGAATGTCAAAATCAAATCCCATCAATTTGGTCATCCAATGTTGATAGTCCAAAGCCACTAGCTGCTATTCCAATAAGAACTTCAGGCTCCTTTGATATATTATCACCACGAAATGCCTCCTAGAAGGTAATGTCTCCATTTTTGAACCGCAAAGACAATTGTCACGAGCTCCCTTTCATATACTGACTTTTGCCGAGCTCTGCCATTTAGACCATGATTGAGGAACGCAATGGATCGTCCACTATGCATCAGTACCGCGCCTAACCCGCATCCTGATGCATTCATTTCCATAATAAAATCTTTGTTAAAATTTGGAAGCAACAATACGAGAACCTTCTGCATAGCTTCCTTTAATTGGACCATGGCTGCCAAAGCTTCTTCAGTCCATACAAAAGAGTCCTTCTTCAAGAGCTTTGTTAAAGGAGCAGCGATTTTTCCATAATCACGGATGAACCGTTGATAATTGCCAGTCAGTTCTAAAAATCCCCTCAACTCCTTCAGATTCCTCGGCATTGACCACTCTCTCATCACCCTCAACTTCTTTGGATCTGCCATGACCCCTTCAGCTAATATGATGTGGCCCAAATATTCTAGTTGGTCTTTAGCGAAACTGCACTTCTTTTTGTTCACCCACAACTGGTTTCATCACAGAATGCTCAAGACCTCACGAACATGGCTCAAATGATCTGCCCAATTACAGTTATAGATTAGGATATCATTAAAAATACCAAGACATACCTCCTCAATAACCTTTTAAAGATGGAATTCATTAAAGGTTGGAAAGTAACCGGTGCATTTGTGAGTCCGAATGACATCACAAGGAACTCATAATGTCCCTCGTGAGTTTGGAATGTCATTTTATAAACATCTTGCTGCTCTAGGAGAATTTGGTGATACCCCGACTTCAAGTCCAACTTTGTAAATATTCTCGCCCCATGTAACTCATCCAACAACTCATCAATATTTGGAGTTGGGAAACGATCTGGTAATGTCACCTTGTTGAGGGCTCGATAATCCATACAAAACCAATAACTTCCATCTTTCTATTTTACCAATAGTACGGGACTAGAGAATGGACTCACGTTTGGTCTAATGATACCCATTTCAAGCATTTCTACTACTAGCCTCTCAATCTCATTTTTCTGAATGTGAGGATAACGATATGATTGCACATTAATCGACTCTGATCCTTCTTTAAGTACAATGGAATGGTTGTGATCGCAAAATGGGGGAAGGTTGTTAGTAGCCTAGAAAACGTCTGTAAATTCCTCTAATACTCCCTTCATCTCCGGTAACAAGTCTATGCCATTTTCCTCTAAGTTTCCAACTTCCAAATTACAAAATTCCACCATTACACCTTCCTTCTCCTCTTGGATCATCTTTAGCATTGTTTTTAAGGAAACCATCGACTTACAGAGGCTAGGATCCCCTCTGAGTGTAATTTGTTTTCCCTCTAGTTCAAAGGATATTGTCAAACGTTTCCAATCTGCTTTCATGATGCCTAATGTTGCTAGCCACTTAATCCCAAAAACCAAGTCAGAACTTTACATCAGAATGGGGAGGTAGGATACTACCACCGTCATACCTTGCATTCCCAACACCACCTGTTTGCAGATGCCTTATCCAAGCATTTGTTGCCCATTCCCCACTACAACCCTATAGTTAACTGTGTCATAAATTGAAATTCCTAACTTCACCAAATCCTGAGCGATGAAGTTATGAGTCACTTCACAGTCAATGAGAACCACTATCGTTTCCTCTATCACTTGCCCCTTCAGTCGCAGTGTACATAACTTAGAAAGTTTTACCACAGAATTATCCCTCCAAAGAATTTAACTCATCACCATCAGAAGGTAATTGCACGTCCCCCAAGTTAGATTCATCACTTACTATGATCACATGGAGTTCATGGTTTCTACACTTGTGCCCTACATACCATCGTTCATTACAACGATAACAAAGGCCCTTCTCTCTCCTACCTTGAGCTTCAGCTACTGTCAACCTTTTGAATTGAGTCCCTAAAGTGCTAGAAGTAGTTGTGGTGGTTTTGGTATTTTGGTTTGGGATGATTGAGTTGGAAGAGGCTGAGCTTCGGTTGTTGGAAGTTAGGTGGGAGTTGGTTTGAGAATTGAGTTGATTTAGATTTGAGTTCTTGGAAGTGGTCTAAGAAACTATTTTGAACTCGGTTTTAGTTGGAAATGAAGGGAGCCCTCTGGGGTTATGATAAGGCTGTAGCATACCATTCTTCATTTCAATTCAGGTGGCCACCTCCATAGTTTCCTTCAGATCTTTGGACTCAATAAGAGAAGTTCAACCCTCTCCTACTCTAACAGCCCATTAACAAAGATACTAGATAGTGTGGCCTCATCCAACTGGCCCACCGAAGCTACTAGTAATTCAAATTGTGCTTGAAATTCAACAACTGACCCAGTCTATTTTAACGCAAATAGATGGTGCAATAATGTCCCATAGGCTAGTCTCAGGAAATGCCTAAGTAACTGCATCTTCAGCTAATCCCAGGTGGTGAAAGCGGTGGCTCGTTCTTCAAACCTCAGCCGAGCTTAGGCTTCTCCTTCGAAGCAAGTCCTTATAACTTCAATTTTTTCTAGCTCAGTCAACCTATTCAGTGTAAAATATTGCTCCATTAAAAAAACTCACGCATCCGAATCGACTCCATTAAAGACCGGTAACTCTAGCTTCCTCGATAATCTATCCTTGTTCCACAGTTGGTTGGTTAGAGGTGTTGAATCAGTTTTGGGATTTGTGCTTGGGTCTAAGTTGGATGTGTTAGAAGGTGGATGTCCAGTGTAGGTATTAAGATCTGGTGGATTAGGATTATCGGAGTTGGCTACCGTTGAGCTCAATTCACCTTGAGCTCTAGATCCCACCCCTAAATGTTGCTTAAACATGCCTTCGATGCGTTGGGTGAATGCAAGGAATGAAACGTTCCACTCCACTTTCATCTCATTCACTTGTTTCTTGATCTCTGGAATTTCTACGATCTCTTTTTCAGTCGAAGCTATTCTATTTTCCATCCTTGTTTTTGGGACCAACTAAAGGAATCAGAACTTCTCTGATATTGAAATGATAGGACTCGTTATAGATCAAACAATATAAAGTAAATAGAGAATCAATGGAGAAGAAAAGATAGAAAAGTAAAAGTTTATTAATAACAAGAATATCACCAATACTACCCAACAATACTTACGAGGAGCTGTGAACCTATACTAATCTCTACAGAGACCTAAGATAAGAAAAATGACCATGTCCTCTCTTTCTTCCCCTAGAGTATATATATATGGCTTATAGTAATGGATTCCTCTTACAAAGATGACATAGCAATAGCACTGACACCTATACAGACGCAATAACAACTTATCATGGCAAAAATAACAACTTCAACAAGCTCACACAGGCATCGTAAAGGAGCTAATATGACAGATCCTTCACAGCCCTGGGCCTCCCATTTTTTCCTTCCTTCTCCTATAGACCAATGGGAGCTTATCAGTTTCCTAGTTAGGAAGGTTTTCTTGTCCAGCAAGAAAAGAAATAAGTTAGCTCTAGAAAAGGATTTCAATCAATCCTTTTCACACTAGAGTTAGGACTCTTATGTACCACGTTAGGGATCTAAAAGGGAGGGTTAATAGATGTTTTAGGGAGCTGGAAAATATTATTTTAATAAAGATTCTGGAGGAAATTTTCCTAAGAGAGAGTGTCTTTCTCTTGTTGATCAAATCCTAAGTTTTATACTTGGATTTGGTTTCAAGATTAACCTAAAATCTCTACTTAACTACTTCTGATGTGTCAGTTGGTATCAGAGCATTAAAATCCAGTATTTCCTGGATTTCTTTCCTGGTGCATTTCCTCAGTTTTGTTTCTGTTCCACACCCTCCAGCCCATCTTCCACCTTTACCAACCCAGAAAAGTTTCCCTGGATTTCTTTCCTGGTGCCTTTCCTCAGTTTTGTTTCTATTCCACACCCTTCAGCTCACCTTCCAACCCTACCAACGCCAAAAAAATTTACTGGATTTCTTTCCTGGTGTTTTTCGTTAGTTTTGTTTTTGTTCCACACCCTCCAGCCCATCTCCTGACCCTATCAACCTAAAAAATTCACCCAAATTTCAAAAAATTCACCCAAAACCTAGAAAAGTTAAACCAAATATTTTCAGTTTTGACCACCCTGTAAACATGGCTGATCAAGGAGATAACCAGAGATTTGATGAAGTTTTGGAGGCTATTAATGGATTAGCTACTCGTATGGATCAACTTCTAACCATTATGGGCCCTAATCAAGTCAATAATGGAGGAATACCATTTAAGGGAGCTCAAGGTAGAGGTTTACCTTAACTCCAACCTATAGGCGGACTTGATCTTCTAACGAAAGTAGGAAATAGGAGAGCTCACGGTTAGAATCAGACGCCTCTTACGGAAGATAGTTTGGATGGAGAAATTCTAAACCAAAACCAACTAAGAAGAGGCCAAAGGGGTAAACATAATTACAAGATTAAATTGGAAGTACCTTAATTTAGTGGAAATCTAAGCATTGAAGGCCTTCTTGATTGGATTGATGAAGTGGAAAGTTTTCAAGAGATGATAGAAGTCACAGATGATAAACTAGTGAGAATTATGGGCTATAAATTAAAAAGTTGTGCTAAAGTTTAGTGGAGTAATCGTCAAAAGAATTGGGAGAGGAACAAAAAACTGCCAATCAAATCTTGGAGGAAATTGAAACAAGCCCTTTTTCCTTAGATTTTTACCACCTAATTATGAGCTGCACTTATTTGATCGTTATCAAAGTTGCGTCCAAGGTTCTAGGAGTGTGATGGAGTATCATTCTGAGTTCTTGAGGCTGACAGCATGCAATAATCTTGAAGAATCCGACATGCAGCAAGTTTCAAGTTATCTTAAAGGATTAAGATCATTCATATATGAAAGGCTTGGAATGCGCACTATTTGGAACATAGAGGAAGCCTACCAATTGGCGTGGAGAGCTGAGAAGATGGAAAAAGCACGTAAGAGGTTTGAATACCCTAGGAGATCAACTCATCGATTCCAAATGAAGTGGTAGGAAAGGGGTAGTTGAAACATTAAAAATCGATAAAGCCCCTAAAGATCTAAAAGTGGACAAAAGGAAGCCTTTTAAAGGAGGTGGTAGCACCTGTAGAGGAGTTCCTAAGGGTTCCAACCCATGTGTACCACCAAAAATGGACATGTATTATAAATGCCAGAAGCCTAGACATATCTCTAGTAATTGTCCTAAGAGAAACATGGTTAATGTTACTGGAAAAGAAGACTGCCTTAATGAAGGTGAAGAAGATTTGGAAGAGCTTCAAGAAGAGGGAGAAGAAGAAGAGGAGTTTTCTGAAGAATTTGCCTAGGACATAGTTAGTCTAGTGGTAAGGAAGATACTTTGTTCATCTAAAACTGAAGAGTCACAACAAAGGAGAAGCATTTTTAGATCCTTATGCACTGTTAATGGTAGGGTGTGCAACCTGATTGTAGACAATTGCAGTGATGAGAATTTAGTGGCAAGAAAGATGGTGGATCATATGAAGTTTCCTACTGAGAAACATCCTCGTCCCTACACTATTGGTTGGCTTACTGATGGGCCAACATTTAGAGTAACTGAAGTATGTCAAGTTCTTATTTCTATATGAAAGTCTTACAAGGCTACTGTTTACTGTGATGTGGTGGACATGAATGCAAGTCACATAGTCCTAGGAAGGCCATGGCAATTTAACATGGATATTACTTATAAAGGAAGAGATAACACTGTCTCATTCCAATGGAAAGGCAAGAAAGTGACCATGCTACCCATAAATGCAGCCTTTGTTAGGCCAAAGATTTTTAGAGAGGGGGGAAAAACATTATGACCCCTAATGGGGAAGATTTTGAGAAAGAAGTTAAGGAGACTTGAGAGGTTCATGTCTTGGTGGTAAAGAACCAATTATTGGAGGAGAAACAGAAGGAGAATGGAGTTAATTCAAATATAGTCTAGTCACTTTTGGAGGAGTTTTCAGATCTAATCCAGTCCGAATTATCTAATGAATTGCCTCCTACGAGTCCTTATGATGTTCCTACACTTTTGACACCCAAGAAGGATGGATTGTCGAAAATGTGTGTTGACAGTAGAGCCATTAACAAAATCACCGTCAGATATCGATTTCCTATTCGTAGATTGAATGACATGCTTGATCAACTCTGTAGTTCTCAGGTATTCTCTAAATTTGACTTGAAAAGTAGTTATCACCAAATACGGATCAGACCTGGGGATGAGTGGAAGATCGCATTTAACACGAAAGAGGGGTTGTGTGAGTAGCTAGTCATGCCCTTTGGGTTGTCCAATGACCCTAGCACTTTTATGAGACTTATGAACCAAGTGCTTAGACCTTTTAATGGAAAGTTCGTGGTTGTTTATTTTGATGATATCCTTGTCTATAGCAGAATAATTGAAGAGCATCTAGTACATTTGATGAGAGTCTTGTCTGTTATACAACATAATAACCTTTACCTGAACTTGAAGAAATGCAATTTCTTGACTAGCAAGTTACTATTCTTAGGGTATGTGGTTAGTTTTGAAGGAACTCATGTGGATGAAGAAAAGGTGAAGGCAATTTGTGAATGGCCTACCCCTAAGAATGTTAGTGAGGTTTGATCTTTCCATGGGCTAGCTACTTTCTACAGGAGGTTTATTAGAAACTTCAATTCAATTATAACCCCTATCACAGAATCCATAAAGAAGGGAAAGTTTGATTGGAATGATGAAACTGTGAAAAGTTTTGCTTTGATTAAGGAAGCACTCAACACTACTCCTATCCTAGCCTTATTGGAATTTGACAAGCTTTTTGAGATTGAGTGTGATGCATATGGAGTAGATATTGGAGCTGTTTTATCTTAAAAAGGCTGACCTGTAGCTTTCTTTAGTGAGAAGTTTAATAATAAAATAATGGAGTACCTATGATCAAGAATTTTATCCAATTATGAGAACATTGAAATATTAGGAACATTATCTGATTCAAAGAGAGTTCATTATTTATATTGATCATCAAGCATTAAAGTTTTTGAACATCCAAAAGCACTTGAATAATATGCATGCCATATACACTACTTTCTTACAAAAATTTCCTTTTGTTATTAAACATAAATCTGGTGTAACTAACAAGGTGGTTGATGCACTTAGTAGGGGGACAATATTGCTTTCTACTGTGTCCCAAGAGGTAGTTGGATTTGAAGTTTTAAAAGAACTTTATGAGGATGATGAAGACTTCAAGGACATGTGGTTAAAGTTTATTCAAAAGTAACCTACTGGTGAGTTCCTTATTACTGATGGTTTTCTTTTCCACGGTAACCAACTTTGTATTCCTCACTCTTTTCTTAGAGAAAAGTTGATTCGTGATGTGTATAGTGAAGGATTAGTCGGTCACATAGGAAGGGACAAGACCATTAATAGTCTTAAAGAAAGGTTCTATTGGCCTCAATTGAAGAAAGATATTAGAAACTTTGTGAGAAGGTGCTATGTTTGTCAGTCTGCTAAAGGAAAATCCTAGAATACTGGGTTATATATGTCACTCCTTATCCCGGAAGATATTTGGGAGGACTTGTCTATGGACTTTGTCCTTGGACTACTTAGAATACAAAGGAGAGTTGATTCTATTTTTGTAGTAGTTGATAGATTTTCCAAGATGGCGCATTTCATTACATGTAGGAAGATTGTCGATGCATCTAATGTGGCTAGAATGTTCTTTAAAAAAGTAGTAAGATTACATGGAATTCCTAAATCCATTATATTTGACCGAGATTCGAAGTTTCTTAGTCACTTTTGGAGAACTTTGTGGAGGATGTTTGATATTTCTTTAAACTTTAGTAGCATTGCTCATCCACAAACAGATAGTCAGATTGAGTCACTTAATAGGACTCTTGGAAATTTGTTGAGGAGTATTTGTGGAGACAAGCCTAAGCAATGGGATTTAGCTCTAGTTCAAGCTGAGTTTGCATACAACAGTGTTATCCATAGTGCTAATTAGATCAATATTTTCCTTGGTATCCTTGAAAGTTTCAAAGAGTACTGATAAAACTTCCGAAGTTACAAAACTTAAGCATAGCAGCTGAAAATATGGCCAAACAAGTAAAGAACATGCAAGATGAGGTTCGAGAGAGACTTGAAAGGACTAATGCCAAATATAAAGAAGAAGTCGACAAACACAGGAAGTCTAAAAATTTCCAAGAAGGTGACAAAGTGATGATTTTCTTAAGGAAAGAAAGATTCCCTGTTGGAACCTACAACAAATTGAAGCCGAAGAAATATGGTCCTTATGAGATACTACATAAAATCAACGACAATGCTTATGTTATCAATCTGCCGGAAGAGATGGGAAATTCAAAGACTTTTAATGTTACTGATATCTATGATTTTCATGGAGAAGAAGAGCTCTATCCTAATGACAACTCGAGGTCGAGTTCTTTTCAAATGGAGGGGACTAATAAACGATTCAACCCATAAGGATTTGTTATGTTATCATATACCCATTAGGATAAGGATTTGTTATGTTGTCGTATATTCATTAGGATTTGTTTTTGTTTTATTTTATTTTAAGTTTCCTAATTAGGAAGGTTGTCCAACAAGAAAAGAAATAAGTTAGCTTTAGAAAAGGATTTTAATCAATCATTTTCACACTAGAATTAGGACTCTTATGTACTACGTTAGGGATATAAAATGGATGGTTAACAGATGTTTTAGGGAGTTGAAAAATATTATTTTAATAAAACTTCTGTAGTAAATTTTTCAGAGAGAGTATCTCTCCCTTGTTGATTAAATCCTAAGTTTTATACTTAGATTTGATTATGAGATTAACATAAAATTTCTACCTACCTATTTCCGTTGTGTCAGTCATAGTATGACTTGGTTGGTCTTTGGTTTTCTCAAATTGAATGACACATGGATTCAAGCTGTTTTTGGGTTACGTGACATGTGCGTAGTTTATGTTCACATGGAGCGATAGCCAGCATTTCTATCTCTGATGCTGGAGAAGCTTCTTACTTGCGGGAAATGGAGAGGTAGTTTTTCCCAACTAATATCGTAGGGTGAACTATGGAAGCCATTTGGTGTCCTCAGTATAGTCAATGTTGGGTGAAACTTATATTAAAAGCAGGCTACTCACCTCTTTTTTTGGACTCTTTTCAGACTTTGTGCTTATTTCGACCCTGGTAATTGCCGATGGAGGATATCTTCTATGTAAACATTCCTGGCTACTAGTTTCGAGTATTACATTTGTATGGTCAAAATAGAGTTCTTGACTATCTTGCTTGGGAATCTGTAATTAAATGAGTAATGTTTTTCAACTCTTAATAAACCTAGCCGTGACTTCCTGAGCTGTATATTTGCCATGTCTGATATTTTGAATAAGTTTAATTCTTATACTAACCGAGTGCCTAATTTATAACAGTAGCTTACATAACAATCGCTAAGGTTTTGTTTCTCTTTTTTTTCAACTTTTTGGTTTGATTCAAATTCAGATTTAAAAAAAAGTGAAGTTTTTAGATTCTGATTTTGGCTTTTATTTCTTCTAGTTTTTAAAAATTACAAAATTATAAAAAGTAGTGTTTGTTTTTTTCTTTATGTTTTTTCATAATACTGAATAAATAATTATTTAATTTATTAATTTTAATAAGAATTATAAATAATTTAATATTAAGAAAAATTAAGAATAATTTAATTTTACTTAATAATTTTATTTATTTTTGTAATTAAATTGAATAAATTAATTTAATAATTATTAATAAATACAATTAAATTTAAAATGTCTATAAAATATATAAATTTCAATAACATTTAATTTAATAATTAAAATATATTAAAATGAGGATTAATTTATAAATAAAAAGTGAAATTTTATTATTTATTTTATCAAAATATATAAAAAATATTGAAATAAATTTAATTAATTAAAAATAATTTATCTTTAAATTTTATCTAATAAGAAATTGTTATATGAAAATATAACTATATTTGACATTAACAAGTTTTTATTCGAAAAAAATTGAAAATTAAAATTTAAAATTTAAAATAGGAAACTAAAAAAAAAAAGTAAACCAAGGTAACAAATCTGTACCACTTTAGATTTTGACTACCTTTAAGATACCAATCAATGGCTGGCTACTCAAAATCAGAAGTACAACAGATAACCTATTCCTATGCTCGTAGTAGCGTTATGTTTTGATCTGGATGACCTGTTTTCTACTCATGATTGTTTACTGAATTGTACCTGGTTGGGTCGGTCATACTGGGCCCGAACCCAATCACAACGACCCATGGGCTGATCGGTCTATTTTTCAAAGATCGGTCTCACGCCCATTGGCTAACCCGGGCTCCGTCCACACATCCATGGCCCACTAGCAGGAGGAAGTCTCTCATGCACACGTAAAGACCTAAACCTAACAACCATCTCATATATAAGGTATAGCTTTGCCATGATACAGGTACGTAACTCATAACCTTAATTTTCTCTGTTCACGGTGATCCAACCCTCACAAAAAAGACTAACTTGAGCGTCGGAGGGGCTAATCGGGAAATAAACCCCGACGTGCCTTCTTTGTTTTGCAGGAACCTTCAAGTCGGAGACAGTCAATCTCATGGATCCAAACGGCAACGTGCAGCCTCGTCAGAATTAGGTTGAACCAATTGGCGCCCACCGTGGGGCCCAACATCAGGGCACCACGTCCAGAAACACGCAGATCAGTCAGGCGGCAACAGCTAACCCTAATATAGCCGCTGTCACGGCGCTGGCGTTACAACGGATGGGTTTGCAGCTACCTGCCACCCTGCCACCGACACACTATGCTTCCCGCATGCAATCTTCGGACCCGGATGATCAACCCCCACCTCCAAACCTAGAACAAGAAGAACAAAGCGCAGCCTTGGAAGATAATGCTGGAACTAACATGTGCCCGAATCTCCAGCACCTCTCAAACGCAGATCTTCCTGCGCCCATGCATACCTCCCTCACCCGAAAACAAATCGAGGAGGCGGCTGATCTGTTGATTCGCCATATTCTACAGTCTCAGCCGGCAAAACAGCAGCCGTCTGCACGACAGACTAGTATGACAACTGATCGCCACCCTACTGAAGCCCTAGAAAAAATCATGGATGATCGAATCAATACAGTAATGAATTTCCGCCCGGATCGTCCAACAGCTCAGTATAGCTCTCCCTTTATTCCAGCGATCTTGGATAGCCTCCCGGCGCCCAGGACCAAAATACCGACGCCTGAAAAGTACACTGGAAAAACCGATCCCCTGGATTACCTGCAGCACTTCCAGTCGATG
>JANIJH010000002.1:41184772-41203279 GCA_024520975.1 Erythroxylum areolatum | reverse complement strand
TACCGAAAATCAACCGGTTCGCCACTTGGCAATTTTTCCGGTCCGAGAATTTTCTCCGGAAAAGTCCAGAAAAATTCTTAAAAATCCCTTAAAATGTAAAACACACAATGAATCACTCCAAATAATTTTTTTAAGCACAAGTACCACGTTATTCACAACCAAATTCCATTTAGGCATAAATACCGGGAATGTCATGAATGCATGTACAGGTATTTCCATATGCACAAATTTCACTGTTTACCAATACCAGTATGCATGAACAATTCTAATTAAGCTCAATCACTCTCATCCTATGCCAAAATACTATTCTACCCTTCCTGTAGGGGGTGGGATGTTACATTAAGATTTCCAAGTTTATTTATGGATTGGATGAAGCAATGCTTAATAACCACAACTTTTGAGATCCTTGTGAATGTTGAACCTACTTGCACATGTAATGGAGCTAAAGGTACTAGGTAAGGGGATCCTATTTTATCTGACCTATTTGCCCTTTGTATGTAGGTTCTAATCAACATGATCTATTATAGGATTAAGCACAAGGGATGCTTAAAATTCCTTAAGAAGTGTAAGAAAAGTAAGTTATTTAGTTTAGTTTTCATTAATGATTTGCTTTTATGTAATAGGGCTCATAATGGTTAAATGAAGTTACTAATGATTCCTTATAAGAGTTCTGCAAACTATCAAGGCTAATAATTAATTATATGAAGAGTCATCTTTATGTCTCTAGGGATGCTGCATATTTAGATAATGTATTCTCATGGTTATCAAAATGTTAAGTACATTTAAATACTTAGGTATTCCTATTACTACAATGAGGATAACTTAATTTGGATTGCTTACCACTTCTTAACTCAATTCTTAAGAGGATAAGAAGATAGTAAAATAAGTTCCTATCTGAAGTTAGTGCATCGTAATGCTACCTAAAATAAACTAGACCTACAACTATAGCAATGGTGAGTTTAGGTCGATCTCGTAGAGGGTATGTGTAAAGCTTTTGAATTGAAATCAATCGATTTGTAGGTTTGGGCAGGGGTTGGTTTGGTTTTGAAAAAAGAAAATAAGAAAAAACTAAACTAATAAAAAAAATTAAAGAAAACATTCAAAATTGATGAAATGATGAATTCGATGGGAGTCCAATTTTTTGGTTTAATCTCAGCCTACACTTAATTGAATATACTTCATTAATTTATTGTTCTTAAACCTTTCCGAGCAACTGTTGTTCATGGATTAACAAAAAGCTCTGTTACTCTTAGTTTTCCCTTAGGTCATGTTTAAGTAAGAGACACTTATTAATTAAACCTAGCTATCAAACAACCTACGATACAATTTCCAGATTTAGTTGGATAGTTGCATTACGAATTAAAAAAACAAACCAATCTAAGCAACAACTATATAAACTTAGGTTATTTAACCTAGGTTAAGTTATCCCTAATGATTACGAACCATAAGTCGGTACAAATGAATCTCAAATATAATAATTATAAATTATATTGAAATTTTAGCTATGGGTTTATACACAAACAATTGAATGATAAGGAGAATACAATCATTCATATACAAAACCCAAATTCATATGCATAGGATAGCCTAACCAATTGCTAAAGAGAGAAAGAACAACAAAATAACGGAAGAAATGCTTAACTAGGTTGTCGGTGTCGATGTCACCTCCGAACTGGTATTGAAATATATAGCTCTCTATGGGTCTGCAAAGGATGAGAGGTTTCCCCCTCTTCATTCTCTTTAAAGCTCCTTGTCGACTCTTCAAACTTTGCCCAGACGAAACATAAAATTGTCATCACAAAAACGATGATTTATACTAAAAATTAGGGTTTGGGTGAGCTATAAGTGTCTCACGACTGTGAGTGGTGTTCAAAGCTGTGAGACACCTTGCATGAGCGTGTTATGGGCTGTCATGCTGATGCAACTAATGTCATACCCATTCTCCCTAAAGCTCCCTGTTGACTCTTCAAACTTTGCCCAGATGAAACATAAAATTGTCATCACAAAAATCACGATTTTATACTAAAAAGTAGGGTTTAGGTGAGCTGTAAGTGTCTTATGACTGTGAGTGGTGTTTCACAGTCGTGAGACACCTTGTATGGGTGTGTTATGGGCTGTCACACCTATGCAACTCGTGTCACGCCTAGGGGCGTGACACACCTCTCACTGCCATGACAAATTTGTCATGGTTGTGATATGCATCTTATGGTCATGACTTGTGCTAATCTTCATTCCTTTTTGTTTTTTCTTGTCTCCTTTTTCTCTAATTCTTCTTGTTCTTGGTCTATGAAGACAGGTGTGATTCTTAAGAAGACGACTCAAATATAGTTCTTTCGACTCATCTTAGCTCTTTCACATCCAAATTGTACCTAAAATTATATAAGAACTAAAATGAGTATCTTAAGCATTCTCATATCATTAATCACTAAGTGTAATAAATGTATCAACAATTAAGCATATATCACTATCTTATATTGGGAGGATGTGCTGATAGCTTTTATTCTTAATAGGTTACATGTATATTAGAGTTCACACATTATGCTTCCAAATAATGTGTATATTAGAGTTCACACATTATGCTTCCAAATAATATTATTAAAGTTGTATAAAAGAGCATCAAAACTTCCTTTGGTCTAGAAATATACCTACAGATAAAGCCTTTAAGGCAAATTGGACTGATGTTTATGTTCCTAAAAATGAGGATGGTTTTAGTTTTCATAAAATACGTTCAATGAATAAGATGCTTGTAACTAAAAGGATTTGAAGAATAATCTATATGGGTTAAATGGATCCATTTTCATCGCTTGAATAGTTTTTGGAGCCTAAAGGAGAAGTCTAATAACTCTTAGACATTGAACCAAATGCTTAAACTAAGGAGCTTGGTAAGAAGGGAGTTTAAAGCTATTATTGGAGTAAAAAAAAGCACATAGTTTTGACATAATAACAAGTATAATTTAGGGCCCTTAAAAGTAAAAGGCCAAGGTAAGGGAGATTATACAAGGGAATCAGTGGAGTTGTTTGTAAAGAGGTTTTACAATTATAAGGGAAAACTTGCCACGTTACTCTATAAACTTAGCTTAGCCTGACACAATTAGATGGTTTTAGACATAATTTCGAGGTGTTTACAAATAGATCATACTTTAATATGGTCACATAACATAAACTAGTTATTCCTTGATCTAAAACTATATCTAATGTTTTAAAAAACCATTCATAATATAGCTTGCAACATTGGAAAAAGGCTTAAAATAAATGATAGGATAAAGGGGAATAGTGAACTAAAATGCTTTCTATGTAATTTGGGAGAAGAAAATGTCTTCCACTTTTTCTTTAATTGTTAGCATTTATCAGGGTTATAGAGAATAGTTG
Organism: Erythroxylum areolatum; assembly: GCA_024520975.1. Taxonomy (NCBI): domain Eukaryota; kingdom Viridiplantae; phylum Streptophyta; class Magnoliopsida; order Malpighiales; family Erythroxylaceae; genus Erythroxylum; species Erythroxylum areolatum. Next base: position 41,199,910 of record JANIJH010000002.1, on the reverse strand, counting down.
TGCTCAAATGCAACATGTTTTATCAATCACTAAATTAGGATAATTTGATTTTATAAGCAAGTAACTCCAAATTCTAGTTCATGGAAGACTCATAGATCTTCATATATGCACTTTATTCCTAGGTTTAACATTAACTAGTTCAAGTTTGATATTGTAAATAAAATTAAAGAATGAATAGTGTTAGAGAAGTTGCGGGAAGACTTTAGTCGCGATATGCTATTAAGATTAGGCATTGGTATGTATATTAATCGCTAACAAACTAACCACTAACTGATGCGGTGATCGATAAAACCAATAATGAACTAACATATTGTTTAGCTCTTTGATATTGTAAAACATAGAAGTTAACATATGGGGTATACATTTGTTGATGCATGAATAATTTGTGGTTCAAGAGTCTCATAGTCTTTTGTGTTAGTTTCTAGTCTAAAACTTGTGTTGTTTTGCCAATTGGTAGATTTAATGCTAATTTACTCTTTCAATTACAAAAAAAAGTAATAAGAGTCTAGTTTGCTTATCTTTCCCTCTAGAAATTCAATAAATAAATTATAACCATAAATATTAGTTTGTTTTGATTTATAAAATAATTTTTTATTAATCATATTAAATAAAATATTTAAGTTATATATAAAAAATTTATTAATCACTTCAATTTTATGTTTTTGAATTCATTTAATTTTTTGTCAATATAAAAATTGACAAATATAATATTCTTGCAAAACATTGATAAATATTTTTTAGATAAATTGTATTAGTATCATAAAATTTAATATGTTATTGAATCTTATCTATGAATATTTTGATAACTTTTAATGTGATATTGCAAATATATCTTTCTATAACAATAATTATTTTTCTTAACATATTGTTGATTAAAATAATTACAATGCTTTAGTTTGAGTTTAAATATGATGATATATTTAATTCTAAAATTGTACCTAAGTTTAAAATAATTTAATTAGAATCATGACAAACGACCATTTAATGACAAACCTAACTATACAAGACTCCCCACCTAGTAAAAGTTAAATTTTCTTGGTCAATTTGAAAACAATTCATATACTTTAGAATAAAAAACAAACCTCATTATTAGCACATTGTAAACACTTAATTTTGTCACATATATTTTGTTGATTATTCTTTTTTAATTTTTACTAAAAATCATCAATTAAAGAAATACGAAAGACTTTCTTCTATTTGCTAGTTTTTTAATGTATAACAACCCAACCATTAAAATAATAAAATTAATTACTATTTTTATTATTTTAATGTAAAATTAAAATAAATTTATATTTAAATATATAATTTTCCATTCTTAGAATAATATCATTACTATATATGTAATAAATGTGACAAAAATAGTTATAGAAGTTGAAACTAAAAAATAATGAGAGAAGTATAATACAATAATTAATATTTAGTTATCACATTTGACATAATTTCAAGATATTAATTTATTGACATATTGTATTAGTGATAAATACATATAATGTTAATTTTTAGCAGTAAACATGTTAAATAGTTAGACATCATATTTTAGAGAAAAATTATATTATTCATAAGATTAGTAATGGTATTTATATTCTTATATATCAAATAACACATTTAATAACATGTATTAATTAATTTATATTTAAAATTATCAATTCAATTATTTGAATAAAAAGAACAAAAATTAATCATATTTCTTTTGATATAATAATAGATATCATTGAGTGCTAATGATAAATTAAAAAAGCTAATATATGATATTCTTATTTTATTTATTAATGTACTTATAGAATATCTATATATATATATATATTAACCATTGAAATAAAACCTCATTATTTGTATACTTTGATGTTTGATAGGAAATAATTTGAATATTCGAATGAAATTCCTTTAATTTTTACTGATTTTGTTAAATTTTCTAATATAGTTGCAAAAGGTATATACTATCTTAAAAAATTATATTTTCTAAGTATAACATACTTTTAAAGCAAATTGAAAAAACATAATAATTTAAAACAATGTAGGCAAAAAAATATTTTTAACTTTAGTATTTAAACCAAAATATAGTCTATATCCTAACGTTTTGGAGCATATAAAAAGGCTAAAAGAGTATTTTAGTCCCCAACGTTTACGCTAAAGTCTAAGGTGGACCCTAATATTTCAGCGCGTTCAAAATGAATTGTAACGTTTGCAAAATGTTTAAAATGATCCATAATATTTAGAAAACATTTAAAACAACCCTTAACTGGATAAAACCACTAATGGATTTAAGCTTTCATCAATTAAATGTTGATGTGACATTTTTCTTAGCTGGCGTGAATTTTTTTAAACAAATTTTTATAGTGAAGCCATACATAGGTGACTTGGAATTTTTTTTTAAAAAAATAGAAGTGGCCTTCAATCTCTACAACTAATAGAAACAAATGCCACTGAGGAAGTATCGCAATAGAAGGAGCAGGGATGCTTCCTTCCCAGGCAATAAGGGCAAAGAGAACCATGGTACCACTAGAGGAAGGAGCAATTGCAACTTGTTAACATTTTTTATATTTATTAAGACAATCTATATGATCTGTATTCGTGTATCTGGAAGTTTAAGAGGATTGCTCTTGTTTTTAAGCAATAAGATGGATGAGTTTATTTAAGAGGAGCAGAGAAAGCATTCTAACATACTCACACTCCAATTTAAGCGAGGGGAAGAGACAAGTAGCAACTGAATGTTATGCTTGAAACATTGGATGTTGAAGATGTGTATTAATCTTATATCTTTTTAGGACATGGATTTGTAAAAATCTGACTAACTTGATATTTCTGTATATCTAATTGTACAACAACAGTTCTTCTTATATGGACAGATGATAATAGAAGTTTCTTTACACAATGTGCAAATTTAGACTTGGCATGCATCATTAAGTATGTTTTCTCTCTTTCCTTTTGAATTCGATTGTTAAAACTTTTAAAGAAATAGTGCTTTCAAATGACCTTTTTCTACAAACATACTGGACATTCATGCTTCTTGGCTATGTGCTAAAGAAGTTATTTATGCACAAATGCCTTTTGTTAGTATTGGCACTATAATGATCCATAATCAGCATCAGATCACATTTTTATTCATAAAACAACTTTTACAACATATTTAACGACACATTTCACTTTTGAAAAGTTAATTAAAATTTTGTATTCAGTCATTAAAACAGAAACTACACAAATGGAATTCTAGAAATATCATTGTTTAGCATATATCCACAAATTTATAGTGACATCATCATTATTGTCGTTGTTTTCCTCGATGACATGTTGTTGCTTCAACTACCCCATACTGCCGCTACCATCTCTTAGGAAGGGAAGGGATAACTCACGGTTGCTCCTTCCTCCGGTGGTACCATGTTTCTCTTTGTCATCACTACCTAGGAAGGAAGCTTCCCTACTCTGTTAGCTGCCGCTGCTTCCTTCGGTGCCATTTGTTTCTATCAGTTGAAGAGATTGAATAAAGTAGGCATTGGGAGAAAATGTTAGGCATTTAAACCCAGGTTAAACTCAATGCAGCATTTTGCCTCAAGTGGAACCATTTCTATTTCTTAAAAATTCCAAGTCACCTATGTGTGGGTTCCACTGTAATAAAATATAAAAAATCCATGTCAGCCAAACAAATGCCACGTTAGCATTTAATTGATGGAGGCCTAACTTTGTTTGTGGTTCCATCCAATTAGGGGTTATTTAAATGTTTTCTAAAAGTTAGGGTTTATTTTAAACGTTTTGCAAACGTTAAGATTCGTTTTGAATGCACTGAAACGTACTCAGGTTTTAATGTAAACAATGAGGGCTAAAATGCTCATTTAGCCTATATATACATAACTCTAATGTTTCAAAACTATCTAATTTTAACCTTAAATTAACAAAACCTTTAATAAGGTTAAATTTCTATTAGTTAAATGTTATGCTAGTACTGAATTGACACCCTCTTTATTGTTTATACAAGATCTATAATTTTATGTGAAATCCATGTGACATTATGAGTCCTACTGACCAAAATTATTTCTCCACAATTATTACTTTTTCTTTTAATTTTTCCTTCCTTTTCTTTTTCTCCCTTGTTTTAGACTGTTTTAATTGCACTCAATGTATCATCTAAAACCAAATTGTTAGAACTCAATTTATCTCTCTCTTCTCTTTAACAACCGGTTACACAATTTTTATGGTGACAAATAGGAATAAAGAACCAAGCTCTTTAATGATTGATACTTTTAATGAAGAGAAGGTTATCTACCTCAAAATTAGACATTATCTCAAACTTTTCATGCCTGTTATTGACCTTTAGTGAAAATGCCACACCAATTCCCTTTGCAACTATCTCAATTCTTCATGTTCTTCTTTTTGAAAAGTTAAACTTTCGTTAAAATAAAAACATAAAGTGGTATAATATACAAGAGTTTATGAACCCCACAATGTAATTACCACCATTATGATTTTCTTAACACTTGAAATTCGGCCCGACCTACTATTAACTTTGATTGTGCTTTGAACCACACATCTATCCAACTAATCCATCAATATTTTATGTCACCTTGAAGCTCCATCGTCTGGACTTTTCTTTTCTTTACTCATTTTATTATAGTTTGCATATTTGTTCTAGGGGTAGATCCACTTGGGTAAGGCCGAACAAGTACTTGGACTACTATATACACCTTTTAAAAGTTATGATCTTTTCTTAGGTGATGTCTTTATAAGGCCAGCTCTCTACATCATCTCATATTATGCCACTTTAATGCTTTAGTTACTTTAGGTATTGATTTACATGCATGCCCGTTGTATCTTATTTTGAGTCCTTGTATATCCTATTTATACTTACCTATTTGAATTGGTATTAACTTGCTATGAGATTGCTAATTGTCTACAACATTTCTTTACGTTTAAGTTTATAGTAGCTACTCCCTTACCTACTGAATAACTTCATCTTTGCCTTTCCTAACTGATTTTGTAATATTTCTGAATGTTCTTACATTCTTTTGCTATTCTTTTACTCCCATAGTTTATACATGCATGCTTTTAACACAACTGTTATAACTATTTTATCAACTGTAGGTAACTTAAACTATATGATCTAGTCTAAGCATTATTTGAAATTGTCCATGATCTCCATTATGCCATATATGTTCATTTGTCTCATAACTACTTTGGTATAAGGAACATACATTAACCAGATTGATGCCTTTAATATGGTTTATTGTTCCTAACTTGCCTTTAGTTATAGATAGAAGGGCACTTTTGTTATCAAAATTTGGTTCCATACTATCATGCTTCGTCCCCCTTAATACTAATTGTCTCTACATAGGATTTATAGGAGAAATTTCCTAAGCTGTCAGGTAACCACACATACTTATCTTCCTTTTCTAGATCTGGGTTATAACCAGGTAGCCATTGTTAGATCTTTACTGGTACATCATTCCAATGATTCTCATTGATCTAGGCCTCCCCTCGAGCCATTTTTAGAATCTTGCTCTCTGAGGACTCCACCATTTATGTGTTTTGTAAAAGACCATTTAGGCACCAATTATCATAATGTAAAGTGATTGACTTACCATGCCCTTCCAATAGAATTTGTGAGCCCATACATTAAGTTCTTCAATTCCAAAAATTTGTGGAGAGAAGTAGGATTAATCATGTTTTCTTTTAATTTCCCATAAGCTCTTCCTCTTTAATATGTAAATATACATCCGTTTCACCTATAAGGACTCTCGATCATATAACAACCTCCAGATCCTCTTCCCTAATAAGGTCTTAAAAGGATGATTTCCAAGCCTTCTAATTCTTCCTGTTCTTTTGCAACCCTTTTTTGAACACTATTGCATATTTGGTTGCAATTCTCCATAACATTTATGTATACCTATGATGTGAGTCATAATATTTAGGAATCAAGTGAATAATTATGATATTATTAAAGAGAAAAAATAAATAATTAATAACCCACTCAGCTCATACCCTAAGCGGATAGGATAATAATATTGAGAAATGACTTATTGATTGACCTAATTCACGAGTTGGTCAATTATGTAATAACCATAAGTGCACAACATAGCTATAGCTAGTACGGGTGAATCTCACAAAGACTATGAATACTAGTAATCACCCTTCTCCTATTATCTAGCCTAAGGATTGATTTTAGATTTTTAATGGAAAGAAACTAAAACTAAAATAAAAATAAAATAGGAAATAATAATGAACACAGAAATGGTGGAATTTACTTAGAAAACTATCGTTATCAAAAATTAGTATCTCGAATTGAATCCCCCTAAAACTTTCATAGATTGATTTTTGAAAACCTTCGTAGATTGATCTTTTATCATGTAATTGTTTGTTGATTGATTAGATCATGGAGACTCCTATAGTATGCTAGTAGTTGCAACTAATCCTAAGGTCTCTAACTAAATTACTCAGTTTAAATCTTATAGGATTATGTTACTAATTTATGGGTCCCTTTATTAGGTTTGAACCTAATCTAGAGGATTTATGTCATCCTATCTCTAAGGTTGCAATCAACTTCTTTTAATTACGGTAGATCTATTCATATTAAGATTTCTCAATCTCTATGTATGAAATTAAATTATCAATAAAACACATAATCATATCACAATAATCAATCAAACTAATTGCATTAATAAATGATCAAATCATATCAAAGTATTAACATAAGATTCGTCTAACCTAAATACTAACTTGACATTTAGTTACACTAGATTGAATATGAAATCAAACATACATAAACATAAATACAAATCGAAACAATGGGTTCATAATTCTAAATCTCCCTAATTTTCTTTTATTGAATGTTCTTGCAATATAGAGGCTTGATCTTGTATTCTGATAAATTTTTCGATGATTTCTTTGTGTTTTTGCTTCTCTAGACTAAAATCGTCCCTTCTAGACGTTCTCCACTTCTGAAAATCACCTCCCAAAGTCTCCCCTATTTGATTTGCCTCCAAAACATTGAATTTATATGAAAACCTAGATTTTTGGGTTATGTACGATCTTGTGCATAGCTATGCATCGAACCATGTATAATTAGAATCTGTTGAGTATCACAATTGCTGATTTTCTATTTTATGCCTCATTTTGACCTTAATTCTTCTCCTTTAAGTCCATAAAGGCAATTATCACTTATAAACACACTTGAAACATATTAAGTATCAAATATACAACAAAAGTATAAAATATCAAGCAAAAATACATTAAATATTAGGTAAAATATAGTCAATTAACCATCTATCACTTGTCTTGAATTAAAAAATATGATAAATGAAGTCTTAGCCCATGTTATAATGTTTTTATAAAATATAGAAGAGCAATTATGTAATTTTAAAGAAGTTAAGAGTGAATGTGTATTAATATACTTTAAGATAGTTAATGTGGAAGATGAGGTCTTTAAGCAAGTCATCTTTGCTCCTCTGTGTGACTCATCCAACTCTAGTGTAAACAAGGTTGTACTTATGATCACTAATTATTATGCTTTTATAAATGGTGGTCTAAAGTTGTATTCAAGATCTAGCTATAAAAGTGATGCAACAAATCTAGCACTTATTACATCAATATGAATTGAGATATCTCACCTATCATTACAAGAAATGGATAAATTAAAATCCAACTCTTGAAGATGATAAAGCTAGTGAAGATGTTAGTTATATATAGTATTATTACCTAATGATTTTGTTCTCTTCCATCCATAGATCATTTGGAAGTTTATATCTTCAAATTCTTCGTTCAACGTAGAATCCAATGTGGTAGTAACACAAATGGTATTTTCATCCACCATTTCCACAAGTTATTTAGTTGAGGCTCCACAATAAAGTCTTCATATATCCTCAAGAAAGTTGAAAATTTTCCTAAATTAACATCCTCCTCCTCCTCTTCCTAAGAAGAAGAAGAAGAAGAAGAAGAAGAAGAAGAGTTATAACTAATTATGATTAACTAAAGTTAATTGATATAAAAACGTAAGTTTTATCTAAATAATAAAAGATTGAAGGACATCACATCAATATTAATATGATACTTACTTAACAAAGACTTAATTTTGTTAAAGGTTTATCCAGTCCAAACTAGATAGTTTTAAATGTTAAGATTATTTTTATATATTCTAAAATAAAATGTAATATATATTTTAATTCAAAAATTTAAATTAAAATATACTTATTTTAACCAAACAATAATCCAAATTTTAATGAACATTACTTCAAAAACCAATTATTTATTTGATAACAAAATAATTGCCACGAACAAAGATTATTTGTATATACTGTAAATAAAATCTGATATGTATTTAAATATTTATTAAAATAAAAAAAAAACACTTTCGTATTGGAGAATTCCAAATTCTAACGAGCATTACTTTATAAAAGCCAAGTATTTGTTCGATAACAAAATAAGTTCGATGAAATAGACTCGGAAGTTAAAACCAATCCCTAAGCGAGAGCGAGCGGGCTGGAGAAGCATCCATAATGACCGGACTTTACCATCTCCCACGCCTTCTTTCCCCTCCATCCCATCCTCTCGCTAGCAGCAACGCTTTTTTTCTTCCCAAACAGTCCTTGTCCATTTCCAGAATTCACTACCCAGCCCTCTTCTGCACATTACAGACTGACGAAATCCTCCGCCTCGTTACTGAACCCAACGACAATACACTCCCTTGTTTTAGAACCTTCGAGAACGACTCCTCTCGCCTCAGCTTATTCGGCTCCGTTTCCTACCACCAAGCCCTCACCGCCGCCGCAGCCGATGGAGGCCGCTCCGCTGATGACCACATTCGATCTGGCGCTCCCGTCATGGTCGTGGAGACTGTTTTCCCTGGCCCAGGCGATGACCACGCCACCGTCTCTACTCGATTGGTCCGTCTTCCTTTTCATAAATTAAGCAACTCGGCTTTTATGCTACCTGCTTTGAATCAGCTAGAAGTTAATTCTCTTTGTTTCTTTTCGTTTTCTGATTAAATTTACAGTTTTTGCCCGCAAAGAAAGTGAAAGAGAAAGCGAGAAAACTTAGAAGTTCTCTCAAAGAAGATGTTCTTTCAGTTTCTACGCCGCAGAATATTCTAGCTATGACATTTAGGCAAGTGGTTTTGCAACAACTTTGGAACTTTGAACTTGTTGTGTTTAGTCCCGGTTCTATGAGGAACATGGAGGATCCTGAAAACCCCAGAGAGGTTGGAAAGCTGTTATTGGTGCTATTTTGTCGCATAAGTTAACTGTAGTCTGGTTCCTGTTGTGTGGTGTTGCCCACTTCATACTCATGGGTTCGATTTTCCTTATGTATGCAATTGCGTATCAGCAGGTCTCCTTCCGCCTTAGTGCATCCGATGAAAAGGTTACATCTCTGCTTACGGAAGGTATTTGTGCTGCTGCTCTTCAAAACACGGAAAGTCATTTCCTTGGCGATCGGTTGGGGGAAACTTCAAGTCATTATTTCAAGTGGTTTCAAACGCCTAACAGGGTTGTGTCCGGCGACTCCGCAGTTACCATTTATAAATTGTCTGACAATGAGATAATTGAAAATGCCAAGAATTTGTTAGAGACTTTTAATTTGGCAAAGAAGAGGTATAATGGATTGAAAATGAGGGATAAGTACACTTGGTGGGTGCCAGAAGCGCATTATAAGTTGGAAAATATTGGTGGTCCTGAATTCAGTTCTTGGGCAAGGGAATATGTTCCCGCTTACAGGATGCAAATTAATGCTGATAATTTCAAGCATGTAAAATTTGAAGGCTGGAGAAAAGCTGCTGAGAATACTTGGGAAGTTCTTTTGACTCATACCCAAATGGTAGTGTACCTTTTTTCCATCACTGGGCTATAGAATATGGCAGTGGACCGGGCCTGATGCCTGTTGCTTTCCACTCGGGCTGGAGGTTATTGGACTGGTCGGGCTTTTGAGCTGACCCAAAGCCCGTCAACCCCGGTCTGGCCATTGACTTTGTGCCAGGCAGGGCTCCGGTTGTCATTCTTAACTATAGATGGACCTCACAGGACTCCAGTTGCATTCCTAGCTGTATTTGGATTTCGTGTTGCTCTGTTGTCTTATTCTTTGTTCTTACTAAGTTCTCTCGTTCTTGTAGGTTGGATTGGCTGAGATATTAGATATGTTTTATGAAGATACATACACATTGCCCCATAAAGATCTATCTTGTGGTGTTGTGACAAAATTTGTTAGGTTGTCCAACAAAAAGGTATTCCAATGATACTTGTCTGCTTTTTCTATTCTGGATCATTAACATGTGAAAAGCCAATGAGCCATCCTAAATCCTATTTTCATGTCATTGCTAATGATACTTGATTCAACCAGTAACCGTTATTGAAGTGTTAGAGCATCAATTCTTTGGTACCCTAATTGAGCTGGGATGCTAATAACATTTCAACGTGATCTATTGTCAATGTTTCCCGTTTCCTTAAACTCAAACTCCTTTCTTTTTCTTTTCCTATTTATGACTCTTGGGACTTTAACTCGTATGATTGCCTCTCCCTGCCCATAAACCTTAATTCTGTTTAGGGTAGCAGGGTACAATCTTGTTTCCAAATGCATTCTCAGAAATGCTTGTGATTTGCATGTGATGATTATAGTTAAACTACAATTGTGTTGTTTTAACTTTGTTTTTAGCCTATAATAACTGATGCTATTGACCCCTCTTTTTCTTTACAGAGCAACACTTCTTTACTGAATACCTTGTCTCTTGGTCTTGCAAGTGGAGTTTTTCTCTTTATTGCGAGTGTACTTAGTCAGTTTTGTTTTCCTCATTTACGTAATGGGTTTAAGTACCCACAGGAGACAAGACCTGTGACCTCAGACAAAATTAGGTATCCTGTAAATGAAGCACTCGATGATGCAAAGGTGGGTAATATATAATCTTGCCAACTACTTATACGTGTTTGTTCCATTGCAACAATCAGTTTACATCTATGAACTGCAGAGGAGTGTGTTTTAAAGTATTACACCTTGGTATAAAAGCATAGTTTCATTCTTCCCTTTAAAAGCAGGTTTGCCAATGGATTGTTCCATTAGGTTTGTGAGAAGGTGCTTATGGTAAAATATAATATGATTTCTTGATTTCTTAATTTCTTTTTTTTTGTTCTTTTTAAAATTTCCCACATATAATTAGATATTGTTTTACAGTTGCAAGAACTTTGTGTCCTGGTTATCAAAAAGATAAAGGATGCTTTTGGTTGGCCCTGTGAAATCATAACAGAAAGTAGTAATGGGGCTTGGATTGGTGAATTGCCACAGTACTTGAAAATTACCCTTGAAGCTGATTCCAGTGGGGTGGAAGATTTGATAGATTGGGATTCTATACAGGAAATTGGCGAGGATATGAAATCATCGGCCCAGAGTATTGCTAGCTATCAAGTAATCCATTTTGCTTTATTTACGTACGTCCTGCCTATGCTACAGGTCACCTTACAGAAAAAATAGGATCTCTTTGCCTCTCACACTAGCCATGTTAATTTGGAACCATGACTTACGTTTAGATAGTTATTTTTCAAACTTGGAAGTTACTAAAACCACCTAACAATTGAGTTGTGCTTTGTACTGTTATCTTCCTACTACAGCATATTGGGAATGTTAATTTAATTCTTTCGTATCTTGCCTTAATCGTCACTCTTGAACTGCCACTTGATAGAACCATTTGTTGACCTTGTGTCTGAATACAGGTAGTTTTGTCAACTGAAGGAAAAATAGTTGGGTTCCAACCTACTAGCAGGCTAGGTGTGAATCACTGGGCGTCCAATCCTTTAACAAACGAGCTGTATGGCGGAAGAAAGTTAGCTCCTGGTTAGAAGTAGTGTATTTTTCGATTACTTACTTTGTTGTAATCTCCTCCTTAATGATTGTAAAGACATTGGCTTGTGCCAAGCAGGTTTTATCGAACGAGGGCTCGAGATTCGCTTGCCAGATGAGGTGGTTGTAATAGAGCTATTGATGTCAGTGAATTCAGATGCCTACTTTGCGATGGCGATGCCAGTTCGATAAGGTGACTTCCTTGTGAACGTATGCCATCGATTTTACTCGAGTCTGCTTCTGTAGCATCCAAGAGATGCAGACAACCTGACTTTCTTAGTGGCGTTACCAAGTTTACGAACACTGCCCTTTGGATGTATTCAGATTTTGCTGACGCTGAAGGAATATACTTATCAACTAATTTTTTGTTGATGGGATGATTTCTTTTCATGAACTTTTCATGCCCTGCCCTTCCCCATAACATGATGTTCAATTTGTAATACCTGGAACTATGTCGAGATGATTATCGAAATGTCAAATGATGGAGTCCGTTATGTGGATTGTCCGTAATCGTCAAATTGGAGATTAGTTGTACACAAAATTCTTGAAATTTGTATAAAACTTTAGTAGGAGAGCTTGTAATTTCTGTAAATATGTTTTGAGATTCAATTATAAAATATAATATAAAATGAAAAAAGATGCACTTTTTCTAAATAGTTGAAATTTATGATATTGTTTTTATTAAAGTTGAAGAGTTCACTATAAATTATCAGTTAGTCGAATGCTTTTGTTTTTGTGTTTTATAACAGAGGTTAGTCGTAGTTATTTGATCAATTATGTTGAAACATAGTTGATATGTTGTCATAATTTGAATTGAATTACACGATCATATTCATGATTTGATAAAATTGTATAATAGAGTATTGATAATGACTATTTCACTAATTAAATATTTTAAATATCTTAAGTCCTTTTGTAAAAAATACTTTTTAACTTTCAAATTATGACACTAAATAATATCAATTATAAGAATTTATATGTATTTACCCCAAGGTTAAGGGTGTTATTAACATTTGTTAATTTTACTAACATGTCATCTTATTAATATTAAAAAAGATTTAAATATCCCCTAATTACTAAAAGACATAGTATCTAATCAAATATCGTATGTATTTATCTTTCCTTATTTTTTAATTTCTAAAATCTCTCTTTTTTTTTTCTTCTAAAATTTTATGAGTGGTTCTTTCAGCTATCAAAATCAAAATCCTCTATAATTTTACTAGTATATCATAGTATTTAAATATGATAAAACCCAATGTTTTAAAAACTGAACCGATTTGACTGATTTAATAGCGAAAACTTTGAATTGACCAACTTTTAGATTCGATTTTTAATTTTTTGGTTTGATTTAATTTAATAATTTTTGTTATTTGTAAACTAATCAACTTTTATAAATCAAATAAAACAACTAATTTTTATTTAACAATCTTTTTTAATTAAATTTTAAATTTTTTGATGAACAAGGATCATCTTTTCAATTATTTTTTAAATTCTTCAATTTTATTTAATCTTTAATATATTTTATAATAATCTAACATCGGTTGAGCCTGCTAAACTTTAAAAATCTTTTTTTTCCCGGTTTAACTTCCAATACATTTTTGAAAACGTTCATAAAACCATAAATGTCTAGAAACTAGTTTAGTAATCACTGTCATGATCAACCTCTTAATTTTCATCAATGTTGGACTCATTAGAAGGTCACTCTTATCAATTTTATTTTTTTCATCTATCAAACTTGCCACCACGTTGCAACCACCTATTCTTAGACACAATCGTTATTTGGGAAAGTAGAACAATGTTATGAGTTTGTAATGAAAAAGATAGGAGAAGGAATACGAAGGGCAATTAGCGAGTGTTATAATTAATTAAAAATATAAGTAAAATTTTCACATTTTTCAGTAATTAACCTCAACGTTTGCAAGAATCATACGTTGCATTTATTGTTTGCTTAAAATTTTCATTTTTTTTGAGTAAGATATTGGATATTATCACTCGAAGAAATTTAACAAGAAAGAGGGAGGATTAACAAGCCACTCCCTCCGATCTACACTTGAACGTATTGCAGCAGCTAAGTTGTGTGCAACAACATTCGTAGATCGATGAACAAAGGAGACATTTACATTAACCATCTCCGACAAAAGAGCTTTACAATCATCTATCACTACGCCAAAACTGGAATTATCAATATAAGAAGCAGCATTAACTGCTTCTGCTACTTCCAAGCAATCTGTTTCCAGCAGAACTGATGACCAAGAATTTGCCATTATCTAGCTCAATGCTTCCTTCACCCCCACTGCTTCAGCATCCCTAGCACATAAAGTTCCATCTTTAACTACATTCTTAGCAGCTACAAACCCGCCCTCCGAATCCCGCACAATCAGACCAATACTGCTTAAAATTTTCATTGAGTAACCTCTAATGCATTGTTTGTGGGAGTCCCAATAATTTTTAAACGATGAGTATGCAAGATACGTGTATAAAGGCTTAAAGGGCAAATCTATATACTTTAAACAAAACTTAATATTTGATTATAAGCATGTCTTACATGACAAGACCATAAAGTTAACATTGTTATTATTTGGTGTTAAAAATCAAGATTGATATATATTGAACAAACTCATAAAATTTATAATATTTGAAATAATTTATCTTAAATATACATAATAGATTCTTCTACTACATAAGGGGCCATGCAAGTGACTTAATTGCCATACTAGCCAATTGTGTTTTTCTTGTATAATCATTTTAAATTTGAATTTTGTGTATAATTTTTACCAAAACATATCAAAAAATATTAATTGTAAATGATTACAACGTCTTTCTGGGCCTTCTCCTTCTCTCGAACAACCAATTTCGCTCCCCATTCTCCGATAGCCTTTTGATCCTTTCAATTTAACATACAAACCACTTTACCTGTTAACCAGCTCACCCACTAACTACCTTCTCAAAATAGAACAATAAAACAAAACTCGACCTGCCTCCTTACCAACTCTTTAGCACAGATTTCCCATCCCTAAAATGCGCCTTGAAAAAAAATCTTCCATGAGCAGAAAATGAGATCATGGAGAAAACTAGGTGGAGCTCCATTGTAGGAGATATAGAGAACATGGGAAAACTTAAGTATGTGGAAGCAGAAGCAGAAAAACCTATTTAGGCACCACTAGAGGTACTACAACAAGGGCAAGAAAATGGAGCACTTCACTGATGGGATTTTTTTAATAGAGAAGAGGCTGACTTTCCCAATTATTTAAAAATGGGCAAATTGTTTCAATCTTCTTCGGTGATTGATTTCAACTAAATTGTATTCTCTATGCACCTTTATTCTAACATTTGGTG
>JANIJH010000002.1:41141829-41156343 GCA_024520975.1 Erythroxylum areolatum | reverse complement strand
TCTTTATATGTTTTATTATTTATTAATTTTCTCATTATTCATTAATATAACGCAACACAAATAAATAAAGTATATATATAATATAATCATTATTATAACAACAAAACAGCCAAAAAAATATATAATCAGTTATTACCGACGGTCAATTGTCCGTTGGAAACTTAGGTATTTACCGATGGTAAAATATTCTGTCGGAAAAAGTTGTTGAAGATACCTATGCGTCACCGACGGACCAAATGACCGTAGCAAACTTTCTCCGACGGAATCTTACTTCCCATTCCGTCGTTAAATAAATACCGACAACAAACTTTCCGTCGTTAATTCCTTCGTAAAATTGCGACGGACTATTTCTGTCGGTATGTTTAGCTGCGTTCAGTTCACCGACCGATTTCTGCGTTACCAAATTTCGTCGATGATTAATGTTATCGACAGAAATCTGTTATTTACCGACGGTAATTTCCGTCGGTAAAACATTGATTTCTTTGTAGTGATGAAAATAACCTTTTTTTTTAAGTTTAACTCAAAGTCTAACATGATGAAAATATTAGAGGCAAGGTTACGACATATCAATAGTAAGCCAATGTTCTTATAGACATAGCACCCATAAGTAGATATAAGAAATATGAAGTTTAAACATGTTGTAATAAAGATTAAGTTACATAATATAACTTTATAGGACTAATCTATAAATAGATTCTACTTTTTATACTTTTTAATAAGCAGACCTTTACCTTAATAAGGAAATAGCAAGTATAAAAAGAATAGGCTATACATGTACGGATAGGTGTTGAGATATAGATGGACAAAGAGCTCCTTAATAGGCTATTATAATGAAGCTTGACGAAGAAGGGAATATTTAGGAGGTAGAAATTCATTTGAACAATAAATGAAAACCTACGATCTTATAGAAAAAGACTGGAAGCCAATTGGAAAAATCTTTCAATATGGAGAATACTAGGAGTAATGGAAGAAAATGTTCAAAAAGCTCATAAATGGTGACTTAAATCCTCATAATGCTAAATTTGGGAAAGGCTTACTTACTAGTGAGCAAAAGACGATGAAGATCAGAAAAATACATCATTAAGGAAATAACAAGCATATAAGACCATGGAGACACCCCCATAACTAGATACAATAGGCTTGAATTCTTATATTAACTAGTACTTACTAACATCTATCATTAGAGGATTTTGTTCTAAAAAGAAACTAGGGAGGAATCGTAAGGAAAAGGATACTAATAATCCTTCATAATGTTTATTAATAGTTGGAATATTAGAGAGATTAATTGCCCCAAAAAATAATAATTGCTTTAAGAATTTTTATTTAAGAAGAAATTATTTTATTATTCTTTTAGATACAAAAATAAAAGTTAACATACTATAAGATAGCCTCTGTTTGTTTTTATAAACGAAGTGGGTGACACTTTAAAATCATCGAAATCACCATAACAGAAGGATCATAGTGGCTTACTATCATATCCACCTAACTTATTACTATCACTCTGATTAATTTTTATATTGCCAGGTAACTATTAGTAGTACTAATACAAGAATGAATATCATATTCATATATGATGAAAATGTGGAATTATATAATAAAACACTTTGGGGTGATCTTGTTAACGTACAACTTAATAACACAATTCTATAATTCATTCTAGGAGATTTTAACTACACACTTTACTTACAATAAGCAGAAGGGTCAAAATCTAAGGCAAATCCTTGTAATGAAAACATTATGAGATCTGTAAACTAATTGGGACTATCCAATCATAGTTATGAAGGCAATCAATACATTTGGAATAAAAAGCAAAGTGGAAGTTTGCTTTTTAGAAAAAATCTTGATAGAACTTTAGTAAACTTAAGTCAGACAACTAAATTCACCTACAATAAATCGCTTTTTACAAATCCTCTATCGTCAGACCATACTCTAATCTAATTGAAGTGCATTCAAATTTTTTAACATACCACTTTAAATTAAATAATTACCTAACTAAAGCCCCAAAATTCAAGGAGGAATTTAGTACAAGCTTGGGGATAATAGTTGAAGGACTTGATGATTTTAAATGTATGGAAAAAATAAAGGCCATTAAGTACGTACTTAAAGATCTTAACACTAAATACAGTGACACTCTTCAGAACAAAATTATGCTTTGATCAACTTACAACAATTTAGGAAGAGCAAAACTCTAGACCAGGTAATAAAAGTATTAAGTTGAGAAAAAGATTGCCTTAAAAAAAATAGACGCAATTCAAATCCACAAGTCTTTGATAAGAAAAAAATAAAGAGTTTAACAGCTTGAAGAAGGAAATAAAATAAAAAATTCCATTATATTGTGTTAAAAAGGAAAATTATTAACATAATCACTTCTTTATGGAACTTCGACGGCTCCAACTTAAATATCTAACAGGGACTGAAAGAATATACAATTAACTTTTCAAATATGTTTATCCTAACAAATCATTAAGTAAATACACTTGTCATTCTTAATAAATTCTGGGTCAATACAGATGTTGATCCTTCAAGGACTAAAAGCACTAGACTAACTATATTTCTGTTATCTACTACAGTAAAAAAAATTATTGAATTAAAGAAAAAGATTAACGAAATTAAAGTCACTAATACGAAGTAACAGACTAAAGCAACGTGTAAAACTAAAACAATCAATATATAAACAAAATCTAGATAAGAATTCCCTTAAAACCTTTTTATGCTTACACTTGTCTTGATTTAATGGTTAACCTAGTTTGTTATACTATGGAGATTAAATTCATAAATATATTCTTTCTCAAGATATGAAAATCCTATCCTTAAGTTTATTGAAATAAATCTCTTTTTAATAAAAAATCCTATGATTACATTAACTTGTTATATAAATTCCCTTTATAGATTTAGCTCTAAATTAGAAGATCTATATGGTCTTCTCTCTAGGATTCCATGCAAATCATGTTATTCATGTCTTTATCTATTTATACATATGATTTCTCAATCCCTATAAATGAAATCTAATATTAAACCCAAAAGCTACAAATCTTAATTTAATCGTAATGTATAATTATGAATAAATTGCAATAAGACATAGGCCTTTCATTGAATTAAGAAATAAATTAAAAATGATTTTAAGGTACATCCCTCCTAAAACTACGTCTATTTAATTCATTATATTGTAAAGCAGTTTAACAAAAATCAAGAAAAAACCATAAGACAAAATAACTTATTCTTATGGATATTGAGACGTTAATGTTCTTTAGCTGAATCTTGATGGAAATGTCTTTATTTTTTTACTACAAGACTACTTCATTCTTGTCTTAAGATGCTTTGGTTCAGCTCTTAATTAACTACTTTCTGATCCTTTTTCTTTTAATTCAAAAATTAACCTTTTTATTCTCACAAAACCCTAAAATTCTCAAAGATTTTCACCTAAAATTGGTCTAACACGGATACTTGTTTGGCTTTTGTACTTCCTAATTATATAAAAGTCATTGTTAACACTAGTCAACAACAAAAACTCATTATGCACTTATGTTGGCATAGTAACTCCTTTATTGGGCATTTGATGGCACATCTCAGGTACAAAGGTATAAAGGCCATGAACAAAGGTCTATTTTCAAGCTGTGCTCCTTAATGTGGCAATTTGTCCCAAAAACATAATGAACTAAGGACTAACACGAGACTAAACATAGGTCTATTTTTTTCCCCATATTTTGAACATGGAACCATGTTCAACCTCTATTTATCTAAATTCATACTAAAACATCTCCAAATTGGTTTCAACTTGCCCAAAATCATTCTTTCTTTGTTAGGGAGATAAAATAAGGTTTGTAAACAAAAAATAAGCCATATTGAATACACAAATCATATAGAGTTCATCAAAACACAAGTATAATACTCATACACAACAAGAAAAATAGGATTTAGCGATAGAAATTATTGATGGAATGTGAAGGTTTTCTATCGGTAATCAAAGTTGGTGACGAAAATTATTAATGACATAAGTTGTCAGAGCAACAGTCGTAGGTAATCTTTAACGATAGAATAGAAATATTATGTCGCTAGTTTACCGATGGACATTTTCTATTCCATCACTATATTTAACAACAGTAACTTTTGTGCAGTCGGTAAATTTAGTGACATATTTTGTTTGTACGACAGTAAATTTAGTGATGATCAAAGTTTTGGAAATCCATCAAAAAATGTAGCGGCGATAAGTTATGTTCCGTCGATAAATTTACCAACAAATTTTTCTTATTCTTTTGATAAATTAACTATTAAATTTACCGACAGATATTGCCATTATGTCGATAAATGCATCAATATTTTTTAATTCTTTCCTACATTTAATTTTGATTAATAATCTTATGATTGATAATTAATTTCTACAATTATCTTTTGATAATATTTTGATTTTTTCTACATTTAATTCGTCTAAACAGTAAGTTGATTGATAATATAAAGTAAAAATTACCTTAATTGATAATAAAAATTATTATCTACAACAATAAGTATCTAATTCATACAAAATAACTTGAGAGTAGCTACAACTAAGCTATGTAGTTGGTGAATGCGGATGCTCTAACTGCTGCAATGAGGTGCTGCTCGTCCCTTTCAACTCATCCATCTCATTACAAAGTTGAGCTATGCACTTCATTGACTGTTGCAACTAAGTTGCCAACCTCTCTACTTTGCTCTCAAGTTGAACGACTCTCTCATTAGATGCGGATCACCTACTAGATGCAGTTGTACTAGATGTGGAGGATTGTGAATAACATATGTTTGTAAATGAACCTAATCCACGATAGTCTCTACTACCCATTGCATCAAGATATGTCTGACTCTCATTAACAATTTCAGAGTGCTAAGACTATTGTTAAATGCTTTCTTGTATTTGGTCTTATCAGGAAGCAATGTTTATGTTAATAAGTGATAAATATTAAGAATTAATATTAAAGCATAAAGTTCACATACATTAAGTTCTTTACATCGAGTGTTAACGAAGGTCACACTATCATACTTCTTAGTGTGGGTGTGTAAAAAGAGATGACGAAGTGTAGACTTCCTGCACATAGACTTTTCTTGCATCAGAATAAAATGTTATAAATGAACTACAATTTACAAAAATTTTAGTAGAGTTTCGTATATTTTTACGATATTTACCCCTTGTTGAACAAAGAAAGAACTTAACTACACAGCCATATGTGACACTAGATATTTATAATATTATCATTCTCCATAATACACGTATATTTTCATTCCAAACTTTACACATCAAATTAAATTGAAATCAAAATTTATACAACAAAGTAAAAAAATCAGAATATAAGTGTAAACTGTAGATACTTACAAGTTTCTTTGTATGTTCCTTATGGGTAATAGATCCTCCAGTGTGTATGGGAAGACTCTCTCCCTTTAGTCCTCCACGTCTACTTGCAGAATTACACTCCAAAATAAACATTGCCTTAAGTGATGTCCAATACTACTGCCAACGACTCCATATTTCTTCAAATATATAAGGAGGTCGTACATTAATCTTGCG
Source organism: Erythroxylum areolatum (assembly GCA_024520975.1). Taxonomy (NCBI): domain Eukaryota; kingdom Viridiplantae; phylum Streptophyta; class Magnoliopsida; order Malpighiales; family Erythroxylaceae; genus Erythroxylum; species Erythroxylum areolatum. Next base: position 41,150,810 of record JANIJH010000002.1, on the reverse strand, counting down.
TATCGCACCAAGAAAGTCTCCATAACGTGTACAACTTGTCTCTCCCATACTTAAAAAAATTACATCAAATTTAGAATCCCAAAAAAAATCTTTCTAAAAAAAAGGGGAAAATACCATAAGTACTTATAACCTACAATATTTATCTAATTAATGTATAAAATTATTAGATAAAAATACAAAATAATATTTTTTATTCCTCAAACTCCTAATAATAAATATCCTTTGTTGCCTAAGAGATATTCTTATACATATAATCCTCAAGATCAATCTTCTCCTTAAACTTGGATGTTATATTTCTTGAGTATGTTCCAAATGAAATCAAACTAATATAAAAGCAAATTTAGATCATTTTCAAATTAAAACCTATAACTTCATTATAAACTTATGGTGTTTCATATATTTTCACTCATAGATTGTTAACAATTGTGATGTAAGTTATCAACTCCTTTAACTCTAGGATGGAGGCCGCCTCCTTCATCCACAACGTTTACCACTGATATCTCTGTCGGTATAGGGGTGGTGGATGAAGGAGAAAAGGTGGATGGTGTAGCAGGGCAAGATGGTGTACTATCAAGTACAGAAGGTAACTGTACAGGGATTGTAGGTCAGAAGGTGATGCCTCATTTAGATGTGTAGTAGGTGGATGTATAGATTCTGTAGCATCTGTAGAATATGATGCTTCACTTGGACCTACACTAGCTGATGGAAATTATGGTAACTTGATCCTTGGTTGCATCATATTCTGTTTTCTCTTTGGTGACATTTTTTAACCTAAAATTCACCTTTTATTGAATATTCTAGTAATAGAACAATATAAATTCAATATATGACAATATATTATTGACGCAATAATAGATTATTTCATATAATATTATATTACAAACACAAATTAATCATTATCATGATTATTTAGTTGTAAATCAAAATCATCATCATCTTCTTTTTATGAAGAATTAGAATCAAACTCAAGTTCCTCTTCAAATCTCTCGCCCTCCTCATCCTTTTTATATGAAATTTCAAGATATTCATTATTTGGGTTGTTCAAAGGTTTATTCTTGTCACATGAAACATATGCATTTATTTCATAAATATCTTCCTGAAATGCTTCACTTTCAATTTTCTTATTTTTTCATGTAATTCAGAAATACCTCTAGGTTTAACTTTGCAAACAACCAACCAATCTGACTTATCTTATTATAAGCCAGGAAAAGGGACATAATAAACCTAGATCACTTGATTGCTAATAAAAAAAGGTTCAAATTGTCTAAATCTTATTTGCTGGTTAATTTCAACTAGATTATATCAACTATGCACTTTTGTACCAACATTATGTGTTAGATCAAACTAATCATACTTAAATATCACACTCTGCTTTATTGGCAATGCAGGGTACTCAATTTCAAATATCTTAGTAATTTTACCATAGTAATCCATCAATTGTCCCTATATGGAATCCCCACAATTTACTGTTGCCATGCTATGACCATGATATTTTGTATAAAATTTGTATCCATTAAAGAAATATACCAGATATGATTTAACAGTTCGTAAAGGTCCTTTTGTAAGATCACATATGAACTTGTTCTTTATTGGGTTTTCTAAGACTTACAAAAAAAATAAATTATCATATTAAATAGTATAATGTCATTTGAACACTTAATCTGAGAATTCAACCATTGTAATAATAGTAAGTAAACACTTACATATTTTCCAACCATTGAGGCAAGTTTCTTTCATCTTCTTTATTGATATCATCCTGTGTATTTTTGGGCATTAGCTTGTGTAACCATTCCTCGTATAATCTAAAAGCATTATTATATATTTTAGTTGTGAACAACACTAACTTCAAAAACCTAAATAATCAATTTCAAAATCAACTTCAACTTATTGCACCGAAGGTTGAACCTCTTGACAGTTCAATAAAATGTAACTATGGGCAGCCTCTATTACTTCCTTTGTTAACATTCTTCTTATTGACTGTCCATATGTTCATCCAAGATATGTGAAAATGGATAAGTTACTATCAACATCACCCGTTCCTCCCCTATCGTCATTACGAGAAACTTTTCTTTCTCTTGCATACACATGTAGCTCAAAATAATGTGAACAAATGTACTTGCTTCTTCCACTAAATAGGCATTACCTATCAAACTTTTAACTCTAGCCTTGTTTTTTACATTTTTCTTCAAGTGATGCAAATACCTACATTAGCGAATAAGGTTATTACAATTATGTGATTGAAACATGCTATAACTTTAATTTAAATATTTATTATAATTACCTCTCAAACAGATACATCCATTAATATTGAACTAGACCAACAAGTTTAATCTTGTGTGCTAAATGCATGAGTAGATGCTCCATACTGTAATATCCTAGTTTAATAATTGTACTGTGTAATGTGTTGTACATACATTTTATAAAGTATGCTCTATTTATGGTGTACTAGAGTAATTTAAGCACTTAAATGTATTATTGATTTTATAACAAAGATCACGGATAGATCAAAGATGGTTCTGAACTCGGTTAAAAATTTCTCAAAAAATTTTCAAAAACTCCAAAAAGCTATAGATGAGTCTGAACGAATTTTAAAAGCCTCGAAATGTACTTTAAGGATATAGGTGATACTTTTCAATAAAATCCGAATGATTTTTGGATGAATAGTGAATCTGAGTTAATAATATTTTTTGATGAATAGTGAATCCACTTGAATAGTGATTTTGAAACATACCCATAATAGGTATTAGATTTTAATGATACTAAAACGGTTAGAAAATAAGTCCAACTAGATAAATTTCGGAAGTTTTGAAAGCTTAGGGTTAAAATGCCCTTTTTTGAAAATAATGGGTATTGAGGATTTTAAACCCATTCGAAACTTTTTTAAAGTATCCAATTCCAATCAATAATTATTGATGCTAATTCAAGAATTTTATAGTTAATTTGATGATAAGACAGTTGTGGAATATTTTTGAAATTTAATTTGGTTAGTTGGTGAATTAAATGCATTAAAGGACACTTTGGTCTTTTTGTACTCATTAAAGGGCAATTTGGTATTTTTACAAGAAGTTAGTGGAATGATGAGTCATTAGAAGAGAATCAGTTAAATGGTGACAAGTGGTATGGGTAAAAGTGTAAATATGAGACATTTTGTAAAGTTGTAATTATAAGATGTTACTAAGGATAAAGGTGTAATATAATAGAAACGGGGGCAAAATTGAAATTCAACAAAGCCTTCATCTTCTTTAAACATTGGTGGCTAGCCACTGATGAGAGAAACATAGAGAAAGAGAAAAAAGAAAAGAAAAGAGAAAGGAGATGAGAGAGGTTCGACTATGGCCATGGAGAAGTGATCCAAACCATTTGTTATGCTCTTCTACGTCCGTTCAAGCATTTAACAAGATTTCATAGCTATCCAATTGAAGAGGAAGAAGAAAATGGGTAGGTAAGCTTACTTATCTTGTTGAAAAAATTTTGATTTGTTGGGTTATAGGTTAGATTTGGCTTTGATGGTGTAAATTGCACCTTTTTAATGTAATACCAAGGTTTTATTACATTGGAAGCAACTGGGAGAAGAAAATCAAGAAAACCTAATATGTGAAACCTTGGTCAACGTGGTCAAAGGTGTGATCTATTGCCTAAAGTGTTTCATTTTTTCATTTGATGATTTAAGATTAATGAATGATGTTAGGAAGTTAGTTTAATGATGAAAGAATGAAAGAAAAATCATGGAAATGATTAGATGAGTTTTCGACCAAGGTTAGGGTTTTTAATGTGTTATGATTCAAAATTCTATTTTGATGTTTTATGATGTTCATATCATTATTTTGATGCTAATGAAGTAAAGAAATGAAAAATAATTGATTTGAAATTGGTTTTGGTTGAAATTCGACCTAAAATGCTTGATTTTGTAAAAAAATTATTAATAAAATTTTATGACTTAAAGTGTGTATTAAAATATCATGGGAGTGAATTTGGATTGGTTTTAAGTGCTAAAAATCAAATGAAATTAAATTAGAAGAGTTTAATGTATTATATGTTAAGTTTAACCTTAAGGGCATTTTTAGTATAAAAATATGGTTGTGAAGTGATAATCATGTGAAAGTGATTAAGGATGTGGATTGTGTGTGGAAAGTAATGAAGTTGACATGGTTTATGATATATTTAATTGAAAAATGTATTAAGGAGTTGAATGTATTGGTATTAGGTTTTCGACCTAAAATGCTTGATTTTGTAAAAAAATTATTAATAAAATTTTATGACTTAAAGTGTGTATTAAAATATCATGGGAGTGAATTTGGATTGGTTTTAAGTGCTAAAAATCAAATGAAATTAAATTAGAAGAGTTTAATGTATTATATGTTAAGTTTAACCTTAAGGGCATTTTTAGTATAAAAATATGGTTGTGAAGTGATAATCATGTGAAAGTGATTAAGGATGTGGATTGTGTGTGGAAAGTAATGAAGTTGACATGGTTTATGATATATTTAATTGAAAAATGTATTAAGGAGTTGAATGTATTGGTATTAGGTTTTCGGATCGAAAAACGAAGCCAATTGAAGGGTTTCGAAGTGGTGAAAAGGAAACTAGCAATTTATGAGTGTTCTTTAAATTGAGTTTATTCAAATAGTTTTCATTTGATCTTGAAATGACTATTTATAATGAATTTTATACAAATGATATTCTACAAGTGAATATTGCTAGCAAAAGTGTATGTTTAGCAATATATAAGTTTTAAATTGAAAGTTAAATTTTATATGATTGGGAGTTACATTGAGATAATTCAATTATGAATCCTCTCATACCTAATTTAGAAAATAAGACGAGTCATAAATGTAAGAGTTGCTTTTGCCTATGGTACACCGCTAGTCTTTATACATGTTATTATACCGATATATTTATAATGGTTAACCTATTACAGGTAAGCGATGTAGAACTAGCTCCCAATCACAGGTAAGCGATCTAGAGCCAAGTTCGTGACTTATTATGGGTAAGCGATGTAGAACCAACTTCGTAACTACTGGTTTATAGTGGTTAACATGTTACAGGTAAGCAATGCAAAACTAGCTCTGTAAATAGTGATTAACTGATCGCGAGTAAGCGATGCAAAACTGGCTCCGTGACTTTATGCCTAGTGTACCATATGGTAAAGAAACTTGTGGTGGGTTATGTTGAGTAAGAAAATTCATGATAGTAATAATGCTGCCATTATTTATTTTTAAAGTGATTTGAGAGGTACCATATGATACCATTTCTAGTGGTTGCTTATTGTCAGTATAAAAGTTTTCAAAAAACTTATTGTCACCACTGTTTATTGTTTAAAGAAAATGGAAAATGGAAAATGGAAAATGGAAATTTGTATACTATGAGTTTAATTTCAAAAATCATTTGATCTACCTAAAACTCGAGTTGACGGTAAGGCGGAACCAAATTACTTAAGTCCACCATGCATCCGCTTGAGTGCAACGCTCCTCTGTATCGTGATAACGGATTCACCATGGTTCCATTCCCAGTTTGTTGCATTGGGATTCGAACTCACGACGTGGGGCTAAGCCTCGGGCCCATACTTGAGCTTTGATACCACTAATCTACTCAAAACTTGAGTTGAAGGTAGGGCGAAGCTAAATTACTTAAGTCTTATCTATATGTCAAAAAAATGTACTAGATAAAAATTTTACTACCCTTTACCTTTTTTCTTACTCCTAGAATAAAAGCAATGAAAAATAAGAACTCTAACAATGACTTGTGTACTTTAAAAATCTCATTAAGAACCTAAAATTATAGCTTTATCCAACCAAGGGTATACGTCATTGTAATAACCTTAAATACCATTATTAATCAACCACAAAACTCATGTTTAGTTTTTCATATGGTAGTAATGTCCAAAAATTTTAGGAATCAAGTACTATATAGTGAGGGTAACTGATAAAGAGCAAATAAAAATAGAGAACAAATATAATATTTGCATAAATCCTAGGCAATGAACTTATCAATATTGTAATTGAGAATAAACACCTAGATTGCTTTATATATAAATAAAGGAAACAAAGTAAGAAAAAAAAGATAAGAAAAAGATAAAAGAAACAAGCACAATAGAAAGGACATTCTTTTTGTTGCAAATGGATTTTAGAAGTTATATCACTTAAGATGACATCAAGATATGCTTAGATCTAACTAACAACTTGTCATATCTATGGAATATCTTACCTAAGTATTAAAAAAGATTGAACAAGATGATAAAACTATAAATCCTAGCCCTTCCTAAGAACCCTTGTCAGATATCTAACAATATTCTCCTTGAAAAATTTCTATTCCTTATCATAAACGTGTCAGGTGAAACCTTTCGACGATCACACAATTTACATACAAAATCAAAGGAATGCAAGAATTTGCATAATTACAATTTTTTTCAAAAATTATGATTGATGATGATATAGGAGAAGGAAATTGTTTACATAATAATGAGCTTGAGATTGATGATGAAAAAAGAGATATGAAAATTGGTTGTCACAATAATATATATAGCATAAACAGTAAAGAAATTAAAATAGAATTGAAAACAATGAAGAAAACCAATTCAAATAAGAAAAGAATGATGAAGGTGACTAAGAAGTTTGATTGAAGAAGAACCTAGAAAATATTTGTACAATTTATAAAAGACCACTTATGATTTATTAGTTAATCATCAGTTTTCATATATAAAAGTTATTGTAGCAACCTGAATTAAAAGGTTGTTCGGTTCATAATTATCCAACTTGAACTCACCAATCTAATTCAATTTTTAAATATTGAATTTAATTTAACTTTTCACTATAACTAGTATTGGATGATGAATAATTGCATGGAAATATGAATAACTCGCTTAAGAATGTACCTTCAAGTTTATTGACAGTCATAAAGTAAAATTACACCACCATCTATATTCATATAATTATCAGTTTTAAGTAATATTGATTTTATGCTATTAATAAGAAATTGCATTCAAAATATTTAATACATCTTGTTACATTTAAGGAGATTTTTGAATAATAAAGTTTAAATAGCTTATTAGTAATATATTAAAGGAAACAAAAAAATAGAACATTTAAAATTCTAAAATCTCAACTTCACTTTCTTATCTAGCCGTAAAATAATGCAAGCAACTGGCATATACAGTTTCAACCAAATTTGTAAAGCATTCTCTACCATAACCTGATGTTTTTGTACGATACTTCTCCGTGAACAAGTATTTAGGACAAATGATTCGCTAGACAATTTTCACGTCGTTACATTTCCATGGTACTCGGCGTTTGCTTAAATGGAAACCAAATCACTTGTGCTATCTTGTCCAAAGCAAATCCTGACTGTTTGACGACTGTGATGGGAGCAGCTATGACCGACAATGTTGGAGAATCTCGATTAGTTAGGAGAAGATTAAACCTAATTGATTATTTCCTTATACAAAGCTGTATTGTAGGCATGAAATTGGGGCCTTAAGTCTATTTAGTTATCTTTTCTGTATTGTACGAAAAACACGAGAAACAAGATTACAATGCATAGATCAATGTTTTCATCCCAAAAATCTTATATTGTTAACATGGTATCAGAGCAGGTTTCGATTCAATAAAGAATCGTTTACCTTGCTCATCATCTACCGATGGCCTCACCCACGAAACAGAACCAGATGCCGGCAGATTTTCTCGCCCAAGTGGCAGAACTCCTCCGGCAAAAACAACCTGAACCAACCACCGGAACCACCATCAACATCAAACTCAATGACAACAATTATGCAATTTGGTCGAGAACAGTCCAATTGGTACTACTTGGCTGAGGAAGAACGGGATACATTACCGGGAAGACGGTGTCTCCTGATCCAGACAATACTGGATACGAAGCTTGGGAACAGACGGACGGATCTGTTCGAAGCCTTATTTTCAACTCAATGGAACCTGAGATCACTGCATAATTCATTCTTTGCCCCAACGCGAAGGAATTATGGGACGAAATCGCAGCCACCTATCACGACGGAGGTGATAAGCTGAGATTATACGAACTCAAACAACGGGCATATCAAATGAATCAAGCTGATATGTCAGTAGATCAGTACTATCGGACCGTCCAAGGGATCTGGAGGGAAATCGATTTCAGGCAACCCCAATCGATGAAATGCTCAGACGATCGGAAAACCTACAACTTAGAGAAACAAGAAGATCGGGTTTTTGCATTCCTGTGGGGGCTCGACGGGAAATTCGACCCCATCAAACGCGATCTCCTCAAAGCCCAGCAACCCCCCACTCTGGAAGAGGCCTATAACGCCGTTCGGCGAGAAGACCGCCAACTCGCGGCAATGACCAACCAGCCTCCCAGCGGTGTTGGGGTAGTAGCAAAGATGCAGTCAGAACTTAGCTCATCATCCCGTGACGGCAAATCAAGAAAGTCCGGCACCGGCACCGGACCAAACCAAAAATGCATGGTATGTGGAGGGACAAAGCACATGAAAGAAACTTGATTTCAGGTGGTCAGATACCCAGAGTGGTGGGCTGAATACCAGGCGAAAAAGAAGGGAGTTGGCTCCATCGGCGGCGGCTCATCTTGGCCACCAGCCGGCAAAGTTAGCCTTGCGACAGGGAGCCTAGAGAGCAGGGGTGCTCATGGAGAACAGGGGCAAGTTGCAATCACCAAAGCCGAGACCGGCGCCACCAGCAGCGGAGGACACAGCGGCGGCGGCGGCGCAAAATCTGGTAAGAAAAAAGGGGCAGAAACCCCAAACGCCTCAGGTAAGAATGAAGATCTCCCAACCCTAATTAAAAATTGGGGGCTAATGGGAAATGGGTTGGAAAGTGATAAAACAGGGGATGGGCTTGGAGGGCCGTGTGGGCCTAAAAAAAATGGGATGGGAAAAATATTTGTACAAGCTCATAAACTAAGTCCAGAAATGGAATGGCTCATTGATTCTGGAGCCACCGATCACATGACGAATGAGACTCGTGATATCCGGATCTCTA
>JANIJH010000002.1:41095506-41108224 GCA_024520975.1 Erythroxylum areolatum | reverse complement strand
GTTTAAGGTTTGGAATTGATAAATTCCAAGTGGAAAAAGTATATTGCTTTGAATGAGATTTGCGCTTAGAAATGTGACTGAATAAAGATGAGAGAAATGAAAAGAAAAAAAAAAGAAATTTATACCAAATTTTGGATAGGTTAGTCTAGGTTTCCAACGCGATAAGTGTATGTTTTCGGATGTCGGATTTAGTTTTTGTTCCGCTTTTGTTTGTTCTGCTTTTGATTTCGATTCCGCTTTCGATTTTGTTTCCGCATTTTGTGATCCGTTTTCGTGTCCGCTTTATGATGTTTGATTCCGATTCGAATTTTCGTTTGCGATTCGTATTCGATCCGTATTTATTTCATATTTATGTTATTCGATAATTCGATTAGCTTCGCATTCGTTTCGTTTCTTTCGCTTTGGCTTTCGCATTTCGTCTGTTCGATTCAGTTGCGATCCGCTTTTCGCATTTGTTTTTTGTCTCCGTCTTCTGCTTTTTCGGTTGGGATCCGGTTCCGAGATCGGGTCTCAACAAAACTATAATCAAGTGATTGGTTGTAAGGAATAAACCAACATATACAAGTATAACATCATAGAAATATTTGCTTTTTGAAATTCAAGAGTGCTTTTACTTGGAAATGAATTGAATTCGTTTCTCTAAAACATTTATTCTTAGAAGAAGATAACAATATTTTTTTTTTTAGATTACACCTTCCATAAGTTAAGATAAATAGAAGGCTTAGTTTGAGAATATAAAGCCTTAGTTTAAGAATATAAAGCCTAATGACACAAATGTTTTGGGATCAGTTGTTAATACTTGATTGCATCTCCCTACAAATACTCGATATTTGAGTTTTAAATAGACAATATAACTCAATATTTCAAAGTTCTCAGCTAGGCTTGAGCATATGATAAAATTTCATAAACCAATTTCTTCTTTGGGAGGTTGTTAAAGAGAAGTCTGGGCATTTTATAGTAAATGTTCAAAATTGGTGGCTTATTTATGGTAGTCCATTTGAACTAGTTAAAGTTTTTTTAAAGTTAAAGGTACAAATGTCAATAAGTATCATTCATTATGATTAATTAAAGATGAAATAATTGATTTAAAATATGAAAATTCTTTTTTATTAAATTTAATTTAACGTTTGAGGGACTTATTGACCTAACATTGAGTGTATTGGCCTAAGCCATGGGTTGACTTGAAGCTTCTCTTACAAAAAACTATCATTTATTTTTTTATTCTAAATTAAAAGCACTAATTTCATAAAAGTTTTTTGGTCTAATATGTATGCAAAATGATCTACATATGTTCATTTTTTTGTTCCGAAAATATCTTTTTTAGAATTAAAAATTAGATAAAAGTTAAAGTTTTTTTTTTCTATATGTCGCTAAGTTTGCATATACTAGAACACCCACTGCAACGAAGAATATCATATCAACTTGAAGAAAATCTAACATCTCAAATGCATACAATATAACAAAAACTTTTCACTATATAACGGTAATAGTACAAGAAATGCTGACATTCAACTATTGCAAAAGTTACATATAATGATAGAAAAATAAATTTAAGGACAAAAACTAAAGTAATCATAATGAATTATAAGAAATATTAGATTTCATCAAAACAACATCAATTTACCATCATGAGGTATAACTAGAAACAAAACTTATATAAAGTAAAAATAATAAAAAAAAAAGAAAAGAAAAGTGTGGAATGCTTAAGAAAATTAAAAAAGAAAAAAAATTCTTTAAAAGTTGTTAGAGAAACGTTCAACTTATCTTATGATTTAAAAGTGGTCACCTTTTGATATTTTATAGTATGTTCATTTAAATTAGTTGAAGTTAAAGATAAACATATTAGCTAGCTCCTTTCATTATAATTAATTGAGATGATATAATTTATCTGAAACGTTAAATTATTCTTCTAAAAAAAATGTGAAAGTTACTCTCACATTTAGTTAAAATTTGATGTTGACTTATTGATGTAACATTGGCTAATTTAAAATTCTTTTTTAATTTTAAATTAAACCATAATTTTTAAAAAAGTTTTAGTTTAATATATATGAAAAATCTAAATTCGTTATTTTTTTTTATACAAAATGTACATATTTTGTAATTTAAAAAATATAAGGAAATTTTATTCTAACTTCATATTCACTTGAAATAAATCCAACATGTATCTAAGAATTTTAGGTAGTTTTCATTCCATAACCCAATGGTACAGGAGATGTTGACATTTTAACTCCCACAAAAGTTACACCAAATAAACTACAAAACACAAATATGTGGGAGGAAAAAGGAACCATAAAGTGGAGAATAAAAAACTTAGATATATATAAAACATCACTAGATATACCACCATAAAGATACAAATGGAAGAAAGTAGGTCTAGATGGGGCAAAAAGAGATTAAGTAAAAGAAAAAAAGACTGTTGGATGCTCAAACCTATAAAGGCTATAGTACATGAGAAAATTACACAAAAGAGTGTTTCACTTCTGACATTTTCTAGAAGGTGTAAGCCAGCTTATGGTAAATATTTAAAAGTGGTAGCTTTTAACATTTTAAGTTATTCATTTGGATTCATTAAAGTTATACATGTAAATATAAGTGATTTCACTCTTTGTAATCGATTAATTAAGATAAAATAGTTAACTTTAATTTAAGATTTGTCCAATTTATTAACTAAAATCTGCTGGATTGAATTGAGCCAAGAGTTATTTGATACTTCTCTTACAATCTCTGTTTTAAAACCTGGACCGGACCGGCCGGTCCGACTGGTCCGACCGGTGACCGGCCAGTGGTCCGGTCCGATTGATCCTTCAAAACCGGCTATAAATTGACCCAGTCTGAACCGGTCAAAACCGATCAATTGACCGGTCGGATCGGACCGGTCCAACCGGTCTGACAATTTTTTTATTTTTTATTTTTTGAATTTTTTAAATTTTTTAATATTATATATAATTAAATATAATTATTACATCACACCGGTTCGAACCGGTCGAACCAGTGACCAGTAAGGCCACCGGTTCGATGACCGGTCCGGATTTTAGAACATAGCTTACAATAATACTTTCGTTCTTTTCTATTATTTTCAATTAAAAGAAAAATTTTCAAAATTAGCTGTTTGGTTTAATATGTACACTAAATATATCTATTTTCTTTTAAATGAAAAATATATACTTTAAAACTTTTTAAAAAGATAAAAGAGTATAATTTTGTCAAGAACTTGCTAGGTTTAAATTTACCAAAATGTCCACTCTAATGACATGTTGGTTTATGCCCTACAGCCAATCAATTTGGTTGTAGTTTAGTAATAATTATTTAAAGATATTCTTTATCTTGTATATATTTAGATGTATATAATAAAATCCATGAAATAATTATACATTGTAAATGAAATTATAATGATATTATAATAATGAGATTCATATTTCATTTATGCATTATCCCTAAATTATTTCTAGTCATTATTCTATTAAGACTGGATATTAATAAAATATAAAAATTCTAGCACACATTATGTTTTTCCTTATGAAGGTTGTAGTCGATCTCATAGACTAAATTATGGAGATACTTAAACAAACGTATAGGTATTTGTTAGAGAACAAGTTCATTGATCTGACTCGATATGAAAAATCCATTAGGAGCATTATTTGTTTGTCTATGAAAATTTTCATTGTAATAATTGTATAAGTGATCATTTGACTTGAGGTTATCAAATTTATCTTTTATAGGGATTGTTATGTTTTGATACTACTTATGACCTATCCTAATCATAGGTAATTCAGTCGGTAGTTATTGGATGTAGCATAAATTATATGGAGGTAGTTGGGTGATTAAAATATGATTCATTACCCTAAAGTAATTAGGGATAATGTCCTATTGTTAGTAATTAGTATTAATTCAGGAAATCCTTGACCAAGGTAGAATAATGTTTTATAAATAGTTTACAAATATCATTAATTGTATCAATAACTAATGGCAGAGAACAAATATGATTGGATTCAAAATAGAGTAGACATTATTTCTATGCTCTATATCTAATCTAAAGATTGTATGATGAAATGATTGAATTATACAAAAAATCATACACGGAAAAGTTATTCAAAATCACTTTGACATTCTTTAATATTTGGGTAATCATGATGTATTGCTAGACGTCAGTCTTGATCTATAATTATAAATTGTTTAATTGGAGAATTAAAGATAAATTAAAAGGAGATTTAATTTATTTAATTCTAATTATGAATTGGAATTATAATCAATATATTTAAGAACTTAATGTGTCTCACATAAAGAATAAGTTAAAGAGAACAAAGATATTTTAATCAAATTAGACTTGATTATAAAGTTTAAGAAACTTTGTGATTAAATATGAGATATTTAATAAATAAGGATCATATTGAATCTTATTTAGACACAACTGGTATTTACAGTTTAATTAAAATTAAAATTTAATTTCAATTAAATTAGTAAAATGTTCAAATTATTATAAATAACCTTAAGCTCTAATAGACCGAGCACTTCTTGCCTAACTCTCTCTGTAAGAGTTACAGAATTTTCTTAACATGTTCTACAAATATGGTTAGAGGTCAAATCTTTGTGAGATTACGGTGGTTGAGATGGACCAATTTTGAAAATGGTTTGTATAATTCGACAAGAAAAGATCAAATGTTAAAATAAGATATGAATTAAAATTCATGCTTTATTATAATTTATGTGTTAATCATTTTATAAAATTAAAGTAATCTTGATTTATAGGAAATCAAAATACGAAAAAATTTCGTAATTATTCTATTGTAGTCGAGATATTATCTGTCTCAATTTCTCAATAAGACATAGTGTCGTATCGATTTGAAGCAAATCTAATGCCTCCACTCTGGGAAGTCACGCTAAAAAGTTTCACTTTATAATCCAAATAGTACGAGAGATGTTAGCATTTTAACTCTAAAAAAGTTACATGGAATGAAGAATAAAACATAAATATGAGAAAAAAAATACTTAAGATCTAAAAGAATATTTATATAAGAAATATAAAATTTGTTTGAAATAAACAAATAAAAATACTGAATATTTCATTATAAAGATATAAATAGTAAAACATACATCAAAATAAAATAAAAATAAATAATTAAGATAAATAAAAAGAATAAAATAAAATTATTAAAAAGTGCTTCTTTTCGAGACTTTTATATGAAAATTCATACTATCTTATTATGAATATTTAAAAAGGTGGTTTTAAATATTTTACTACAGATGATTTAAATTGGATAAAGTTAAAAGATATAAGTTTGAGTGCCCCAAAGTCGATATAATTAATTAGTGTGAATTAATAATTCTAAAATGTAAAGTTTTTCTTAAATTTAATTTAAAATTTGATTTGTTGGTCCAACATAAGTTGTATTGAATTGGGTAATAGATTAACTTGAAATTTCTCTTAAAAAAACTCTTTCACTCATCTTTTTATAATCACAAATTATGAAAGAGTTCCTTGTTTTAATAGAAATGTGAAAATTTCTCTGTTTTTTAAAATTAATATATACATCTTTTGTAAATTAAAAGAAAATAGAACGTCAGATTTGGGCTGGATGTCGTTAGACTTGGAAGCCTTTTCTAAGCCTACTGAACACTCCAAAGTTGACCTTGACTTACCATATAAGCTCAATAACATCCTCAATGAATCCAACTCAATTTACTGGTGTTAAGAGGGGATTATACCTTCTATTCTAGTTAATCAGTTTTAGTTATGTTTTACTAAATCTCATTCACATATTTATGTGAGGTTTACATAAATGTGTGGATCAGATTAATAAATACAGAGTTGGAACACTCCAACCCTATTAAAAAAGTTTTTGATCTACCCCACTGGACATTTTAACCTATGCCCAACTTGCCGAGTTCCATTTAATAGTTGTTTTTATCCCATATACTAGGCTGAGCAGTTGTAACTATTACACGATTTTACGAAAACTCGAGCTAGGTAAGTTTATCGATTTACATTCTATTCTTGACACAGCTTATATCATCTCATAAAGCTGCAATTACTGTTTCGCAATCGATTGAAGGGTAACGTTGAAGCTACGTTATCTTATGCCACTTTTCTTCCAGTGGAGCTTTGTCTGCCTAAATTATAAGAGTAACAATCTAAAGTAAAGATCTATCAAATCAATTTGAAAAAGTAATTGTTCTAGTTATGGTCCTTTTTTTTAATTACACGAGATATTTTAGCTTAGTCAGACTAATCCTAAGCTCCTACGACCTCACCCTAAGAGCCTAGAGGATGTAAATCTGGAACCTCAAGATCTCTCAGGTTCTTACGTAACCTGTACACTTCTGCGCATAAGGAGTCTTCACATACTCTAGATTGTTCAGCTGATGATTGATCACTGGCTCCCCCTGTTCAGTATCAGGTTCCCATCAGCCCCCAGGTTCCCTAGCAGCTCCAACTCCCACACTGCCGTTGGAAGCGAGGCGTCCGTAATTGATCTGATCAAAGAGCTTTACCCAGGGAGCTAGAGGATCATCAATAGGAACATGCCTATTTCTCCTCCTTTGGCGTGACTCGAACTTAACTCAAGATCTCCGTTGAGGGGAGAGTCTTAAGTGAAGAATATGGACCAATTGGTCCACCCCTCGTTGTCAGTTATGGTCCTTGTTCTAATTATTTGCAGTGTTCTCCCCTGTATTTAAATTATGGTCCCTTGTTTAAGATTTAGACGTTCGCATAATATGAAAACGATGGATTGGTCAATTGCACAAAATCTTTTAATCACTTAGAAGCATTTATAAGTCCAACCTACGAACATAGCACAGCTCCAAAGGGAAGTTTGATGAAAATAAAAGTAAAGATTCTTTGACAACTATGGTGTAGAGAAATTGGCAGCGAAAATCCCGATGTCATTTGTACATGGGCTAGAGGAATGGACAAAGTTTTGTCTTGCGCGGCTTCTTCTTTGGTTTTTTCGGTGGGCGCAAAGCAACCTTTATTGCAGCGTCGAATACAGCTTTCACATTCTGATCAAAAACAACTATATTACAATTTCTGTCTTTAAGTTCTACAAATGAATCTGTTGAACAGTGTTTCACCTGCTGAGTTTTGGAACTGCACTCGATGTAAGTCACTGCACCGATCACTTTCTTCAATTCCTCGCCCTGCCCATTAATTTTCCTCGATGAATTGCAAGCATTATGTATCGGTGTTACAGTGGATGACATACCTGAGCTGTTGTTATTGATGTTGCTCCAGGATGATCAACCAGGTACTGCTTATCGCTGCTTAAATCTGCACTTAATTGAGACATCAGCAGTGAGATCATTGATCAATAATTAAAATGGAGCTGGCAATTATTACAGTAAATTGCTTACCCAGCTTGGTTCCAACAAGCACAATTGGCACATTAGGAGCGTAATGTCTCAACTCAGGAATCCACTGTTTGACATTAAATCCAGCACTTCATTATGTTAGATGATTATTCTGAACCACGGTGTATAAGGGAAAAATGAGAAAGAGGAATACTTTTTTGTGGATATTCTCGTAGCTGGCCTTACTGATAAGAGAGAAGCATAACAAAAACACATCAGCTCCTCTGTAACTTAGGGGTCTTAGCCTGTTATAATCTTCTTGCCCTGAGATGTGCATTAATATTTAATTATCATCAAATACGATAAGCTGAATTTCTTCCAAAAACAATTCAAAAGGACAAGCAAACTTCAGTAGACATTGGGATTAGGTTGAGTACAACACTTACCAGCAGTGTCCCATAATCCTAGATTCACGGTACTGCCGTCGACCGCAACGTTAGCACTGAAATTGTCGAACACGGTAGGAACATAGTCCTGCCACGATTTTACGTGAAAAAGTGTGAAACTAACAATTCTCAGGTTCACCAAACAAGAATGACAATTGGCAAACATTCAGAGAAATGAACAATAAAAAACTACCGTAGGAAAGGTATTGGTAGTGTAGGAAATGAGCATGCATGTCTTTCCCACAGCCCCATCACCCACTGTCACACACTTGATAAACCTTGCTGTACTCATATTCTCTGCAAAACCCTTTAAGCAAAATCTTCTCGGATCTTCATTTATCTCACTATCTTCACTACTTATACATACAAGAAGGTACAAAGAAAGGAAATAGGTAGTTTACAAGTATGACAGGAAATTGGAAGGCAAGATGGGCTTCGCTTTTAACAACCTACAAGCCTAACATCAACCACTAGCTGAAGCTGTAACTTGGATCCAATTTAAAATCATTGCAACAAAGCTTTTATCTTTTCTTTTCTTTAAGTGCAAGGACAGAGCCAGATGTGGGTTACAAAGTAGGTTTGGTGCTGGCTGTTAGTTGGGTTAAGTGTAGCGGAAGGGAGAAAATGAAAGAATTGCTTTAGTAACTAATGCACTAATGATGCAAGCCAAATGGGAATTATGTTTTACAAAGATGGTCAAAAAGCTTCTAACCTGCAAGTGTTTATTGTGGGTTGTAAGCATCAACATTGTCAGATTACGTTCGCTCATCTGGTAATGACCTCATATTAGGTAGTAATTTCCTGATATTTTAATGACTTGATTTGGAAAATTTTTAACTCAATATTAAACAAAGATGAAGCCTCAACTGGAACACGGATTTTTTTTCTTAATCAACGATCTCCTAATTATCTATCATATTAGCAATACATAAATGAGAGCTGACTAAAAGATTTTGATCTTACTCTTCTTTTTATATTTATTTTAATTAATAGTGAATTTATTATTTTAGTTTTTCAGAGGTGCTTCTCTTTGAGTCGTTACAATGAAGGAGCTCCTTGATCCAGTTGATGGTTTCCTTCAGTAGGTATTCCCTGTCTTTATCTTTCCTGGTGAAGCTTCTAGCATTTTTTTAATGCCCAAATATTATGCATACATGCTCTCAAACTAATCAAGTAGATTGTCTGTTCTGTCTTTGCTAATTTTCCTTTCCTCATTCATCCATTTTAGGAATTGTTGAAAGTTTTTGTTGTTGTCATCTACTTGTAGAAGACATAGTGCTAGGATTTTCCTCTACATATCTGTAGAAAACTCACAATTTAAAAAAAAAGTGAGCTTATGTCTCATCGTTATTATTGCATAAAGTGCATGTTTTGCACAATTAAAAAATAAGTGAGCTTATGTCTCATCGTTATTATTGCATAAAGTGCATGTTTTGGATATGCTAAGATATCCCAACTTGCCTTTAGTTGGTAATTTCTCCCTTACTACTAGTAACAGCAGAAAGGAGACTTTGGGAGCAAATTCCTTACTAACCAGTTTGCTCCAGGCTTGGACTTCTTTTTCGGCCCTTAACCATCCTTTGCATGAATAGTTGGTGAATTGGCTTGAGGAATGTTGTATATGGGTGTCACCTAAAAGACCTAAGGCAAAATGTGATTGATAAAGTTGTTATTTACCTAATTTAAGTTTAGTTTGTTTGTTGAGCAAATTCAAGATCAATTTCTGAATAATATTGAGGGCTATTATTTTGAATAAAATAGTGGAAGTAACAAAATACATGATTAAAGTCCTAATGTCATTTGGTAGTCATTAATTAATTACTCGCTTTTCTTACAATTATATTGTGTTCTAAGTGGAATTTATCTTGTTTAGTATAGTTGATACTAAAAGTTAGAGTACCAAATTTCCTGGACATAGGATTTTGTTTAAGAAGAGTTCTCAAAGTTAGAAAGAATAAATTGATGCCCATTACATAATTTTGCTATAATCCTTATTAAGGACTCAATGACAAAGTTTTAAAGAATTGTCAAAATCATATAGATAACAAAATGTATTGATATTTTGAGTTGACTAATGTCTCATAAACTTTGATGATAATAATAAAGATATATGTCAATACTATGATATCAATATGCAAAAGATTGCATGGAGTAGTGCCAAAAGGTATAGTACCTTATTAGAATTGTTCCACTTTATTTAGCCTACTAAAAGCATAAATATGTAAATCAATTAAAGGCTTTGCTATAGTATGATAATAGTTGGCATAAGAAGAAAATTAATTGCATGACTTTTCTTGCCTATATAAGATATAATAGAGATCATATGTATTTCTAGCTCATGCTTATGAGTATTTGATATTAAATTTAGATTCAACATTTGTAATGATCCAAATTTTTGTTAAATTACTTATAATGGACCAATAAGGAGAAAAGTCTATAAAAGTATAAGTTGAGCTTAAGAAAGCTTAAGTTCATTTCTCTCTTAAACTATTTTCCAATTGTTGAAAACATAATTGTCTAAGAACAACTCTTACTGGATATGAAAAGATAACATCTTAATTTGGGAATCAGATCTTTAGAGATAGATTGGAAATTGTTCACTTATTGTAAGTTCAAGTACATAGATAATGTACTAAAGATGTTTAGTATTTGAGATATCTAATACTTGTGAATTATTAAAGATATCTATTATTCTATATATGAGTTTATATTTGAGTTCAAGAAGATAAGGATATTTACTTTAGAAGTAAATTCTTATTAAGGTTTATTTACTTAGAATAATATCGTTAAATATTAGAAAGGTTCTAATGTAGTAATGATTGCTAATTAAGTCATAATACATTTTTCATTTAGTTCAAATAATTAATTGGATTAACAAGTACTTTAATGAACTTGATATAGTTCCTTGCATTGTTTAATACAATAATGTACTGTAAAATATTAGAGTCATTGGACATGCATAAGGAGATAATGTCTCATCAAAGATCTAAGGATGTATTTAGGCAAATTTTCTTAATTATGATGATAATTAAGATGAGAGTTGTAAGATTTAAGCAAGTGCTTACTATAAAGAGTCTTGAAGAATTCTCTCATTAAACCACTATCTCAATAGTAGTATGATCGTCACATGGTGTTATGGTATTTAATATTTAAATGATTTGCTTAGTGCAAGTAGGAGATTGTTAGTTTATGCCCTACAACCAATCGCTTTGGTTGTAATTTAGTGACAATTATTTAAAGTCATTCTTTATCTTTTACATGTTTAGATGTATATGATAAAGTTCATGGGATAATTGTACATTGCAAGTAAAATTATTATGAGATTATAATTATGATATTCATATTGCATTTATGTATTATCCCTAAATTATTCCTATTCATTGTTCTATTAAGATTGGGCATTAATAAAATGCAAAAGATTAGCATACTTTATGTTTTTCCTTATGAAAGAAGTAGTTGATCTCATAGGCTAAAGTATGGAGATACTTAAACAAACATGTGGGTACTTATTATAGAAAAAGTTCATTGAACAGGCCCGATATAAGAAATCAATTTGGAACATTACTTGTATGTCTATGGAATTCTCATTATGCTAAGTGTATAAGTGATCCTTTGACTTGAAGTCACCAAAATTATCTTGTATAGGAATTGTTATGTTTTGATACTACTTATAACCTATTTGATCATGGATCGGTTAATTGTTAGTCATTGGATGTAGCATGAACTATATGGAGATAATTATGTGATCAAGATAGGATTCATCACTTTAAAGTAATTAGAAAGCATACTTCATTGTTCTCGATTAGTATTAATTCAGAAAATCTTTGGCCAAGGTGGAATGATACTTTGTAAATAGTTCACAAATGTCCATAATTGAATCAATAGCTAATGACGGAGAACTAATATGATTGGACTCAAATAAAGTAGACATTAATTTCATGCTCTATGTTTAATCGAAACATTGTATGATGAAAGAATTGAATTACACAAAAAATCATGCACGAAAAGATTAGTTAAAATCACTTTGACATTTTTAAGTATTTGGGTGGTCATGATGCGTTGCTAGATACTAATCTTGATATATGATTATAAATTGTTTAGTTGAAGAATTAAAAATAAATTAAAAGGAGGTTTAATTTATCTAATTCTAATTATAAATTAGAATTATAATTCATAATCATTGCCAACATATTTAGAAATCTAATAGGTCTCACATATAAAATAGGTTGAAAAGAGCAAACATATTTTATCAAGTTGGACTTGATTGTAAAGTTTGAGAAACTTTATGATTAAATATGAGATATTTAATAAATAAGGATCAATATGAGATATTAGATCATATTTAGGTATAATTGGTACTTAATTAGAATTATTTGTAATTCTAATTAAAATTTAATTAAAATTAGAATTTAATTTCAATTAAATTACTGAAATGTCCAAAATTTATTATAAAGAGACTTAAGCTCTATGGAGCTAACACTTCTTGCTTAACCTTTCTCTTAACCCAATCTGTGGATATCGTTAGCGGTCAAATATTTGTACAACTACGATAGTTGAGACATATTGATTTTATAAACAGTTCGAGGGATACGACAAGAATATGATTAAGCTTCGAAATAAGGTACAAATTTAGATTCATACTTGATTGAATTTATGTGTTAATCATTTTATAGAATTAAATTGATCTTAATTTTTGAGAAATTAAAATTTTCAAAAAAATTTATAATTATTCCGTAATGATTGAAATTGGAGCCCAATCCAACCTTATGATTACTGTATCGTTCTGGGCAGTTTTTGCCGGAACGTACCGTACCGATCGAAAAAAGGAACGATACGGGCCACCATGGTACCGGCCTAAAATACTAGTCGGTACCGATAGTTTTTGGTCGGTACCGGCCGGTATCATAAACTTTCGAAAGTGGAGGGACTAGATTGCAAAGTTTTAAAAATCAACCCTAAATTTCCCAACCCCCACCCGCCGGATG
>JANIJH010000002.1:41083242-41095406 GCA_024520975.1 Erythroxylum areolatum | reverse complement strand
TCTATTTTCTCACTTTAATAGATGACTATTCTTGCTATGGGTATGTGTATCTTTTAGCTCATCGTTATAAAGTGCTTAATGTATTCAAACGTTTTGTAACTGAAGTTGGGACACAATTAGAAAGAAGAGTTAAAACTCTTCAGACTGATCATGGTTGAGAATATCTATTTGATAGGTTCAAAGAATTTTGTGAGAAAAAGGGTATAATAAAATAATTAACGATTCCCCGAACTCCACAACAAAACAGTGTTGCAGAGCGTAGGAATCAAACATTGCTTTACATGGTCAGGTTAATGATGGCACACACTCATCTTCAAATTAGTTTTTGAGGAGATGCGTTGCTCACTGCAACTTCTATTCTTAATCGTGTGCCAAGTAAAAATGTACCTGCCACTCCATATGAGTTATAGAATGAAAGAAAGCCCTCTTTAGATCATTTGCACCCATGGGGTTCGACTGGTTATGTACACAACCCAACTCATAAACATGAAAAACTTAGTCCAAGAGCCACTAAAATGGTGTTTATAAGATATCACAAACATTCTAAAGGGTTTGTTATGTTTGGTGAGCACCCGAATAGTGGCATGACGGAAGTTGCTTCCCGTAATGTGGAGTTTCTTGAGGATGAGTACCCAAGCATAGGTGAAATAAAAAAGGACCTAGATTTGTATGAGTTACAACCGGATACTCTCGGTGAGGGGGAGAATTTAGTTACTCGCCAAGTCATCGAGACTTTTCCTGCCCAAGAGAACTAAACCAAGAAAGAGGTTCGTCTTCCATCTCTAAACCAAGAACTTGTGGATAGTTTACATGTTCAAAATCTCACATCTCACATCTCAAGGGGATAATGGGAGTGGTTCTGACCATGATCCAAACCTCACATCTCCAAGAGTTAAGGGGAGAGATACTGAATCAGAGCAGACAAATATAGGTCCTAGACTCTGAAAAAGTGAGCTTGGAAGAATTCCTTGACGATATTTTCAAATCAAAGAGGAAATATTCCTTTGCACTCCTTTGAAAATAGAAGAACCAACCTCTTTTTAAGAGGTTGTTGATTCACCTAACCACACAGAGTGGATGGATACCATGAGGGATGAAATGGACTCAATGATACGAAATTAGGTTTGGGAACTAGTTGATCTTCCACTCCAACGAAAGTCAATTGGAAACAAGTGAGTTTTCAAGATAAAACGTAAGGCAGATGGAATGATTGACTCCTGTTTGGTAGCGAAAGGTTATACCCAAATAGAGGGTATAGACTATGAAGAGACATTTTCTCCTATGGTGAGATTCTCCTCTATTCACTTACTTCTGGCTCTGGTTGCCCATTTGGACATGGAGTTGTTTCAAATGGATGTAAAGACTGCTTTCCTAAATTATAACTTTAAGGAAGAAATTTATATGAATCAACCTATTGGTTTCGTATCAAAAGGTCAAGAAGACAAAGTGTGTCGTCTTAAAAGACCCATATATGGTCCCAAACAGTCTTCCAGATCGTGGTATTTCAGATTCCATGAAGCCATTACTTCTTTTGGCTTAAAGATGGTTTCAGAAGACCATTGTGTGTACGTTAAGAGAACAACAAGTACAATTTTGTTTCTCACTTTGTATGTTGATGACATATTATTAGCCGACAATAATATGGAGATGCTCAAGACCACTAAAGAGTGATTGTCCTCTGTCTTTGATATGAAGGACATGGGTGAAGCTAGGTATGTCCTAGGTGTGGAAATAATAAGAAATCGTCCCAAAAAGCTTCTTGGTTTAAGTCAAGAAGAGTATATTAATAAAATCTTGAAACATTTTCAAATGCATTATTTCAAACCCGTTGACACTCCAATTGAAAAGGTTACCAGGATGAGTCTAGGTCAATCTCAGGATATGTTTTCACCTTAGGAGGGGGAGCCATATCTTGGTGCAGCAAGAAGTAAGACTGTATAGTATTATCAATAATAGAAGTAGAATACGTTGCTTGTTGTCTTACCACTCAGGAGGCAATATGGTTGAAAAGTTTTCTTCAGGATCTTAATCTTACTCCTAGATTTAATGATCCTATTGAATTGTTATGTGACAACACTGCAGCAATACAATTTGCTAAAGATCCAAAGTTTTATAAAAAATTTAAGTATATCAAAAGGCGTTATCATTTTGTAAGAGACGTCATAAAAAATAAAGAGGTTGCTATAAAGTAAATGCCTACTAACAAGATGGTAGCTGATCCCTTAACGAAACCTATTCCCTGAGATTCATTTAAGGCTCATGTGAGTTTACGTTTACGTAGGGTTTAGTTTTTCCATTGGGTTATATCTTGTTGTATAATGGACATGTTTTCAATTGTAACGAGTTTTTGTTTAATAAAAGTTTATTTCTCAAATGTTCCTTGGTATGAATTACATGATAAGGCACATTGTAATGTCACCACACACCAGGCTTCTGATTGACCTTGTCATACAGGCAATCTCCCTAACGCTTGAGTAGCGAGTAGGATGAGACTTCTCCTTAGTAAGTCTAAGATGAGACTTCACCTTAGTCTGATGAGTCGGATGTGAAAAATTCAGATTTCATATTGAAGCCTTAAAGCTAAATCTCGAGTGTCAAGATTAGCATTAGGTATGTTAATCTAGTGGCTCGGATTAGTTTTTAAGTAAAACTAGATTCGTGATTTGCATGGCATAAAAGAGTGACATGCCCAACTTAGTGGGAGCTATGCTATGACACACATTTCATACTATGTATGCCATATAATGACCTTCTTGTGGAGTGACAGTTAAATCCCTTTCTTTGTCACTATATGATCCCATAGACTTTAATGTCTAATCGAATAAAACCCTTTGACTTGGAACTATGATATGAAGTCAAGGCTCGGTGTTGCTACTTTAGTGTGTTTTTCCAAGGGCTAAGTTGTATATAATCCAACGAAGCATATTAGGAAAGCAGTTAAGCTAAGATGGATTATTATAAGTATCTAAGGAAGAATCTTTTTCTTCATCACCGTATCAGCCCGGACGATTATACTTGGTATATAATCATATGCTATATCTATGAGCATAAAGGGACAGTGTATGCGTTTGGTGATATTTTGGGTAATTTGGGGTATCATGACTATGTGAAAGTGTTATGTTAGTTAGATGGTGACTTAATATAACATTATTGGTTTTTTAAATGGTCGCATGACCCATTCTCAGTATAATACGTGAAATTTTAGAGAGAAGATGTAACTCGTGGCTTATGTGGCTGAGTGGGAGTTGCTGGCAGTTATACGAACAACCACATATATATCTATATATAAAACGTATGTCAGTTTTCTTCTCTAATATAAAAGGAGGAAGTTGGCTAGTTTTTCTTTCGTTTTGAAGACAACAAATACATTAGAAACCAAATAGGTTTTGGCTCTCTTTTACTCTCTGCAATTTTGCTAAATCCGGAGAAAAACTTCCTTCATCCTTCCTCACGTGAATCACACCATCAAGGTTAGAGTTTGGGTTGTGGATTAACAGTGCTCTAATAGCAAACCGTAAAACGTGGATTATAAAACAGAGAATCGATCAACCGCTTCTGCATTAAGGTTAGTCCTTATATGTAAATCTATAATAAAAAAAAGATAAGGTTGGGAATGTAATGGTAAGAGACAAATTAAAGGTAGCTAATATTATTGACAAATTAAGATAGACAAGACTTAAATAGTTTGGACATGTTAAGAGGAGACACGCAGAGTCTCCCATGAGAAGATGTAAGAATATTGTAAAAAAGGGAGGCCTAAGAAGAATTGGAAGGAGGTGACCAAAAATGATATGACTATATTCTAACTACTACTACTATTACTACTAAACTACTATTACTACTAACTTTCTTCTTCTTCTTCTTCTTCTCATTATTATTATTAATTCTCTCTCTCTCTCTCTCTCTTTTTTGTTCATGTGAGTTATTTAGAGACAATCTCTCTACTTATTAGAAATAACACTGTGTATTATTGGACCTCTTCAAATTTTGCGTATAGCTAGATTCATATTAGGTTTTATTGTTATTATAGTAAAATAGATCAAGAAAAAACAAAAACCACTTTTTTATGATTTTGATAATTTTTAAAAACTGGAAAAAAACTAAAACTAAAAAACTCAAACAAACATGTTTTTTACTGAATTTGAAAATAAAAACAAGAAACCAGAAATAAAAATGGAAACAAACAAACACTTAGTTTAAAATAGTTATCTAAATTCTGTTGGCATTTTTATTTGTTTTATTATAAAAAAAGTATTTGGTTATATTTTTATTTTTCTATTGTAGTTTTTAGTTTTCGTTCTCTACTTTTAGTTTGCGTTTTTCTTTTAAATAAAGCAAAGACTTCTTTGTTAATAACTTATATTTCTATTACAAATAATAATTATATATTTGATAAAATTTAAACATAATTTATTTTTAATTAAAATTTAATCTTTGATGTAATATTTATTAATCATTATCAATAAAATTATTTTTATTTTATTAAAATAAATAATTTAAAAATTAATATTTAAATATTTAAATCAAAATTTATTTAAAATTTAGAAATTTTGAGGATATTTTAAATTTGATTATATTAATAATAATAAATTTAATTTAATTATATAAATTAAAATAAATAAAATTATTAATACTTTATTAGTAATTAATTTTAGTTAATTAAATATAAAATAAAAAATATTCATAATTCTTATTAATGATTAATCTATTAAATAGTTAAATAATATATTACTAAATTTTATGTTTTATTTTTTGTAGCAATATAAACATTTATATTTCGTAGAAATTTTAGTTAAAATTTCCATAAGAACGAAAAATTTTCACTTTCTAGTTTGTTAGCATACTCAGCTCTCTCTCCCCTCTACAGACCCGGGCCGGGTTCAAGTTCTGCAATCGAAAATTGATTTGATTTTTGACCCGTGTCGTCTTGGCGGGATGGGGATAGCCATTCTATTCTCTAAACAGAGAAGCTTTCACTCAAAAAGTAGAACTTTTGTGTGAAGCAAAAGTATTGGAGAGGAGAAAGAATGAATAGAGTGAGGGAAGAGAACGTTTTGGCAATCCTCGACGCCTCTACTACTGCCTCCAAACCCACTCAACACCAAACCAATGACCGTACTTCTCTATTCATTGTTTGGTTCCTGAGAAATCACCTCTTTCTTTCGTTTTTCGTTAATTTCTTCTTTTATTGACACGCAGAGATCGCTTTTCTCCGTGCCGTTCGAGGTGCTTTCCTCGTCAGAGATTACCAAACTCATCCAACTAAGTAAGTAATCCGTTTCGATCTTGATTTTTGTTAGGGTTTCAGAATTTCTCTTCCTTGTCATTCATTCTTTTTGTTTTCACATTTTCTTTTTGTAAAGCAAAATTTACGAGCCGGTGTTTGGAATCATGAGAATGGGTTCGTCTCTCGAGTTGATTCTAGAAAGTTTTCGCCTTCTGTGCGACCTGCATCAGGTACTTGTTCTGTCATCTCCGTTCCAGCTTAAATTTTTATGTGATCCCAATTTCCTCTGTTTTCTTAACTTTATGTGATCATTTTTATGAAAGCGTTTTCCAAGAGTGCATGTTCTGGATAAAGATGGGTCAGAGTCTCCTGAACTGGTTGTGGATGAAGACGTAATTCATCCTTTTTCTTATCTCACCGTTGATTGTTTGTGTCCAAGTTACATTATTTGTTTTTGATTTTCGTTGTCTTTTATGTTAGGCATGGTCTCCATTTGTTTTCAGTTCTGACGTGGCTTGGAGCGTGAGACAATCTGCTGGGAAAACCTCCAGCAGCCCACTTAACTCATCGGTGAGTGGGGCTTGTATTTGCTACCTTGTATATGAGCTTTGGACCATCAGTTGTGAGGTTTCCTTTTATTTTCCGTATCTGTCAAGGTTAAGACACAGGGTGGTCTGTTTAATATCCACCTCCCTCGTGATTTGTAATTGCTCTTTGGTAATTGAGACGTCATTGAAAGCATGATCACTAAGCAGTGATTCTTCATTAAGAACAAGGCAGGCCAGGAATGATCACTAAGCATTTTTTCTTCATTAAGGACAAGGCAGACAAGGAATAATTCTGTGTTCTGAGCACACTCTTTTGCCTGCAATTGAGTTAGCTGTTGTTGCTAATATGCTTCAATTTTTACATTTCTTCTCTTTACATTTTTAGGCTTTTCAGACATTAATAGAAGAGCTTTCTGAGGTGTTTAATGACGCCAACCTTCAAGCTTTAGAAACCAAGGTTCATTTCCTCTTCTCTCTCTTTTCTCATCTTTTGTTTGATTTCCTTAGAGCATTCAGATTTAGTTATTGCACAAATCGTCTCTCATTTCCCTGTAGCAATCTATGTGAGCATTGTCATTAGAAGTTGTATAAAGCTTGAAAGGTTAACCCCTAGTCATTTATCAAGTACCTTTCTTACATGATTCTGTTTCAGACTCTGGGGAACATACTACTGTTTCAATATCTTGTCAGGATTCTTGAAGAAGATTTTGTGGCACGTAAAAGAGTGTATGATGGTAGGCTTGCACCGCTTATTCTTTACATATTCCATCTTTCTGAAGATTTGATGAGGTTTGCTGTTTTCTAGAAACCATGAACTGGACCTTAGTGAAGGATTCCTTGCTCAGCATGCTTCTGGTATGCACTCAACTCAAAACCTAGCCTTGTCAGTTCATTAAATACGTACCTCTTCTGTTGTGATTTTATACTGATTGACTGTTATTTTATTTTGTGTTATAAGCATTACAGTAATTCTTTATCTTGTTAAAAAAAATTAATGGCTTTAGCTCTCACCTCACTTTGACCGGTGACTGTGAAGGCACTATGATTTCTATCTACAGTTTTATAGTTCCATGGAGGCAATTAGTTTTCATTTCATTTCAATCTGTTTCTGCTGTCTCAGAGTTCTAGAAGAATAAACTATAGAAGTTTAATGAAGGATTGCTTCTTCATCATATGTGGACTATGTCAAGATTGTACTCAATCTAGTGCTGGCCTTATATCTTCTGATAGTTCTACTGCAAAGCCAACCACAAGTGAAAATACTGCTGTGGCAATAGCCTCACTAGAAGCAGTAAATAATATTGGTGCTTCCTTACAGAAGCTTCTGATAATTGTAAGTCCCCTTATATATGTAAAGATGATGGAAATTTTGTCTTTAAACTCATGTTATAGACTTTCCAGATTATGGAACTTGATACGTTGAGGAAGAAAGCTGATTTTGAAGGTGGTATTACTAGAGCTGATGGTGTGAGGTGATTAGTTTTCATTTCTTGTTTCCTTTTTAATATAACAGATATTTATTTTTGTACATGGGCTACTTTGTTGAGCACAATACTGTGATTTGGTTCAGAACCCCTTTGCTGGAGATAATTCTGGATGAGCTAACTTACAACAGAGATTTGTTGTCTCCTTTCTTTCAAGTATGCAGCTTACTAGAAATGCGATGGTTTTTAAAGAAACAAATTTCAAAAGTGTTTTCTCATTGTACTAATGTTGCTATATCAAGAATTTACTTTTCATTCCAAATACATTTCATTCTCTTTTTTGTCGTTAGGTCTAAATAAAGTTTGCTGCATATTTTTTGCTTATTGAGGATATATTTTCCAGAAATTTCATCACCCCAAGTGGAAGCTTGAAATTATACTGCAGTATTTCTCAAAGTACAATGCTAAGGTAAATCAACTAATTGATTGTTATTTCATATTGTTAGTTTCCATTTCAGTTAAACTTGTAGGTGATCATAGAAGCTTAACATTGTTGTTTAGTTCACAAACAAAATACATATCTGTAGCCTTCAGTTCGAACTCGGAGGTCAAATAGTTCTATGGAGGATGCAACTTTCATTGGAGTCTTAAGATGCTTTTCAAACATAACCAGCACAAAAAACATAATTAAAAAAATCAGTAAAGATGTAGTTCAGCTGCTGCTAGCACATGGGTTTCAGGTAATACTTTTTCATTTCCCTTTCAGTAATAAATGATGATATTCTCTAAATTCAGGGGATGAGAATACTTTACATGTTTAGAGGATAAAGGATATTGTGTATTTTCACTTTCTACTTTCATGTTATGAGATGCATAATTGAGGCCATAAGATGTTGATTTTGCTTTTAGAAGATTGTAATGTGATTATTTGAATGGATTCTTGAAATTGAAGGATAAAGAATTTGATGGTCCACATAAGTTCCTAACTTATTGATAGTTTGGCTACATCCTACCTCTTTGTACAGCCTTTTTGAACAACAATATTTTTTCCAATTGGGGAGCCAGTGTGCTAGAAAATTGAAGGAACATAATTTGTGAGTAAACAGTATTCTTTTGTGGGCATTTAATCATTTTTAGTTGTCAGTATGAGAGAAAAAATATGTTCAGAAATTTTGCTCCTATCACGGTGGAAATTGTGGATCATGATTGTTACACTGTAGGAGCATTATCGTTTGCCAAATCCAGAATTCATTGCTTGGAGAAAGTTTTCTGATGTAGAGATTATTGACAATGCTGTAGCATCTAGCTGTTCAAGAAAGCCAGTATCATTACACTGTAGGAGCATTATCGTTTGCCAAATCCAGAATTGATTGCTTGGAGAAAGTTTTCTGATGTAGAGATTATTTACAATGCTGTAGCATCTAGCTGTTCAAGAAAGCCAGTATCATCAATCAGTTTCACATAGATTTGTTTTTGGGTGCTGTCCAGTGTCATCTATAGCTAGGTCAATTAATTGAAGCCTTTTAGCTTTTTGTCAGGCTTTCTTATCATTGTCTCAAGTAGATGCTGAAAGAATCTTGAATTCCTCAAAAGATGTGAAAGGCAGCTCTCTTGTGGAAATATGCGAGAATGTTATCTCTGCCTTTGCCAGTTTGGTGAAAACAGACGAGTAAGATAGTTTTATTCCTTTTTGTAGTTTTATTCCTTTTTGCCACTTGCTTAGGTGACTTCTTGGTACAATTTCAAAGTTTCCAAGTATCACTCTCTTCAATTACAGAGTGCAACTTTTTGATATAATGATTGCTACCACCTGTGGACACCATTGCCAACATTTAGACAGTCAATTGGAACTCTGGTGTTACCTTTTGGTTTCTACTTTTCTTAAGCTGCCAAGTTTATGACTGGATCATGTTGCAGGAAGACTCAGATTCTGCCTTTTGGAAAGGAAGCAGTATTCACAGCAGCAGCCATCCTGTCAACAAAGTCTTAGGTGGTCAATGACCCGGGGGAAGGAGGAAGATGGAAATTGGTATTATCCATTGTTGTAATCCTCCCGACCTGTTGCCTGATTCAGAGCGAATTCTTAGTACATAATTCATGGTAAGCGAGTCAGTCCACCAGATATTTATGCCTGTATGACTTAGATTGTGGATAAAGCAAAACATATTGGGTCTTGATAATTGACCAAATGAAGCAACAGTAAGTCTGACTGGTGCGTCAGAAGAGGTTTTGCCGTAGCATCATGTTTCTGCGTCATGTTTATTCAGTTCACTTGTTTAACCAAGGCAATGAAATCTTGTGTATCTACTTCGTGGAAGCTGTATATCTTTTCTGTTCCACATTTTTTTGGTGCACAAGTTTATTTATAGTTCCACAACCTGTTTTTCTGCTTTGAATCTGTATTGTGGTGAACACATTGTGTTATCAATGCAGAATGGTCTTTGTAGCTAACCAATTGAAGTTGCTGGAATAATTTTATTAATATTATTAACACAATTGAAACCAAGTTGATTACATGTGAAGGATAAATGTCAACCAATGTCTATGGACAATAGGGTTGGCTAGTACTCTTTAGACTTGGCCCAAATTGATCGGATTTTAAGATAGATTTAGTCCATTTGAAAAAATTCATATGGGCTTTATAGTTTGGTCTGAATGAAGTTATTTTTAATAACAAAGTGCATTCTAGGAACCTGAATTTTTAAGGTTTGTGATTGAGACAATCAGATTTTCTATTTAGAGTTATTTTTCTTCTTGACTTTTTACTTTCAATATGAGAATTGGAAAGTGGATAAAACAAAACGAAGAAAATGATTCTATAATATGAGCTATATATGTCAAATATATTGATTTATTTGTATATTATTAGTTATGTTAAAACTATAATAGCATTTAATATGTAATACCTATTAATTTTATTAAAAAATAAAAATCTGAAAATTGATATTTTAATCTATAAATTTAAAGAAATTATTTTTTGGTCCTTACTGATCGACCAAAAAAAAGAGAAGGATGAATTGAGTTTTATTGAATTTCAAGTAAAATTTTGCAACTTAAGACCCTTAATAGATTTCAAATTAAATGATGAAATGCAATGGCAATTTGAACAAGTTAATAAATTAATTAAGTGAAAAATAAAAAGTATATGGAAGAAAGGTAGCAAATCAATTTTATAGTAGTAGTAAAAAAAACTTAAATATATCCATCTAGTCTATTAGATTCGACTAATATCTTTTTTCAGCTAAGTGAAGAATTCTTACAACAATCATAAAGGTGAAATCTTGTGAGGGACCCAGAGGAAGCTCAACACTTTTTAGTACATTGATACTATAAGAAAGCCAACTTCAATTGATGCTTACAACTTAAATAAGCATTTATTGCTCATTTAAAAGCTCAAAGACTCTCAATTACTTCACAACCATTGAATAAATCTTGTAAACGATCAACAACTCTAGTAAATGAGTTATTGTAAGCCCCAAATGTCATAAAGATATCTAACAACCAAAATCTCGAGTATTGATGCCAGTACTAGTTCCAAAATTTTGTTAGATATAAAACTGGCCGTTATATCAACTATCAACAATGACATTAGTTGACCAATGTGTTGACCAATATCATATACAAACTTATTGTATGTAATTTAATCGAAGTTCCTAATATATTGCTTGACCATATCTAGCCATTGGTTAAACAATATTTATAGAAATAACATGTCGATCGACGATACTTATACATTAGTTGACCATTATGCTTGAAAATATATTTTCAAATCAAGTTTTTTCAAAGATCAAATACATTTCATTGACTAAAACTTGATCCAAATATATTCTAAAAGTTTCTCTAAGTGTATTTAAAGATTAAAAGTTTCTTTGAATCAAAACTTTGATTCCTCTTTATAAAAGAATATATTTATACATTAATTTCAAAGCATGATATGTTTATCCACAAAGAGCCTCTAATGTATTCAAATAATCCAATAAGAGAAAAAAAGAAAGATTACAAGTAAATTTGAAAAGATTTTGGATTAAGAAATGACTCAAAGGTCTGTCAACTGACACTTGAGAAATAGTAGACTGTTTTATATAGTTTACTTATGTCATATAGAACTTTTATATAAAAGCTTGTAAACTTTCAAATGTTTTGGTAATGTAAATATTTGTTTTAATGACTACAGTGTAAATCATGTTTGCAATAGAATGAAGAGTAGTAGTTGTTTTTAAGTATTATGTTATCCTTTATGATGCCATATAAGAGAACATAACTGTTTTAACATGCCATTGTCATAAGATATGCACTTGAATGTCCTCCGGATGCTCTGGTATATACTCTATGGTAGTGGGGTATTACAATTTGTTATGCGTTGATCTTTC
Source organism: Erythroxylum areolatum (assembly GCA_024520975.1). Lineage (NCBI taxonomy): Eukaryota > Viridiplantae > Streptophyta > Magnoliopsida > Malpighiales > Erythroxylaceae > Erythroxylum > Erythroxylum areolatum. Next base: position 41,083,837 of record JANIJH010000002.1, on the reverse strand, counting down.
TTAATCTTATCCTTCTTGACTTGAATGCATTTAGTCTCCACAAATTGTTTCTTGACTTCATTTGCGGTTTCTTTCTTTTAAACATCAATGAACAAATCATTAGTAATAACTATACTTTGTTATCATCAAAATATATATCATAACTTCTATTGGTTTAGTAATCTCACTCTTTTGATGATGACAAAACAAGTTGTGATATTAGAAAGAAAATAACGAGATTAGTCTTTTAAGTAAATACAATCTCTTAATATGTCATTTAAGTAAATACAATCTCTTAATATAAAAAAAATGTGAATGTTTGACTTTGCCTTGATTCATGCATTAAAAAATCATCTCAAATGCTAAAGGATAGACTAATTTTCATTCATACATACGTATCATTAAATAAAAATAATAACACAAGTTCAGTGCAATAAAATTAACCACTAATAACAAGAAAATGTCAATGTATGTGCAAAGCCAAAAAGAATACAATAATTCCTCTAAAACAATAACCACTCCCCTAAAACACATATAATATTACTAATATTCTCTCCTCCTTTTTGGAAGCATAAAAAGAAATGAACTAGTAGGGGGGGGGGGGGGGGGATTAAAT
>JANIJH010000002.1:41064424-41076558 GCA_024520975.1 Erythroxylum areolatum | reverse complement strand
TTTTGTGTTGGATGTCTCCTTTCCCAATTTTTAACTTTTCTGACCTCAATTTTCTGCAGCCGCTATTTTGTTATTCCGTTGTGGAGAGGGAGTGGTTACATTACAATGTTTGCTCAAGGTTGGTTTCCTGAGGTCTATTTTTCTGGCATTACCATTTGTTCTGCTTACTTTTGAGCTTCCTGTTTTCTGCATTTCATATTATGCAAAACTATAAAGCAAACTGATGCTTCATATCGACCAGGGATCAACATTGTTAATTCATTTCCCTGTTTATTCTGCTTGGTATACGTGAGATTGCAGCTGATCAAGTCCGTTGAGCATGCATGTCATGTTGACCTAGGTAATCTGTAGTTGTATCAGCTTGGTGGGAAGTATTAGCTGCTTGACGGCTTTGAATAGGATGATCAAACATCCTGGAGAATTGTTTTTTAGTGAATAACTTCTAAATGCTCGTCAGCTAACTGTTTAAGAGTTTTCTAGTCTGTTCTGTTATGACAAATTAGCTCAATCAACAACAAGACAAGTTATTTATATCCTACTATCTTGTTGATTACTGAATTCAAAGTTTTATGCAGTGCAGATGCCACACATCATGTTCACTGGTCTTGAAGACTATAAAGTTAGGGGAACTCAAGCGTCTCCCTACTTTACAATCACCTTCTACACCGAATTTGCAGAAAACAAGGATATGGTTCTTATCCGAGGAGATGTTGTATTCACCAGCAAGCTAAGTGATGAAGAGGCAAAATGGCTTTTGGAGAGTATCCAATCTTTTTATCTGAATGATGTAAGATACAAACTGGTCGAGAGGTTCAACAAGCAAACCCATGATTTTGAGTTCAAGGATGTCCTGCGAGCCCTTAACATGCCCGTTCTCTGATTTATCTGAAGTCAAATTTGCCAATATGGAACGGTTGCAAAGCAATGGTTTAACACCCGACGGCACCATGGAAAGAGCCACTGCACTTCCTTTTCCCGGTTGGATTAATTGGGTCTTGTAAGTCCTTACACTCTTCATGCATCGGTGAAATATGATTAGGTGTCCGAGGATTCAAGGAAAGAGCAATTTCTTAACAATTATAGAACAAGGAGGTGTGAGTGTTCTCAGAACCTGGTGGATGGTTTTTGTGGCGGATCCTTATTATTCTTGGTTGTCGAGCATCTTCCAGTTTATAAGCTTAAAATAATTACTATAATTATTTTCTTTTAAGAATGGAATTTAACACTTCTCTAAATCGCACATAGCAGCTTAATAGGACTACTACTGCGCAAACCCAAATTCAATTGAAAGAAAGGCAGATAGGTAGGAAAATGAAGAGGGAAACGGTGTGTATTCATGGCTGTGTATCCTCAAGCTGCTCTTTCTTCTTAGACGGATAGTTTTGTTTGTTGTTTTCATAAAAGTCAGCCCTTGCTCGAACATAAGTTATCTCTGTTTGTGCCCGCACGAGTAGCTCAACTAGTTATCAGAAAGGAAAGTTGAGTGTAAGGTCTCAGGTTCGAGTCTCGGTAGTAACAGTGTGAGAGTTCATCCAATGCGGTAGCTCCTTGTGCGTACCAAGCAGAAGGTCGCTTTTATGATAACCTAAGTGAGATTAAATCGTGATTTACTCCCCTCACAATTTTGTCGGGCCGGGGTGTTGGGGCACCTAGGGTGGGCAATTCCACCTTTTGAGTGCAAGTTATCTCTCTTCATTTTCATAAATCAAAGTACTCAAAGATAAGCTACATCAGTTCTCAGATTCTGCCTCTGTTTCAGAAGGAAATTAAACTTCCACAAAAATAGTAAGTAAATAGAAAATATTGAGCAAGGCAGTCGACAGCAAGACGACGGCTTGAGAAGTGACATTGTGCATGCCTGCACTTCCCTTAAATCACGTGATATGTATGATTGGTTGATGAATTTTTGAAGTAATGTTGGAAGTGGCTATGGTGTTTGCACTCCAACGTTTAAATTAGTTTTGATTAAAAATGATGAAGAAATAAAGAATTTGAAAATCAAAATTTTAAAATTAATGTCCTCCTCTAACCTATTATCCCTTTATATTTTTACTTATTTATGGACGTGCCATTGGTAAGGTTGCAAAAACCATTTCTACATGTATTCAAGCTTCATATCATAGGTATTGAAAGTTGGATAGCATGAATGTGGCAAGAGAGGTAAATATGTTGTCAAATAAAATAGATGAAGTGTCAAATAGTAAGCTAAATTGTCAAAGAGAAAATTGGATAAAGGCTTAAAACCCTTTTTACACTTTGTCAACTTTAGGACAGGGTGTCTAGTGACAAGAAGAGAAGCTTATGTCAATTCTTTTTTAAAGTCTAAAATTTCATTAACTATCAATCAAACTATAGTACAAAAAAGCTTAACTCCAAGCCACCTTGATTACATTAGAAGAATACATGGTACAATTAACTTAAAAACTCAAATAGAAGCTCCTTCTATTTGACCTCACGGGATTTGCTTCCCTCTTCATCTATATTTCTTCTCTATAAGCTAAAGCCAACTTTACCCTTTTGAGAATCTCCATTTAAAAGTCAATTCCCTACTACATTTGTGATTAGCTTGTGAGTTAGAACTTGGTACTCTCACATTGTTCATTATTGCATAAGTTAGCTTCCTTTTGTGTGTCATTTCAGTCTTAAACATTCTTTGGTTTCTTTCCATCCAAATCCTATTAATAGTGCCTAAAGCAAACTTTAATATGGTCCAATATGTATCCTTTCTCTTCCTATGTTTGCAATACCAATCAAGAGTCTCTACTTGTTCTAATGGTAGTCATTTATATAGCATAATTATGTTATCCAAGATCATATTCTCCTTATGTTATGGCATTCGAAATAAAGATGCTTCATAGATTCAATACCTTGCTTGCATAATACACACAAATTAGACAAATTCGTGAATTTTCTTAGTTTATTTGTGGTACTCATCATACCTTTGATGAGAAGTTAGAGGATAATTGATGTTCTAGGATAGGACTACTCAAACTATATTAGATGATGCCATGCTATTTAGGGAGTGTGCTCTTTTAACATCCTTCTGTAAGAGAGATTTGTAAATATCCCATATTGATGTCCTCTCCAAAGGATTTTGTCTTCTTGGTTTGGTTGTAGGCATATCTTCAGGTTTCTTATCACAATTAAATTAGAGATCACTTCATTATGCTCTGTCAAAGTTTCACAGACAGTAGTATTTCCTCTAATTACACTATTTAAGTTGTTAAGCTCTTGAACCTTAGATAGAGGTCTCAGAGGGGAACAATTATCATTTGATAGGGAGGTTAAGGTACCATTGCCAATCATATTTATAAATTATAGCCTATATTTCTACTTTAACTTTATAATGTGATTTAGTGTCCATAATGAGAAAAGCTTAGGTGTTTAGTTCCAAATGCCTAATCCCTTTATAAACTAAGAATATACCCATTTTACCTATAGTGAGTTTTTGTCTATTATAAGCCTCCGAACCCTTTTGAATATCTGCACTTGTTGGAAATTCTGAGAAGAAGGATCAACATACCACCTTCCTTCCTATCCCCTATAGCTCCTCCTATTTCACCTTCATAGAAGGTCCATTATTTTGTTGAGTAGTCCATATAAACCTTCTCAACATTTTTTCTATAACATTGTTTATGTTATTTATGAACCAAAGGTGAGATGTCTAATAGACATGTAGACTATTGAGAACAACATTCACCAGTTTAATTCTACCTGCCATAAATAAGCATCTACTACACCAAGCTCCAGCTAACAATTTTGCCATTGATATTCTCCAAACGGTTTGAAGTCAATAAGGTAGGTCTTTCTGTAGTTTTAGGGATGCCTAAGTAAGTTATTAAAGGCTTAGTTACCTTGAGACCTGTTAAGCTAGCTAGGGAGTTGAAGATAACTTTTGTGCCTTTAGATATTATAAGCTAGCTCTTGTCCTTATTTAAGATGAGGCCTAAAAGGGCTTTAAAAGCATCCAGAAGAGTCATTAGAGTTAAAAAAAGGGCAGGGATCAAATTTGGAGAACAATACGAAATCATCAGCATAAGACAAACTTAATATCTTTTGAGCCTTGCATTTAGAATGAAACTTGAACTTCTTGTAATTGCTTGTCATGTTTTGGATCATTACCACCAACACCTCTATGACTAAAATGAAAAGGTTTTTAGGCTTGTGCCTCTGATTAGATTTTTAGGCTCCCTATTAACTATGAAGCCAAATAAAATAGTGTTGACAAATTAAGCAATATAATTTATGACTACATTAGGAAAGAAAAATATATGCATTATATGCAGTATGAAGTTATAATCTAAGAAGTCAAAGGCCTTATAGAGATTAACCTTAATAGCATAATTCTTGAATTAGAAGAACAACGTTACTTGTTTCTCTTCCTCTTATGAAAGCTCTTTGAGAGCTATCAATCACTTATGAAAATATTGACTTCAATCTATTAGTTAGTGGCTTTGCAATTATCTTATATATGGTATTGCAACAATATATAGGGCGATATTCTTTACATAATTGGGGGATTGTACCATAGGGATTAGACATATGTATGTCTTATTTATCTCTTTTAAAATCCTCCCACTCCTAAAGAACTCAAGGATTGCATTTGATATGAAACAAAACAAACTTCTTCAAGATTTAGTCAAACCATCCATCACTTAGGCTGATTTCATATCAACATCTGTCACATTTGTTTTGGTTAGGCTCCAAGTTTTATGAAAGAAAATACATCAAATCCATCTAGTCCAAATTCTTTGTTAGGATGGAGGGTTTGGATAGCTTCCTCAAAGTCTTTGGCTTTAAAAGGCTTGATTAAGGCCTCAATTGGATTAGTAGGAATTTGATTCGTCATATTGCTTCTCACTAAATTGACATTTAAAGAAACCTCAAATTTTGTTTCTATTGTTTTAGTAAAAGAATGGAAACATATTTATGTAGATCTTCCATTGTGGTGAGGATATTACCATTTTCATCCTGAAGATATTTTGTTGGTATTCCTCCTTGCAAGCAAAGATCTATGAAAAAAATTAGTATGTTTATCTCTATCCCTCGGCCATAAAGTCTCCAATCTTTGCCTCATTAAGGATATGCTCATTTTAGACATTGTATTGTACGATTATAAGGCTTTCTCCTCGTTTTCCTTTAGTTGTTCTTCGTACAAATCTTCATAGAGGGCACCTTGTATTTTTGTCAAATTCCATTATGCTCTCTTATGCAACCGCTTGTAAATTAGATCCATTCACTTTATTTAAGATCTTAAATTCAGTCTTAATATATTGTAGCTTTCTTATACAAGTGAATAAATTACTTCCTTTGATGCTTGCATTGAACCCCTTGAGGATAGCAATCCCAAAGCCTATAATCTTAACTAGATTTTTATTGGAATAAAGAGGGAGATTCTTCTTGATAGATGAGCATAGTTTGTATCAAGATATGATTAAAGATTGAAAGAAGCCTCGCTCTCTAGAAATTTTGGTATCTAAACATTATTAACCATAACTCTATCTAAGTTTCTCCTTATAAGCCAATTTCCTTTCTGTTTGTTTGTCCAAGTGTAGTATTAACCCTCCATTTTAAGGCCAAAGACCCCAATTTGATTTACAGATTCCTTTAGCTAATTTGAATAATTCCTTAGGCACATTACTCCTCCTTCAGCTTCAATTGAATGTTGCATATAGTAGAAATCTCCTATTAATAACCAAGTCTCCTTCATATTATCTCTAGTCTTGAAAATATAAACCACTAAAATTTGAAAACTTACATTTGTATCCTTCTTTTATTTTCAAATGCATCATTTATTGATCTACTAAGATTGTAGTAAATTTTACTTCATTACTATCAAAGGTGACCACTATTCTTCCATTGTAATGACAACTATAGTTGTTAAAACACTTCCAATTATTCCTTAAAGAGTATAGCTTTTGGATATTTCTCTCTTTTATTCTAGTTTCCAAAATACCATTTATTGTTTATTAGGATTTTTAAGCCCTCTAATGTTTTAGAAAAAAATGGTTATAAAGTAGGGGTTGTTTGAGCCTTCTTTCTACTATTGGAGCTTTTCCTTGTAACCCTTTTGAAATTAGAATTTGAACTATGCTCAATTTCTTTTGTCAAATTTTTAGGGGTTTTTGATGTTACCGATATTAAAGACTGCTCGGGTTAATTTCTTTAGATGGTAGCCCTTTACCTTGATTGAGTTTTTTTTAATTATGTGTTCTGCTTGAGTTCTCTTCTTACCTTGTCTATTTTCACTAGTATTTAGATTACTTGATTCCATATCTCTTTTATCTCTTTTGGAGCTTGCAATGTTGACTATGGTCTCTATCTTACTAGGGCACTAATTGCTTCTTTCTCATTATTATCCTTTATATGCATATGAGCTCATTATAATCCCGTGATTGAACAATCTTTCATGTTGGTCTCTAAATTTGCTTATGTTTGGAAGTTTATAGGTGAATAATACTTGATCCTCATAGAGGTTATCAATCCCATCTAGTCTTAACAAATGGATCATATCAGAGAGTTCCTTGGTGATGTTTGTCAGCACACATATTTGCGTATAACTTACCTGCCTTATCAATGCATAAGGGTTTCCCTACAAAACTGCCCAAATGACTTAATCCTTTGGTTATCAAATATTATAGTGGAATAATATTGAAAATATTTAATCATATTGGCACTTGCTTATGCCTAATATCTTGAAGCTTGGTTCCTAGTTTCCATGATGACAATATAAGAGGCTTGAAATTGAAGTGTTATGGCCCAACTCTAGTATTTCCTAAGCTTAAATAGGGGAGAATAATCTAAATAGAAATAAAATTTTATCATTCAAGAGTACCTCCTTCAAGCTAAGATGCTTCCATTGTTTATTGGCCCAAACATTTAAGCCAAGGAATGAAGACATCTTATCATAAAGAATCGTTTCTTCCCATTCATTGCTCCTTTTAGTTTCAATCCCTATAGCTATAATATTTACCCTTCAAAGATGTTATGGGGTTGGTAATACAGTTTTGAGAGTAGATTCTGCATCATCTTGGACCTATTTCCATGATTTCCTAGTTGAGGCATTAATCAAAAGTCTCTCCGAAGCCATCTTAAGCCCTAGACCTGTGCCTAAGTTAGTAGAGGTTAAAGTTTTAGAATTGTGAGCTAAGAAGTAGTATATAAAGTGACATAAGCACGAGAAGACTCAAAAGGCTCAAAGGAGACATCAAGAAATGTAGGAGGGTTTGACAAAAGAGGGAAGTCCTCTTATATTAAAGGAGTGGTTGTTGATATAAGTTAGAAAAAGGAAGTAGCCAAGCCCAATTAATAACCAAACAAAGGATAGTGGAAAGTAGCCTAACTAGAGCAAAGGAGAAGGCAATCGAGAATGGAAATAACTAAAGGGATAGGGGAGGATAGAGAAGGAGGAAGAAAGGAAACTGAGGAAGGAGAAGAGAACAAACACAATAGAAGTAGAAAAGAGGTACCTAAGGAGAGAAGAATAAAGGGTGAACATTATTCACTACTAAAACTAGGAGAAGTCTTAAGAAAGAAGGAAGTAGATTAAGAAAGAAAGTAGGGTAGGGTACAAACAAGTATCAAATATGAATGAGAAAGATGTAAAAATCCATATAGATCCATACAAATTAAGCAAATAATTGAAGGAGTATGCATTAGGTAGAAAATGTAGAGAGAAGCCATAACTTCTCTGTTTACCAATGTAATTTTTTTTTATATCAAAACTCATATCACCAATAATGTCGAAGCTTATACCTTTACCAATGCAAATTTTTTTAATCAAAGCTCATATCACAAACAATGTTGAAGCTTATGTCAACTAGTAATAATTTTTCGAGTTCTACGTACTTACTTTATAGTTAGAATTTTATAGATCTGAAGTACGAGTTAGCATGAAGTGTGTCATCCAAAGGAATAAGTGAAAGGTTTTTCAAAGGAAGACATGTCATACGAACTAGTAGCTTTTTAATTCCCATCAACATTTCATCATTCATCAACTATTTAAGCGTAGGAATATTTTTAAGAATAGAGAAAACAACCTTTAAATAGAGGAATCGTTAGATGCATTGGAGAGTGGAAAGGGCCCCAAATTTGGATTGTTCATATGCTACCAATTTAGATTACTAAAAATGTTTATAAATACCTCCCCTGTGAATCTTTAACTTCATTCTAAATTTTTTCATCAAAACTTGTCTATCTTAATCGATACTTTTTTTAGTTTATGTCTCCTTTTTAAGTTAGCACGTCTCTTTTTAATAGTTTGATTTGTAGTTTTAATGTCTTTCACTTAAAATATGAGAAGTAGAGTGTCTAGCAGTGGTGAGTTAATAAAAAAGGTTAAGGGCCAACCTTGTCAGGTCATCGTTCCCTATGTTAAGATAGTGATGAAGTTTGAAGCAAAAAGTTATAAGAGTATAAACAAATTAATTGATTTTGAAAGGTTAAGGATAGATTTTATCATTACTTCTTTTTATCAATATTAAGCACCATTTTCCTTTTAACAAGGCTTGCTCTGATATGCCTGGGAGGTTTGTGTTTACTATGATAACTTAGATGAAACTCTTGTTAATCACATTCTATCTTCAAATATTAAAGAAATATCTTTATTAATAGGTTAACTCTATCACTTCTTTTAGTACCCCATATCTTCTTTTCAAGTAGTCTTTTACTTAAGAAGAATTGAAACAACCCTAAATCTATTTAGGCTTATGAATTAGATTCATTCCTTAAAAAAACTTTCAGGCTAGTATATTTTGAATGATAAACTTAGAATGAGTTTAAAAGTATCACGAAATGGAGCACATGGATAGAAGAACCAATTTTTATTTGTTTTCAAAGGATGAGAATTAGTGGAGATTTAAAGGAAGTAAATTTGTGCTTCAATAAGAGATAAAGTTTAGATTCTCTTTTGATTTCTTATATATATAATGTATTGGATTTTAAGAATCCATCTCTTTTAAAGGAGTTATTGATTGAGGAGGAACTTTTGTTAGAGGTTGAAGTTATCAATCAACAGGCCTATAAGTCACTTTACCAGACTAGGTTATTCTTAAGCAGATCATCATTGCTAATCTTTCATGTATTTTTATAAAGATGGATCTATATACACTTATGTTTGCTTCTTGTAACAAAGAAGATTCTTTCAAAAAGATAAAAAAAAAAATGGATGCATAATAAGAGACCTATAATATAACTGATTTCTAAGTGAATAGAATCAATTATAACAAGTTATAAAACCAAAATAATCCTAGAGTATTGAATTCCTTAAGGAACTATATCACTATATCTACTCATACTAATTAAATAAAAGGACTAAATAAATTAGACAATTATAAGAGATGATGAAATCAGTAATCTAACAAAAATAATGCTAATCAAATAAAAAAGGAAATCAAATTTTGGAAATGTTAGGGTTTTAGAGTTCTCTTTAATGAAATTTTAATCAAAAAACAAGATTTATTATCTATGTTGAAATACCAATGAATCTAAAGTATCTACAGCTTCTGTTAAAGAACATTAATATATTTAATTAGGTAACTACCACCTTTAATGCGTAATTTAACCTAATCAAATTGATTTAGTTAATCTATTTAATTATCACCAATATATATGTAATTTTTTCTCTAGCATTAAAATCTTTATTCTTATAGTACACAAATTATATTTTAAATTTTGTTCCTTTATACAATCCCTAAGATTGAATATATAACGGTCAAGCATCAACTTAATAATTAAGAACAAGATAATAAAATCAACTAACAAATAATAAATTATGTATTGATAATTGAAATTTCCTTTTCAAGTTATATAAAAACACAAATAATCAATCTTAACATAAAAAAAGAATAAAAGAAAATATATTGACAAGTTTTCATTAGATCCTCCAATCTTGCTTTGACCAACCTTAATGTCAAGAAAGACTAGAACTATAAAAAAAAAAACAAGGTAGCTCTTAAACACCTTCTAATAATTCCTATGTTAAACCTAATACAAGTATTTATAGTTGAAGTTATAAAAATAAAGTTGAAGTTATAAAAATAGAGTTTTTGACTATTTGAACTTGAAAAATAACACATCATCATAAGTTATGTATAGGAATAGGTACTGAACTAGAATCAATATTGGCATTGATTTTGTTATAGAGCTTTTAGTTATCATCAAGTTATATTTAACAAATTTTTGGCATGAAGTTGTAACTAACACTGATTTAGTTTTCAAAATCCTTGTGTAAAAAGCAATAACAAGTCTAGCACCAGTCATTTATGAAAGATATGTAATTATCTTCGTGCATGTATGATGCTTGTTAAGTCCTTTCCCACTAACATCTCCTTTTATTTTTTTTCCATCTTTTAGCTAGAGTTGACCTCTAATGTCTGTACAACGTTTTTTTTCCCCATCTTCTTATCTTCTAAATGACTAAAATATCTCTTCGATTAGAAAATGGTGGAGAAAGTCGCACTCAAATTTGTGTTTATCTCTCAAACTTATCACCTATAAGACAATGAACTAAACATTGGAACTAAACATAGGAAAAACATCATATAATTCATATAAAACATGTTATAAAAGTGCCAAATACTAAATAATTCAACTATAAATAACATGTAAAACATCAATATATCAAATTCTCTAAACTTTACTCATTGCATTTTCCGAAGAAATCACCCCAACTACTAACATAGACTTAACTAACTAAACCAACAATTAAATTCCACTTTTGTAGGTATTCAATGAATTTATCAAGTCATAAACGTTTAATCCTTTAGATGTTCCTAGTGGAGAAGTTATAGTCCCTTGAAGGTATACTAAATGCTACCCATAATATTGATCCAAACTTATTAGTTAGCTTTGACATAACCAAACATAAAAAAGAAAATCAAAATTATAAACTCAACATATAAATCACACGAACTAAAAAACACTAAAATAAAACCCATTCAGATTCTCATAAATTCACCCCATATACACAAACTTACACATGATATTACCCTCAATGTCTAATAAATAAGACCTTGAGAGTACGCACGAGCAACAAATATGGTTTTTTTCAAATATGGTATAATTTTTTTTTCCTAATTTCATGCATAGTTGGTAAGGTAGAATCCATGACATGCCATCACATAAATATCCACAAAATAAATTCAACTAAAAATTAGTAAAAATAAGAAACTATAAAAATAAAATAATTTAATGTTAGAACATTGGGTTGTTTTTTTTAAAAAATTCTTTATGAGTCTTTTAGCTGGACTGAATTGTAAAGTGGGACTAGTCATTGAAAAAAATTGTGTGAATGTCATTCACTCTAATACCTTTGAAATAATGCTTCAATCACTACTTATTGACCATGAATGGCCTCTCATCTATAGTGTCAACTTCAATGGAATCCTAAGACTACACCTTTTTTACAACAAATGGTCAAGACCATCTAGAATTTAATTTTCCTAATAACAACATAAAATAGTAATTAAAAAGTAAAACCTTTTATCCACTTTAAATTCTCTCCTTAGGATATTTTTATCATAGAATGTCCTAATTCACTCTTTGAAATTTTAAGCATTTTCAAAAGAGTCTCTTAAGAACTTATCTAACTTATTCAATTGGAGCATAATCTCTTAGTAGTTAACTTAAAGTCAAAGTTGAGTTTCTTTACCACCCTCAAAGCCATATGTTTAATTTCAATTGAGAGGTGTCAAGACTTGCTAAACACTAGTCATTATAGGGATATGCTTAAGGGAATCTTGGTAATTACTCTATAAGCCAAAAAACATCATTAAGTTTCAACGCCAAATCCCTCCTAAAAATATTAACCATTTTCTCTAAAATTATTTAAGCTCTTAGATAAAAAAAATCTTAGGTATAAAACAATCATTTGATACATATGCATCTTCGCTAATATGTTGTTCCTTAAGTAAAATGGTCTTAAGATTTCATGCAATATGAATATTGTTGGATCGGAAAAAGAAAACATGCTTTGTTTGGAAAAACGGTAGATTTCAAAACTTTCAAGAAATCATTACTTGCAACAGAAGCAACAAATCCAAATCAACATGCCAATCTATACATGATATGGTATAAGGATAATAAAATATAAACAAGATTAGGAGTATTACCGACTCCTTCGCTACAGCTTTAAA
>JANIJH010000002.1:41048428-41058612 GCA_024520975.1 Erythroxylum areolatum | reverse complement strand
TAACATCTATAACACAATACCTATACAAACACACTCATTTAATTCCATTTAATATTTCTAATTTCTACCGAAAGTTCCGGGTCCAACACCTTGCATTTGTTTTCTTTGATTTTTGTCTCCAAAAAGATAAAGATGAATCATTTTATTATCTTTGTATAATTAAAAAAACTCGATTCTTATTGAGGTGATTAAAAGCCCTAATATTCCATGATAACACTAATATTAAAGAGGTTTTGAGGGAATTTTATTTTCCTTAGTCTTTTTCCTCCCTAATTTCCTTAAGATTTGTTCAAATTCATTTAGTATATTAGGTTTGCTTCTTTTATTTCCAAAGGATTGGTTTCCTTTATTGGCCCCCAAGTCTCCTCTTTTTAACTCTTCTTCTGATCAGAGTAAGTCTTTTATTATATTAGTTATATATCCTTATTTAGTTGAATCTTGAGAGGATGATCATTAACTATCTCTTTTGTTACATTAGTAATGACAAGTGATTCGAATTCTCTGCCCAATAGAGAATTATTCTTTAAGGTTTATTTAACATTAAGTTGCTTTTTTATTTATACCTAGCTTGTATCAAGTGCTTCTTTGTTCATTTAATTCCTTATAAGCTTGTCTTTGTCTTCTTCCATTAGATCTTCATACTCCCACAAGGGAAAAATGTAACTGTTGGTTTTCATACTAGCTTTCCTTTTGATTGCAGCCTCCATTAATAAGTGAATATGATTGTAGTTTATTTCAAATTGCCAAATGCATTTTACCTCTTTAACTTAAGGGTGTCAAGTAACTACGTACTAATATTAACTTCTATGTAGATCTTCACATATCCAATCCTTCCTATAGTTGTTTTTGTTCTTATCTATACACAATGGTCTTGTTATGAAGCTTACTAAGTAGCTTAGACCTAAGGTGCTGCAATACTCTAATAGTATATTATAGAAATGTGCCCATTTTAGAATTGTCTTTAGTTTGGTTTTATCTAGGTCCATATTTAGCTTCCAAAACTACAAAATGAGTGTTTTTCCATTATAATGTCATGGTCCTTGCTCAAGAGTCTTGAGAGTATTGGTTTCAAAAGTGAAGGAAAGCAAGAAGAAGTCTTCTTGTTGAATCAAGACATTTTCTAGACCAAGATCAAATCAATTTGCTTCTACCTAAGTTTTTATAATAAGGAAAGAGGGTTTTTATTTTATAAAGTATGTAATAATTGTTCTTAATCATCTAGAAGCTCCATCTTGTTAGACTTCAATAGGTTAGGAAATCACTTCTTGCTCACATTCTAGAATTTGAGGAAAAAAATCGATCCTAGTGTTAGGAGAGTTGTCACCTACACTTATTGCCAATTTGTCTTTTCGTCTAGCTCAAGCAAAGGTCTTCTTTTAATGCAGTAGTTGGTTAGGAATAAGGCAAAGAGGAGTAAGGTTCTACATCAGGAAGGGGATTAATGTTTTACACTTTTTAAATTATTGGAGGGGTTGAAGAGAGAAATGGCTGAATGAGGGGAGAAAATTTAATGAGGGTGGAGCCATTCCTCTTCTCAGTGGGTAGCAAGCTTAGAGAACTTTTGGATATAAGGTTTGACACCAATTGAGTGCAATGAAGAAGAAAGACTTTAGTTATTCATGGATGGAGGAATAGATACTATAGTGAATAAGAAGAAGCAGGTTGGTACTAGGAGGGAAGGATAGTTTCCTTCCCTTCTAGTACCAACCTGCTAATTTTTGCTAAATCTACGAAAGCTTAGCAGGACAACTAAAAATACTAAAGAAAATAAGGAAAGCTGGAGAGAATTAGATGGAAATTTTAGGGAGAGTATTGTTATATATTGGTTGAACATAGTCTCACACATAGGCATATCTTAGCCCGTGCCCCTCTTTGGATACAGGGGTTAAATTTATGTGAAGAACAAAGTCTCTAATATAGGCATAACATTGATAAAGCTCAACTTCACAAAGTTACAAGAGGATCTATTATCTCACCCACGAGCGTATCCTAGACTATGTCCAACTTCACAAAGTTACAAAGAGATCTATGGTCTTAGACACATGCATATGCCAATCATGTCTATTGGTATTAAAAAGTTAATAATCAATAACCCCTAGGTCATTACCATGTCCAAACTCGTTTTCACTCGAAACTTTAGTTCTATTATTTTGTATTTAAGGTATGTTTCTTTTTTGTTTTAGAGAACTTTTGACATATATTTGAGATTTGTTTAAGCTTCTTTTATTGGTAAAGGTGGAGCTATTCCTCTTCTCAATAGGTATTAAGCTTAGAGAACTTTTAGAAGACCCTAGCTCAAGATGCAAATAAGAAGAAAGTCCTTGGTGGTTCATCCATAGAGGAATAGGCACCATGGTGAATAAGAAGGAGTAGGTTAGTACTAGGGGAGAAGAATCCTGCCTAGTTCTTTACTTATTTTTGTCATAAAATTTTGAAAAGTTTTTCTAAATCTAAGGAAGCTTGGCAAGATAACCAAAAATAATAAAGAAAATAAGGAAAGCTAGATAGAAGTTAGAGGGAAAATTCTAGAGAGAGTATTGTTATGTATTAGTTGAACATAGTCTCACACATAGGCATGCCCTAACCTGTGCCCCTCTTTGGATGCAAGAGTTGAAGTTTTAGGATATCAAAGCCTCTAAAATGGGCATAACCTAGACAATGCCTAACTTCACAAAGCTATACGAGGATCAATGGTCTCACCCGTGAGCATCTCCTAGACTATATCCAACTTCATAAAGTTAAAAAGAGATTTTTGGTATTAGACAAATGCATATCTTAATTGTGTCTATTGGTATTAAAAAGTATAACCAAAGCACATTAGCTCAACGCCGTGTCCTAAGTTGTGTTCACTCAAAACTTTAGTTTTATTTTTTTCTATTTAAAGCATGCTTCCTTTTTAGAGATATTTTGACATAATTGTTATTTAAGAATAGTTTAAGCTTTTTTTCTACTTATTCTTTATTGAACTTCAAACTTATTAAAAAATTCTTCCTTTGTTCCTTTTAAGCACTTTATTAAAATAAAGGAGGTTTTAATTTGTGTTTTGAAGATAACAAATGTAAGTAATACTAATGAGTTTATTATTTTGATTAGAAGTAATATTATATAACATGTAGGTATAACTCAAGAAGATCATTCGTGAAGATTATAAGAAAAGTTCAAGTTTGCTATTGGACACCCTGCCCTCGCGAGATATGCGCCCGACGTCCTAAGTGACATCTGGACACGCCTACCACAAGGGGGCCCACACTAGTTAGAAGCTTGAATCACAACTTGACTTCTTTAGAATAAATGTAGCTCCATGTCTCTAGTTTAGTTTGAAACAAAAATCATCTCATTCAGAGCTCTATAACTCAAGATATGATTAAAAAGCCAAAGTATGTTCGGAACCAATTCATGCTGTTCCAACCAATACTCTCACTTCCTTTCCATCAATCTTTTTCAAATCAACACCAAAGGATTATGAAGAGATAGAGGAGTGTCTTAGGAAACTATTTCTTTAAAAATCAAGTCATTTGGAGGTCGGATGACAAAGTTATGACCAAAAGAGTCAAATATGTTTAAGTTTGGGAAAATGCTACGAGTCACGATCATGACTTTCGAAAATTTTTGCAGAGTCACAATCGTGGCTTCATTTTTCTTCTACCAGACCTGTTTTGGAAAAATAGAGATAACTTTCATTAAAGATGTCAGATTAAGGTCATTCTTAGACCATTTCAAAGAAAAATTCTAGAAATACAACTTCAATGAATACTATAATGACAGTTTTTGCCTTTAAAAGGTCAAAATTTTCAATTTAATGCAGTTGTCCCATATGTACATCTCATGTAGCATTACTAACTTATAATGATCATATCTCTCAATTTCAATATCCAAAAATTTCATACTTTATATCATTGGAAAGATAGAAAGATAATCTACAACTTCTGAGAAGACAAGTTTGTCTAATTTAGCTTAGATCGTTTTCCCCTAAAAGTTAGGATACAAATTTTACCCTTATGAAAGCTTGAAAATGCAATGTACAAACTTTGGGAGTCATGAACAAAACGCAATCATATTTCATTAATACCAAAAGATAAGAGTTTTACAAAGCTTTAATGGGCATTTCAAGACACAATACACGGTTTCGCAAAATCCAAAATGCAAAAGATACTTGAAATGTGACTAAAGCCTTGTGTTTACAAAATCTAGCTTAAAATACAAAAGTATGCAAATTCAGAGTGATGTCGTGACTCTTGACTACTCGATCTCTTCCTCATCACCTGAATATGGGAAGAAGAATGGGGGTGAGCTTAAAAGCTCATAGGTAACTATTTTATAATCTGTAACAAGCAAAAACCATTGAAATATTTATTTCCATTGAAAACTCACATTGAATCATGAATCACATATTTGATAATTCTCAATTTATCAAACAATTTATAAGCAACCTAAATCATGCATTCAACAAACTTTATCAACACATAAGCACATTAAATTGGTTTGGGAGGTCCATAAATAGAATGAACTAACAAACTCCCACAAAATTGTCCTGTGTAGTCGTGAGCAAAACGAACTAACACAATCCCACATAGAGGTTTTTGCGTAGTCATAAACATGAGGGAGTCCATGAAGGAGTTTCATGCCACTAGTAGGCAGGAGGGAGAAGTCTTTAGTCAAAGGGCACTTGACATATAGAATGGACCTAAACAAACACACATAACATGTATTTCATAACTTGTAAACTTGTTACCCAAAATGACACTTTTTTTTCCTGAAAAGTGATTTCATAAACATAGTATCTTTCTAAAAAATCATTTTCATATTCTTTTCATAAATCATCAACACAATACTTGCATACCAAACACATAGCACTTTCTCAAAGTGTTCAAAGAGCAATAAATGCACATTTATAACACTATTGAAAACATTTAACTTTCTTGATTTAGAAGAAACATTAATGGCTTATTACTTTATTATAAAAATGTAACCTACCTTGAATTCCTTGCTTATAACTTGCTTAAATGTGAATCTCCTCTTGTCTTTCTTGATTCCCTTTTCATAGGAAAAAATCCCAAATTCAATAGGGTTGCAAAATTGAAAACCCACAAAACATATTCAATAAAATTGATCCTATAATACTTAAATCCATGCATTTTTAGGCTTTTTAAACTAAATCCCTTCAAAAAAATCCAAAAGATTAAGTAAAACCTTACTTTGAATCCTCACCAAATGAAGAGTTCCTTAGCTCTAATGAAAGCTCTTCTCTCCCTCTTTCTTTTTCTCTTCTTAGACAACCTCAAAATCTCTGTTTAAAACTAAGAAAAGATGGAACCTAGCTTAGTTTTCTCTTCTTTCCTCTCAAACCACCGAAACTCTCTTCCTCTCTTTTTCTCATTCACGTTTTGCTTCTTCAAATGCAAGACAAAGCTTTTTCTTCCCCTTTTTTACCCTTAATGATTGTAAGATGTCCATTTTGTGGTCCATGTATGCCTTATGTCTTTTTAAACTTAAGTGATCTTCCAAAAATGCCATTTTATGCCTTCTTACCTCCTTAATTCAAGTAACACCATACTATACTCTAACTTAATTTTAATTTCTCCTTATGCTCGAAAAATCATGGAATAAATTCTAACAAAATAAAATAAAATAAAATGAATAAACAAATAAATAAAGAAATTTTTTTGGGGTCCACTATTTCTTTCCCCTTAAAGAATTTCTTCCTTGAAATTCTTACCTGAATCCTTGAAGAGGTATGGATAGTTCTCCTTCACTGCTTCCAAAAGTTCTCACGTGGCCTCTTTTACAAAAGGGTTTCTCCACAGAACTTTGACTAGTTGAACTGTCTTGTTCCTGAGGATCTTCTCCTTAGTGTCCAAGATCTCCACTAGAGTCTCCTTATAAGTCAGATCATCTATGAACTGAACGTCAATGGCCTGAATGATATGAGAGGGATCCGATCTATACCTCCTCAACATGGACACATGAAAAACTTCATGTATTTAAGACAATTCTGGTGGCAGTGCCAACCTATAAGTTAGTGGTCCAATCCTCTCAACAATTTTATAAGGACCCACATATCTCGGGCTCGACTTGGACTTCTTGCTAAACCTCATTACTCTTTTCCAATCAGATATCTTAAGAAAGACTTTCTCACTAACTTCATACTCCATCTCCTTTCAGTGTGCATCAGTATAGCTCTTCATTCTATCTTGAGTTGATTTAAGCTGTTGCTTAACTAAGTTGACCTTATCTACTGCCATCTGGAGTAATGCTAGCCATATCATTTTCCTTTCTCCTTCTTCATTCCAGCATATAGGAGTTCTACATCTTTTTTCATACAATGCTTTACAATGAGCCATCTGAATGCTCGAATGGTACGAATTATTATAAGCAAATTCGACCAATGGCAAATGCTCATCCCAAGCGCCTTTGAAATCTATCACAAATGCCCTAAGCAATCCCTTAAGGGTCCAAATGGTCCTCTCAGATTGACCATCTATTTAGGGGTGAAAAGTCATGCTAAAATTCAACTTGGTTCCCAGAGCCTTTTGTAAGCTTCCCTAGAATCTCGAAGTAAACCAAGGATCTCTATCAAAAACTATAGAGTCGGGAATCCCATGCAGTCTCATTATCTCATCAATATGCTTCTTCGGTAGCACATACAGGGAATTAGTCTGTTTAATTGCTAGAAAATGGGTTGACTTTGTCAAACGATCAACAATAACCCATATGGCATCATGCTTCCTACTGGTCTTGGGCAAACCCAACAGAAAATCCATGGTTACCCTTTTTCATTTCCACTCAATAATCGACAATGGCCTTAACTTGCCAAAAGGTGCCTGGTGTTTAGCCTTAACTTGCTAACACACTAGACACTTACCTATATATTATGCTACATCTCTTGCCTTTCCACCAAAAATGCTCTTTCAAATCTCTGTACATCCTAGTGCTACCTGAGTGCATGGCATAGGCGCATTATGTGCCTCATCAAGTATCTCATCCTTTACCTCCTTGACATTCGAAATACAAAGTCTATTCCCTATAACCATAAGTCCATCATCCCTCACTACCACTTCAGATTTCTTACCATTCTGAATTTCTTCTAGGAGCTTGTTCAGATTTCTTACAACTCCTTAACTTTTTCCTTGAGTATCGATCTCACTTTGAAATTTGAAATAATGCAATCAGGTTCTTTTTGTGTTAAGCTGATTCTAAGCTTAGTCATCTCCTCCAACAATGGCAAATAAATTGTCTGAACATGAGTTATGGAGGATTTCCTACTCAAGGCATCAGTCACCACAAGGCATCAGTCACCACATTTGCCTTTCTTGGATGGTAATCAATTAATAGGTCATAATCCTTAAGCAACTCTTCAACTCTTTCTGGCTCAATAAGTACTTGAGACTTTTGTGATCTATAAAATTCTTTGTTTTACCTCCGTACAAATAATGTCTCCAAATCTTCAAGGAAAAGATTACTGCTGCCAATTCCAGATCATGAGTCAAGTAATTCAACTCATAAGGCTTTAACTGTCGTGAAGCATAAGCTATCATCCTGTCTCCCTGCATCAACACACATCCCAAATCCTTTATTGAAGCATCATTGTAAACTGTATAACCTTCATCTCCCATAGGCAACGTCATAATTGGAGCACTTGTCAATTTGTGCTTAAGCTCCTCAAAGCTTTTTTGATATTCATCACTCCAAATAAACTTCTTATTTTTCCTTAACATCTTGATCATTAGAGCAGCTATCATGGAAAACTCTTCAACAAATCTCCTATAATATTTTGTCAAACCCAAAAAACTCCTCACTTCTGCCACTGTCTTTGTTGCATGCCAATTCACAACTACTTTAATTTTTCTTGGATCAACATGTACCCCATCCTTCGAAAGTATATGTCTAAGGAATACTACCTCATGAAGACAAAATTCACATTTGCTGAATTTGGCATAAAACTCCCTCTCTTTTAGTGTTTGCAACACTATCTTGAGATGTTTCTCATATTCCTCTTCGCTCTTGAAATAAACCAGAATGTAAACTATAAATATGATAACAAACTGATCCAGATACTCCCTGAAGACCCTATTTATGAGATCCAAAAATTCAACTAGAGCATTGGTCAATCCAAATGTCATAACTAGGAATTCGCAATGCCCATACCGTGTCCTGAAGGCTATCTTGTTTACATCAGACTCCCTAATTCTGAACTGATGATAACCTGACCTAAGATCAATATTTGAGAATACCTTTGCTCCCGACAGTTGGTCAAACAGATCACCTATTCGTGGTAGAGCTTACTTGTTCTTAATAGTCACCTTGTTGAGTCTCCGGTAATCAATACACATTCGTCATGTTCCATCCTTCTTTTTAACAAACAAAACTGGTGCTCCTCATGTTGATGAACTTGGCCTTATGTACTCCTTCTCTAATAGCTCTTTCAACTATTCCTTAAGCTCTTTCAGCTCAGCTAGAACCATTCTATACAGTGGTATGGAAATAGGTACAGTACCTGTAATTAGGTCAATGGTAAACTCAAATTTCCTCACCGGTGACAAACTAGGTAAATCTTCTGAAATACGTCTGAAAAATCCTTCACAACTAGAAAATCCTCTAACCTCCCTCCATTCACATCAGTATCCACATCGTGTGCCAAGAAGGCTTCACACCCTTTTTCCATCATCCTGTTAGCTAATAAAGTTGAAATAATTATTGGTAATGGTGTTCTCCTGTCTCCCCTAAAAGTCACCTTCTCACTATTTCCCAAATCAAATTCGACCTCGTTGAGGCTACAATCTAACTTCGCATGATACTTCTCCATGACATCCATTCCAAGTATAACATTTAAGCCTTTTAGGTGTAGAGGTAGTAAGTCCACTACCAGTCTAGCACCATCAATGAAGAACTCACATTCTCTATACACTTGACTTATTATCACATTCCTTCCCAGAGAAGTACTAACAATCAATGGATTTTCCAATGGCACCAAATTCACACCACATAAAGTCATACTTACAGAAACAAATGAATGCGTGGCGCCATAATCAATAAAGACATATACTTCAAAATTAAATAACTGAGCTATACTCGTGACGACTTCAGGTGCGGCTGCGGCTTCCTCTCTGGTTATGCCAAACACGCTTGCCTATGCCTGACCACCTGGCCTTCTTGGTGAAATAGTCTTCCTTACAACTCCAGAACTGCCCACCTCAGTGACTGGCCTAGTTCCTACTGTTTTTGCTCTCCTTAGGGCTTGCAACTATGAACCCTCTTGCCTTATTATCTGGAGACATTTCCTGATCATGTGTCCCTTCTCCCCGTATCGAAAACATGCTCCAAGTAAGTTGAAACAATCTCCTTTGTGAAACTTCCCACAATGCTCACATTGAGGGCTCATGTACCTGCTTCTCTCTACCCTGCTATTGCCTCCCACAGTTGAAGCTTGCACAGAAACTGCCCTTGTTTGCTTGTTCTTATTAAAGGTACTACTCCCCACCTCACTTTGTGTATGGAAGCTCTTCGTACCCCTTTCAGGTATTGGAGCACTCATCCCCTTCTTGGAAGATTGTTGTTGGTTCTTCCTCTTCTTATTCACTTCATATTTTATATTCCCCAGTTTCTTGGCCTAGAGTGCAGCATCTACCAATTGCTGGTAGTCATAGAAGTTGTGGATCAATACCTTCTTCTTGATCCCCAAATGAAGTCCTCCTTCAAACTTATGACATTTGTCGTCCTCATTCGCAACAATGTTGGCCACATATCATGAAAGCTGGGTAACTATTCACTCATAATCATGTCCCTCTGTGTGAGATTCGGAAACTCCCTAACCTTCTTTTGGACATAAACCCTCGGAAGGTATTTCTTCCTGAAAGCTTCCACAATCCTAAGCAAGGCAAATGTTCACTCAGTCACACTACTGATGAATACTCTCAAATCTTTCAAAGACATGCTGGGGCTGAGTATAAATCTTCAAAAGAGCTAATTTATCCTTTCAAAAAGTGTTGTCCATTTAGCAGATGCTTTAAAACTAGTCCCTGGAATGGATATAAAGGAGCCTCCTCTCCTTTATTTGGGTATACCTGTTGGGCCCCGGAAATTTTTTTCTTTTATTTTTATTTTATTTGCATTAATTATTTATTGATTTATGGATTTATTCGTTAATTATTTCTTTTTATTTTATTTTGCCTTAATTGATTTAATTA